>OU343225.1:32613543-32811122 GCA_910596185.1 Chrysanthemum makinoi | reverse complement strand
AATGGATAAAACTGCATGTTCTTATAATTTTAAGTAGCAAATAAATACATTATAAAAAAACACTTATGTTGGCTTATTCGGTAGCAATAGAGTTTAAACTTTTAAGTGTTGTTGCTCAGGTTAGTTTAACTCAGGTTAATCTTTATTAGCTTAAGATCGTATATGTTGAAATATAATTTCATTGTTATTTTGAATCTAATCAAGCTGTCAAAAGTTCTCTTTATCCTATAAGTTTGTATTCCTTCAAGTGTCACCAAGATTCAGAACTAATACTAAAATGAGTTATCTTTTAATTATTTCATTGAGACATTTATCAAGCTGCTTATGCATATTATAACTGATTTGTTTAAACGATTAAAAATATGCAAATGAACTCGAATAAATAAATGCAATACCTTCAAATTATAATTTACCAAAGAAAGAAATAACTAAATACCCCCAATCCCAAGTCTTCTTAAAAGTCATCTCTGAGTACACGCAGAAAATAGCTATTCGTGCTACTTGGGTTGCATAGAAAATTTGTTTTGCTCAAACTGATAAGATATTTGTGGATGCCATTCTTCTTCACAATTTAAGGTGAACGTTAAACATTAATATTTGATAAGATATTGTCAGTTTATTCATTCACCAGTTGCATGTCACACGAACTTACCATGCAAAACTAAGTATAAAAAACCAATGCTTGTTCTTATAATTTTAAGTAAACTTTCAAAATGAAGTCACCACAAGTAGTAATAATCCACTTATGTCTCCTTTATTTCTTTCTTTTTGGTCTCGCGATAACATGTCTTACTATGGCCACTGTCACTGCTTCCTCTGGCGTAATGAGGACTGATTATCACGCGTTGTTGTCATTCAAGTCAATGATCACCCGTGATCCATACAAAGTTCTAACCTCATGCCTATATTTCTGTGACTGGAGTGGTATTTCATGGAAGCGGCACAAACGAAAGGGCTACTTTTACGTTTGACCAAGAAGGCTTAGAAGGCTCAGTTGTCTCCTCATGTGAAACCTCAGCCTCCACGAGCTTGATCTCTCTAACAACAGCTTTCAAGGAAACATTCCTCATGAACTTGGTCGTCTATCTAGGTTACGTAGTCTTTATCTTTATATTAACAAATTCAGTGGAGTCATTCCAACAAACTTGTTCTGCTTGAAATGCTTTCGCTCGGTCAAAATAAGCTAGCTGGAAGCATACCCAAAGAGATGAGTTTACTCTCGAAACTTGTTTTTCTTGGAATTCACCAAAATAAGTTAACAGGTGGAATCCCACCTTCTTGGGAATATTACATCAATGGAAGGACTGCTACCGGGAATCCGTTAGGTGGGGATTCCAGATACCTTGGGTCATTGGAAAAGCTTGACAGAATTTGACTCTGGTGGCTGCAACTTATATGGAAGCATCCCTCATTCCATTTTCAACCTCTCACTCCTAGTGAGATTTTCCTTATCTGAAAATCACCACTGGTAGTCTTCCCTTCAGAAATTGGTAATCAGCTCCCAAATCTTGAATTCTTCAGTTAAGGGATAACAAAACTGACAGGGTTCTTCCACCTTCTCTTTCTAATTGTTCTAAATTAGGACATTTTGAAATGAGTTACAACAATTTTATTGGGAAGTTGACTATCGACTTTTCAAAACTAACAGATATTAATAATATTAGCTTAACTGATAACAGCTTCCATGGACGCGGAGAAGCTGATGACATGAGGTTTATTGATTCTTTGACAAACTGCACCAAATTAGTAAATTTGTTCCTTGATCATTGCAACCTTATAGGAGCGCTTCCAATATCTATAGGTAATCTTTCTCATCAACTTAGCTCTCTATATTTAGAAGACAATAAATTATTTGGAAGCCTCCCTTCAAGTATAGGTAGTCTAGTGGGTTTGACCACTTTATTTTTAGAAAATAATAGATTCAAAGGAACCATCCCCACTAGCGTTGGTAAACTTCAAAAGCTACAAGTTCTTGATCTAGATAGCAATCAATTTTCAGGGCCTATCCCTCATGCCATTGGGAACCTATCATTGTTGACTGAACTTTATTTATATTCCAACAAATTAGAAGGTCATATTCCATCAAGCCTTGGGAATTGTCAAAAACTTAATGCGTTAGACCTTTCAAACAATAGCCTCACTGGTAACATACCCAAGCAACTTCTTCAACTTCCATCACTAACTTATTATTTAGATCTTTCTCAAACCGCTTGTGGTTCCATTCCATCAGAGATTAAAGACCTCAATAAGTTGAGCGTCTTGTTTATCTTATAATAATTTAACAGGCCCCATTACTAGTAGCCTTGGTGAGTGTATTAGCCTTACAGAGTTATACCTTAGTGGCAATAGATTTGAAGGCATAATACCATCTTCATTAAGTTCCTTGGGAGGATTGGAGGTATTCGACATTTCTGAAAATAATTTATCAGGTAGAATTCCACAATTTTTAGAAAAATGGAAATCCTTAGGAAATTTGAACCTATCCTTTAATGATTTTGAGGGTGAAGTACCAACTGTAGGAGTGTTTGCCAATGCAAGCGCATTTTCGGTTTTGGGGAACCATAAGCTTTGTGGTGGTTTGGTTACACTTGAGTTACCCAAATGCAAGGAGACGGGTAGTAAGAAAAAAAGGTTTCCTTTCTTCATATTAGTCATCGTGATTGCAGCCACGTTGCTCGTCATATTATGTTGCGGTATCTTTGTGTAAGAAGAAATGCAAAAGTCAACCATCTCAATCATCAGGGAGTGAACGGTTCATGAAAGTTTCATACCATCAACTTCTCAAGGCTACCGATGGGTTCTCTACAAAAAATTTGATCGGAGAGGGTGGGTTCAGTTCTGTTTATAAAGGGATCCTCGATCCCGATGATGACAAATTTGTTGCAATCAAAGTTCTGCATCTTCAAATTAAAGGAGCTCAGAAAAGTTATGTAGCAGAATGCGAAGCATGGCGGAATATTCGGCACCGTAATCTGTTGAAGATAATAACTTCATGTTCGAGTATCGATTTCCAAGGCAATGATTTTAAAGCGCTGGTTTACGAGTTTATGCCCAATGGAAGTGTACACGATTGGCTTCATTCAAGTGCATATACATCGAAAATGAACCTTCTTCAAAGAATAAATATTCTTAGAGATGTTGCCACTGCACTTGATTATACGATTGTTCACGGTGACTTGAAGCCAAGTAACATTCTACTTGATGATGATATGGTGGCTCATGTTGGAGACTTTGGTTTAGCTCGACTACTTGGTACAGAATTAAACCAAAACAGCTCAACTGGGATTAAAGGAACAACTGGTTATGCACCTCCAGGTAATTCCTTTTATTTTCATGATGCTTATATTTATTTAAAGGATAAAGATGTAAATTAATTAATTGTTATTCATTTATAGAGTATGGTATCGGGAGCGAGATGACAAGTTGTGGGGACGTCTACAGTTTTGGAATATTATTACTAGAGGTGATGACTGGGAAAAAGCCGATAGACGACATGTTTATTGAAGGTCTTAGCCTTCATAAATTTGCTTGCATGGCATTACCGGATCAAGTAATCAATGTTATTGATAATGATGCAATTGTGTTGCAAAGTACCGAAGCGAATGCAAAGAAAGTGGAAGAATGTTTGGCTGCAACTATCAAGATTGGAGTATCATGCTCTGTGGATTCCCCACCACAACGGATGAAAATTAAAATTGTTGTCAACGAGTTGCAGCGTATTCTCGATGTGCTTCAAAATATATAAGGTACTTTGTTCTATCCTTTTGCAGAATATGATTTTAAATGAGTTTGTTAATAAACAATCACTAACTTGGTTTTATTTTTGCACGCTTTCAGGTCTAATACCAAGCTTTCTTGGTGAAATTTGAAAAACAACTGCAGCAAGGAACAGTGCATGTCGTAGTTACATAAATGTTACTTTGTCGAATATAGTATGTTTGTAAGTGTGTTTTAAATTTCTTGTTGCATAAGTACTGTAAGAGATGTAAGAGTGCATTTACACTCCTGATAACTTATAGTATGTATCAAGAGTATGCTTATTTTTCCTCAGTCCAATTTCTGTAAAATTGAAAATTGGGGGCAAAGTTTGTTGGTTACATCTGTCAAACGTGTTTTCACTGTTTAGTTAGGCATAATGAATTTTGTTGAAAGTTGTATTCAGATTACTATTAGGTATTTGTAGTTTGTTTACTATTACGCCCGGGTACCTGTTACCGTCATTTACAGAAAGTGTACAAAAAGAAATGCTTCGACAAGTCCCATCCTCTATCAGAGAGGCGAATCTGAGGAGCGTACTTTTGCTTCTGAAGTCATCAAAAATCGACAGTTTACTTGATTTCGAGCTCATGGGTCCGCCACCTAAACTTAAAATTCTTAACTACAAGTCTACCTGTATCAACTATAGATATTGGGAGCATTGAACAAGAGTCTGACTGATATTGGGCTAAAAATGATTGAGTTTCCATTGGACCCACTGCTCGCTAAACTGCTTTTAACATGTGAAGAATTTAGTTGTTAGCGAAGTTTTTGATTGTATTTATGAACTCGGTCCCGTCTGTATTCTTTTTGTTGGTAAGCCCAGGAAAAAAAAAATAAAGCGATGATGCATATGGAAAGTTAACAAATACTGTGGAGACTGGTGTAGCACTCATTACTTAAAGTGAAAGCTCTACGGAAGGCTCGGGAAGTGAGTTCTTAGCTACTCGACATCATGAAAAGCTTGTGATCCGAATTGGGATGTCATCAGAAAAGCAATATGCTCATGACAGTTTACTTCCATAACGCTGAAAAACCTAAAGGGAACAGGAATACATATTTGTAGTGGGTGCCATTTGCTCCCAACCTCAGCTTTATGTTGCAACATCTTGGATGGTATGGCTGCTCTTTGAATAACTATTCGTAAGGGTGAGAAAATGGGCATGTCAGGCGGCCTATGTAACGGGTCAAAACGAGAACATTTTTTGTAAGGATCAGGTTGGCCCGGAATGTTTTTTGTCCAGTTTTATCATAATCCCCTATAGATGTTATCGTGCTAAATATTATTACAAAAGTAATGTTTTGGTTTTAGGAGCTTATATGCATTACATATTCATTTTTACCATATAGGACCCATTAAGATAGTTATTTTTCCGCGTTAACTTTATTAATCAGATATTCATGTTAGCTTCATACTTCATAAGCTGAGAACAATTCATATGTTGAATCTGGACAGTCCTATAGTTTGAAACATTGCTTCATTTGGCCCAAGCGGGCAAAGAGACTGGAAGATTAAATTTCTTTGTGCAATAACTTAATGGTTTGCATAAAAAGGTAACTCGAGTTCATGCAAATTATATGACGTGCGAGAGAAAGATACTGAATCATTACACCGAAAAGGTTTGTACAACATAATGCATGGAAACATGAACGGGTTGGGTAATGGGTCAAAACAGGATCATGTTGAAATTGAAAGTCGATCTATATAATCTGTGTATCCAAAACAATGAACCCTCGTTTGGGTATATATACATATGATACATAAAGACAACCCTACACCCAACATGGGCCAAGACTACATATCCCAACATGGGCCACCTACACTTAAGCCTGCTAACACTCCCCCGCAGTTGGAACGGGAGTAAAACGAACACTCATACTGTGTCGAAACTCATCAAACAATGCAGAAGGTAAGCCCTTAGTAAAGATATCACATCTGCGAAAGCGAGAAGGGGCATGTAAAACGCGAACCTGCCCAGTAGCAACCAAATCTCGAACAAAATGAATATCAATCTCGATGTGTTTGGTACGCTGATGTTGAACCGGATTAGAAGACAAGTACCGCGGCACTCCGCGTTCACAATACACAATAGTGGCTCAAGATAACGGAGTGTGAAGCTCACCAAGTAAATTCGAATCAACATGTCTCTACAACGGCATTGGCAACACCACGATACTAGCCTCTGTGAACGAAAAGCGTCGGTTGGCGTTTAGAGGACGGGAGAGTAAGTTGTTACCAAGAAAAACACAATATCTAGAAGTAGATCGTCGAGTAGTTGGGCAACCAACCCAATCAGCATCCGAATATGCAATCAAGGAGTCAGTAGTAGATGAAAACAACTGTAATCCATAGTCCAAAGTCCCCTGAACATACAGATAAATTCTCTTAAGAAGCGAGTCACGGCTCCGCGTGGATCATGCATAAAAAGACAAACTGTTTGCCAGCATACGTAATGTCGAGTCTAGTAAATGTGAGATACTCAAGAGAACACGCAAGACTCCGTATACGTGGGATCATCAACGGGAGTACCACCGGCACCCAACTTGGACTCCGGTATCACGGAGTCCGAAGGGGTTACAACCAACCATATGTGCGCGCTCTAAAACCTCCATAGCATACTTACTGCTGTGACAAAAACATTCGAGAGGAGTCGCCAGCGAAATACCAAAAATAATTAAGAGCACCTAAATCATCATAGAGAACTCTCGATGTAGAAGATATAATCTGTTGTAACAAGCGATCGGATGGCCGGATAGAGAACAATATCATCCACATAAAGCAACAAGAATGCGATGCTCGGCCTTAAATGAACAAGGAAGAGTCACACCGACTAGAACTAAAGCCAACAGTAGTAATATAAGCAGCAAACCGCTGAAACCATGCTCGAGGGGCTTGCTTAAGACCATAAAGAGACCGCTGCAATAAACAAACATAATCGGGATTCACGGATCCCGAAATCGAGAGGCTGATGCATATACGTCTCGGCTAAATCACCATGTAAAAATGCATTCTTGACATCAAGTCGATGAATAGGCCGTGGCAGAAAGCTAGACTAAGCACAGTGCGAATAGTGCCCGGTTTACAACGGACTAAAGGTCTCTTCAACATCAACACCCTCAACACGTGTGATACCATTGGCAACAAGCGTGCCTTATACCGACTAAGGGTGCCATCGGCAATACTTACTGACAAACAACCACCCATACAACGAACAAAATTGGCACCCAGTTCGAGGTACATTAGTCCAAGTTTTATTTTTAATAAGTGCATTATACTCATCATACATAGCATTACGCCAATTGGGATCATTAAGAGCATCCTTATACGACCGAGGTAAAGGAGAAATAGTAGACACATGACCAGCATACTTAGGATTAGGACGAGTAGTCCCGACACGAACAGTGACCATGGGATGAGTAGATACGGTAGGGTGGTTAGGGATTGTAGGTGTAGGAACAATAATAGGTGGTGGAGAAGGTGGTGATGGCGTAGGTGGTGTAGATGGTGATGGCGGTGTAACTAGTGTTGGTGATGTAGGTGGTTCAGTTGGTGTAGTGGGTATCGGGTCCGAATTTGGACCAATGGGTTGAGTACGGATAATGGTGGAAATTAGATCGGAAGAATCTTCCAAAAATCATAGGAGGGAGGAGGCAAGGATTTATGTGTTTGAAACGGAAAAATGGTTTCATCAAAGGTAACATGCCGGGAAATGATAATTTTATTTGTGTTAAGGTCAAGACAACGGTATCCAAAATGGTTGGCGGCATGCTTGAAAGATTGAAGGGGGTGGCACGTGGTCCTAATTTATGATTAGTATCAATATGTGGGTAACAAAGGCATCCAAAAACACGAAGGACACTATAATCGGGTTTGGCACCAAAAAGACGGGTAAAAGCTGTCTCATTATTAATGGCACGAGAAGGTAATATATTCAATAAGTAAACAGCCATATTAAGAGCCTCAGCCCAATAATTAGGTGGTAAATGTGCTTGAAATAATAAGGTACGAATAAGGTTATTAATTGTATGTATCATACGTTCAGATTTACCATTTTGTTGAGAGGTGCGAGGACAAGAAAATCTAAACTGAATGCCATTAGTTGAAAATAAGGTATGAAAAGCATGATTATCAAACTCACCACCATGATCACACTGAAACGATTTAATTTCACACTTAGTATTAACATAACTACTGAAACAAGCTGAAATTTAGACAAAACATCGATTTATTGATTAACGGATAAACCCAAATATCCGAGAATAATGATCGAAAAATAAAACATAATACTTGAAACCAGAAAGACTCGGAATTGGGGAGGTCCACAAATCGGAGTGAACAATATCAAAGCAGGAAGTAACGAACTAGACGAACTAACAAATGGAAGCTTCACATGTTTGCCAAGGCGGCAAGCATGACAAAGAACGGGAAGCTTCTCTTTATTACAAGAAATAGAATCACTAGACACAAGGCGGCGTAACACTTCACTTCCTGATGTCCAAGTCGTTGATGCCACGATATCTGACTGGTAGAAAAGCTTGAGGTATAGTGGAGGGCTTAGTACAGGATAGAGATCACCCGTGCTATCACCGCGAGGAGGAGCACCGTCGAGTTAGGAAGTCCTTCAAGAAAAAAAAGGGTCAAACTCAGCATTACAAGAATTGTCACGCAACAAGACGACGGAAATTAAGTTTTTGACAATATTGGGAGTGATTAAAATATTATTTAAACGAAGTGGACGAATTGGGGTAGACGAGAACACTATGCCCGAGTTAGTAACAGGAATAAAGCGCCCATCACCAGCACCTTGCAGGCGGGTAAATGCACATATTAAGAATATCACTAAGACAGCATGCAATCATTAAGATGAGATGGCGCACCTGTATCCATATTCCAATTTCCGGAGGCGGATCACGAAGAGTATTGGTCTTAAATGCATGCGGCAAACGGTAGCTTGACCCGAACACGGAGAGCGGACGCCATCAATTGAGTCGGATGAAAAGGGGCACCTTGTGGCTGTTGAACCCCTGGAAAGCGACCCGGTGGTGGTAAGAAACCCCTGTCGTGGCTGGCGGTGTGGAGGGTCCATCTCTGCTGTTGAACCCCGCTGCGGTGAACCCCATGAAAAGAACCCTTGCTGCGGTTGAACCCCTTGTGAAAAAGAACCCGGCAAGCTACTGTGGACCCTCAAAGCTGAACCGAGGAAAAAAGACATTGGACCGACATGCGTAGGCTGTGAAGACAAGTGGGCCGAGCCAAAGGGTAATGCACTAGGCTGAGATCTAGTCATAGCAAGGGAGAAGGGTTAGTGAAACAATTAGTAGCATTCAACCCAAATTTAGCCAACAAGGTTTGCAACATATCCATATCCGATCGTGTGACATTAGACACACGGAAACGAGGAGCAGAATACGAGGGAGCAAAGTAGACTTGCCATGAACACCATTGTGAAGATACTTACAAGCATCACCAAACCGACAAGAACCTTTAGCAAAACTCCAACACGGGTTGTTAACCTTTTCCAAAAATTTCCCGCCGCCGGTAGGGTTAGTTTTCGCCACTAAAACCATCGGAGAAGCGGAGGTAGCATCGACAATAGGGTCTTGAACCCTAGACTTTAGGCGCATCTCATGAGTAGTCAACAATGATCTAACGTCGGAGATCGGGAAAGGGTTCCCGACTAACGATAATGGTAGAAATGGTCTCATATGTGGAAGGTAAACCCTCAAGCGCGAAAGTAACAACATCATCATTGCTAAGAGGGGAACCAAGACCATTAAGAACTGAAACAATGGATTCAATCTTTTGAAAATACCCATCAATAGATAAAGCTCCAAGCTTCAAGTTGCGAAGTTTAGCTTTCAAAGCCATATACTTGGCGCTTGTTTTCTTGAAAAATAGCCGCAAGATGTGTCCATGCATCCTTTGCAGTTTTAGGATTAAGATCAACCAAACGTGTCCTTAGTGATGGAGCAAGCGTGGAGAATATCCAATACCGAATGATGAAGTCAATCTTGGTCCATTCCGCATCCTTAGGTGGTGGATCCGTAGGAGGCGTAGTGGATGAAGAAGCAACCGGATCAACAAGATGATCCAGAATCCCATAGCCATGACAAAGATGGGGAAAATAATACATCCACGATGAGTAATTCATTGCATCAATATCCAGTTTTTCGGAACAAGCGTGGTCAAATGATTCATAGCCATGAGTTTGTCCGATAGGGTAAGTGCCAGTGTGGGGTGGGTTGTCATTTGTCATGATTAAAGTAGCAACAATAAGGAATTAGAAACCAACCCGTCGAACCAAAATAAACCTGTCGACTAAACCAAACTGTCTAGTATAAACAAAGAAATCACTTTGTTTTTTTTTTTTTTTTTTTTTTATTCTCCAATCAAGATCAACAATATAAACCTTACTTGTATAAAAAGTGTGGCCACGTGTGTTTAATACACCAAAGGCAAAGTAGATGTGCGCTGCTACAGGTTTGAATACGAACCAAACTTTTGTTAACCCAAAGTAATTAGAACCCAAAGTGTCGACTAAAACGTGTCAAACCAAACTTGTCCCAAACTGTCGAACCAAACTGAAAGAGAGAGAAGGGAAAAAAAAATACCAAACTGCCGAAAAAAAAACGGGCTAAACTTAGCCAAACCAAATACGTCGACTAAAGTGCAGTCGAATAAACCCGAATCGTCGACTAAACTTAGTCGAGAAACCAAACTTGCGAATGAGAAGAGAAGGCGGAAGCTGAATGTGTTAGGATCAGTTGAGAGCTCGTGATACCATGTAAGTTGATCTATATAATCTGTCTATCTAAAACAATGAACCCTCGTTTAGGTATATATACACATGATACATAAAGACAACCCTAAACCCAACATGGGCCAAGACTACATATCCCAACATGGGCCACCTACACTTAAGCCTGCTAACAGAAATGTATCACTTTCAGTAGTGGTTGAAATGGGACACTCAAGATCGAATATGGTGTATGTAGATTCATTACTGTAGATTCATTACTGTAGGTTCATCATTGTGAGTAATGAAATCAGTTTGTTTTGGTTTCCTACTATACATATTTCTACCGTCCATTTTTCCACTTCACTTTTTTTGTTGTTATAATGGGAAATGAAGGACTAGGTCTTGGTTGAGGAGATCAGTTTTTTTTTTTTGGCTGAATACTTTTATATTTAGTATTAAACAGTTGCTGAGAATTCTAACTTTATGTTTATATATTTTGGTACTTTATTAATATTATTTTTTATGTTTTCAAGAAACATAAATATGGCTGGAACTCAAGGGGTTTTTGGACATTACTTTTAATAGAGGAGTACAAACACGAAAGTGAATGCAATTCAATTGCCAAACAATTGCAAGAATATAAAGTAGTTGACCAAATCCATCATTTTGATTCACTCTAAATAAAAGTTTTGTTTCGGCCCAAAAGTAACCTTGATTGTATATTTTTTGGTAAAATATTGGGTAAATGATATGATGGTTAAATTTAAGTATAAGTTATAGTTTGTGTACTCTTACTCTTTCCATATATATATTGAAAAGGTAAAGTGTTTTTTTAATCAGGAAAAGGGACCATCCCCTAAATTTATTAATAAAAAATAATAAAAAAATACTGTACAACCATTAACAACTAACAAGACTTATATGGGCGTACATACATCTATTCTATATGGGAATATATTATCCAAGAATTGTTTGAAGATTTTTTTTTTTATGTATAATTTTTCAAGCTCAGATCAACTCACCATAATCTACCAATGGCTTATTCAATTCTCATTCATCCATATTCATCACCATTACCAACACTTTATAAAATCCAAGTATATATTGAAATCAGTTCCTCAACTGGGTTTATCTTATGTTTCTACTTGGAAGGGACTTAAGTCAAATGGGTTTTTTAGCAAGTTGTAGTGTAGTTAGTGTGAAGTCAAAGTTTGAACTTTTGAAATGTAAAAAGATGTTAACTTTTGTTATGAATTTGAAACTAAATTTGTTTAATTTGTAGTACTTGCTGTCTATCTGATTAGTGGCAGGTGGAATTAGTAGAAATAACTTTGAAACTGATATCAAATTTGAGGTTGAAATGTTTACTTAGTTTGACTTAAAAAGTCAAATGGTTATATGTGTGACTTTAAAAATGAAATGGGTTTTATCTTATCCTTTTCACTTGGAATGGACTCAGGTAAAATTGGTTGTCAGTTTCATTATACAGTAATATTTTAATTTGGGTATGTTGTTTTTGTTCAGTTTTAGTGTAGTTAGTACAAACTCAAACATAGGAGTTTGAAGTGTATAAAGATGTAAGCTTTTGGTGTGATTTTACACCAAGTTTAGTGTAATTTCTTATTGCAAGGTTTCATTTGAATGTGTAGTTTCTTACAGCAAGGTTCCAATTTAAGTGATGGATTTCTTTTGCATGATTTCTTATTGAAAGGTTTCACTATAATTTGCAACGGTTCTAAATTCCAAATTTTAAGTAATGGATTTACAAAGTTGTTTGCTTTCTTTTTCATAAACTATAATTTTGTGTTTCAAAGTTATTCAACAACTTATATTAGCTACCTGTGAATTTCACGGGTCAAGACCCAAGTCTGAATCGAAGTTCACAAGCAGAAACACAAAACCAATAACTGGATACTAGAATACGCTAGCTAGTATTAATCGAGAAAAGTACAAAGCTTACAAAAACTGATATTTAATAGTGTACCCAAACTATGCTCGTTGGGTTGCTTATATAGGACTTAGAATGTGCTCTCATAATCCTAATACAACTCCAAGTAATTAAATAAGTCCTTATCTAAATAGCTAAAATAAGAAACATAATTAAACTAGAGTTGTGGCTGTGGTTATCCATAAGCTCGGATCTTTGGACTGCACATTAAGCTCGTGACTTTTGAACTACTCATTAGCTCGAGTAGAACATTAGACCAACAATCACCCCCCTAATTTCTGACTCGAGATAGGGAGATCTTCAACTCCGAGTAACTCTTGCATTTCCTTGAACTTAATCCTTGCGAGAGCTTTAGTCAGAATATCAGCACGTTGCAAATCACCTCTTACAAACTCAACTTGTACTTGGCCTCTTTCAACACATTCTCGGATAAAATGATAACGTGTGTTTATATGCTTGCTTCTCCCGTGAAAGACTGGATTTTTCATAAGTGCAATAGCCGATTTGTTGTCAACAAATAAGACCACCACTTTTTCTTCCATTCCGGTTATTTCACTCAACAATCCGTAACCATATCCGACAATTTGATGATTCGCGACTGAACTTCGGCTTCACAAGACGATCGAGCCACCGTGTTTTGCTTTTGTGAGCACCAAGTGATAGGTGATTTCCCTTGATAAAATACGTGCCCAGTTGTGCTTCGACCATCATCTTGGTCCATAGCAAAACTACTATCACTAAACCCCACTAACTCCTTGGTTTTCTCTTGGTTATATCGCACTCCAAAATTCAAACTACCTTGGATATACCTTAGTATTTGTTTCTGCACTGCCATATGTAATTCTTTTGGTTCTTGCATGTAACGACTAACCAAACCAACCGAATAAGATAAATCAGGTCGTGTGTGTAGTAAGTACCTTCCTTAGATAACCAACTTCGTCGTCTAATGAGAGTTGCATCAACTCGTTTTCCTTCCTTGTCCATGCTTAACTTCATTCCAGGTTCTAATGGACATTGTGTAGGATTCGATTCATGCATCCCAGCATCTTTCAAGATCTTCTTTGCATAGCTTTCTTGACTTATTGAGATACTCGAATCCTCTTGCTTTACTTCAATGCCAAGATAATAGCTCAATTTTCCCAAATCACTCATATCGAACCTTTCTTGCATTTGTCTCTTAAATTCACCAATTTCGCTAAGCTTCGAACCGGTTACTAAGAGATCATCTACATAGACTGCAATAATCAAGATTGACTAGTTTGTCTTCTTCATACACACGCTTGTTCGTGTTGGCATTGTTTGAAAGACATTTGCTTGAGTTCTCTATCAAGTTTTGTATTCCACACCCTTGGTGCTTGTTTAAGTCCATAAAGCGCCTTTTTCAACTTGTAGATCTTCCTTTCTTCTCCTTTCTTCACGAACCCCTCCGGTTGTGTAACAAACACTTGCTCTTTTAGTTCTCCATGTAAAAAAGCCTTTACATCCGGATGATGTAGCTCCCATGCTTCTTTGCGGCCATGAATCAATAAGCGCGTTTCAATCCGTTCACGGCAAATACCTCGTCATAGTCAATTCCTTCCTTTTGAGCATAACCCTTTGCTACTACCCGAGCTTTAAACTTATTAATTGAACCATCCGGATTTCTCTTAATTTTGAACACCCACTTTAATCCAATGGGATTAACATTAACCGAAGCTTCAACTAATTCCCATGAATCATTCTTCTCGATAGACTCAATCTCTTGCTTCATAGCAACCATCCACTTGCTTGAGACTTTTGCTTCTTGAAACGTTCTTGGTTCATCATCTTCAATCAAAAGTAGATTTTGATCTTCATTAGCAACTGAGGTTCTTGAACTAGACCCCATAATAAAGTCATTAAATCTAGTTGGCTTAGTTGAAACCCTCGAAGAACGCCTCATAATTGGTTGAGTTTCTATCACAGGATTAGGGTCATTACCCGCCTCGATTTGATCTTCTTGTTCGGTATTGACCGGTTGATTTTCATCAACATCATGATGATTTTCAGCCTCTTGATCTTCAACCTCAACTTCATCGGTCACACCTGGGTTAACAAATCCACAACCCGTATCAATAGAACCGTGCCATTCTATGATAAACATACCTGGGTTTAGCTCGTGTGTTTCGCTTCCAGCAACATACTTCCAGCCAAGTTCCTCATTAAACTCCGCATCACGACACACCACTATCTTCTTTAGTCTTGGATTAAGCGATGAAAACCTTTTGTACCTGGCTCGTTTCCGATGTAAATGTGTCGTGTTGACCTGTCGTCTAACTTATGTAAATATGGCCTTGTTCCCGTTGCATAAGCCACACATCCAAATACCGGCAAACCCTCCAAGTTAGGCTTTTTTCCTTTGAAAGCCTCGTATGGAGCTTGATTAACTAGAGCTCGCGTTGAAACTCTATTAATCAAGAATGTGGCGTGTCTAACTCCTTCAGCCCACATGTAGTTTGGTACGTCTCGTGCTTTCAAGATGCTTCTAGTCATTCCCATAAGAGTCCGGTTTCTCCTTTCCACGACTCCATTTTGTTGTGGTGTGTAGGGAGTGGTTAGATGTCTTGTTATACCCTTGTTTTCACAAAAGTTGGTAAATTCTTTTGAAGTGAACTCACCTCCTCTATCGGTCCTTAGGGTTATAACCTTCTTTCCCGACTTCTTCTCAACTAAAGCTTTGAACTTTTTGAAGTATTCAAATGCTTCTCCTTTTTCCTTCAAGGTAAAAGTCCACATAAAGCGTGAGAAGTCTTCAATAAGAACAAATATGTACACTGTTGCCGCTATGGATGGTGGAGAGATTGGTCCACATAGGTCGGCATGTATAAGTTGAAGAGGATGTGTTGCCTTAAATTTTGCTGCTTTAGGAAACGCCTTCTTGGTTTGTTTTCCTACCAAGCAAGATTCACACAACTTGTTCTCTTGATGAATTATTGGCAACTTTTCAACCATGCCCTTCCTTGCCATTAATTCCATCGTCTCGAAATTAATGTGACCCATCCTAGCATGCCATAACCAAGCATCATCTTCCATCTTTGCTTTGAGACACACCGGGCTTCCAACTTGGAGCTTTATCTTGTAAAGTCTGTTACTTGTTCTAGGAACCTTCATCAGAAGCTTGCCATCTGAGTCACGCATAGTAAGAAGGTTACCTTTCATCACGAATGTCACATCCGTAGCCGGTAGCTTGCCACCAAGACTAATTATGTTGCTTTTAGCTCGGTAGGTAATAGACTCCATTGATCAACCTTTGCTCACCCGTTTTCCCTTCAATGATTATCGAACCCTTCCCTTTTATCTCGATGTAGGAGTTATCACCAAACTTCACTCTACCGGAGATATTCTCATTCAACTCGAAAAATATTCTCCGGATCCCTCATGTGATTACTTGATCCATTATCCAAATACCAAGTGTCTTCCTCGTTTGGCTTAGTATTCAATTGGTTTGGGATAATCTTATCTTCATTCAAGAAAACTACTTCTTGAACGCTATCAAAAAGTGTCGGTCATCATCATCCTCCGTTTTCAAAAGGTTTGCTTCATGCTTTTCTTTTGTACACTTTGCGTTCGGGACAATTAGAAGCAAAGTGACCATATTCATCACATTTGAAGCATTGAATCTTTGAAAGGTCTCGACTTTTGTTCTTCTTTTGATCCGTATTGCTCCCGGAGTTGTTTTGGTTTCCACGATTGTGGTTATTAGCTTGACCACTACCACGAGATTGTTTTGAGAAAAAAGTTTTGACCTTTTCCGTTGCCACCAGAGGAATTCCTTCCTCGACCTTTCTTATCATATCTTTCAGCCCTTCCGAACATTAACTTGCCTTGATCTTCAAAAGTGGTGTCAACACCCTTCATTCTTCCTTCAAAAGCTTTCAACCTTCCAATTGCTTCTTGAAAGGACATAGTATTCAAGTCAGCAAATTGTTCTATTGAGGCAACAATTGCAACATACCTATCGAACGGATGCAAGCGACTTCTTAACAAGTTTCTTATCTTCATAAACTGTTCCCAAGCTGTTGACTTCAGTTACAATTTTGCCCAACCTAGCCGCGAAGTCATCGATTGATTCGTTGACCTTCATCTTTAAGGCTTCAAATTCCGTCTCCAAGGTTTGCAACCTTGCGTCTCGAACCCGATCAACACCCACATACCTGGTCTTCAAAGCTCCCCGATTTCTTTGGGCGTGTTGAATTGTGAAACTTGAAAAACAAGTTTTTCTGGAATCGCCTGGAAGAGTAACTCCACTGCCATGTGATCTTGCTTAGCAACAACTTGAGTTCCTTCCGTTGGCTCCAGTGCATCGAGTATTCCATGGACTCGGAATACCGCTTTGACTCTTATTGCCCATATGTTATAGTTCGTGCTTGTTAACATTGGACATTGAAGAGCCGTCTTAGAATGTTCAATAGGTGGTGGTTGACTCGACTCGCCTTGTACCATCTTTCTTGAGCGCTTTTGTAAGTTACCGGTGTAGTTGGTTTGACTTCCGACCCTAAAAGCAGCTTGTTTTACTTCTTGCTTAAGTAAACCAAGTGTAAAGTTTGAAACTTTATCGACTTCTTGGAAACCCTTTAGTCGACTTGTGTTCGACTGACTTGGAAACCCTTTAGTCGACTTGTGTTCGTCTGATCTTGGAACCCTTTAGTGCGCTTGGAAACCTTCGTGATCGACTAAGCTTGAACCTTGCTCTTGATACCAATTCAAGACCCAAGTCTGAATCGAAGTTCAAGCGAAACACAAAACCAATAGCGGATACTAGAATACGCTCGCTAGTATTAATCAGAAAAGTACAAAGCTTACAAAAACTGATATTGAATAGTGTACCCAAACTATGCTCGTTGGGTTGCTTATATAGGACTTAGAATGTGCTCTCATAATCCTAATACAACTCCAAGTAATTAAATAAGTCCTTATCTAAATAGCTAAAATAAGAAACATAATTAAACTAGAGTTGTGGCTGTGGTTATCCATAAGCTCGGATCTTTGGACTGCACATTAAGCTCGTGACTTTTGAACTACTCATTAGCTCGAGTAGAACATTAGACCAACAACAGCGTGTAGGCTAGTAAGCTAACAAACAAAAAGCATTGGCTAGCTATAAATAAAGGGAATTGATTTGCACACTCAAACTTTTGATTGGTACACTCCATTGTGTGAATTGGATACTTGTACAAGGTTCACAGTGTTAATGCTTTAACTACTTACACAGTTGAGTGTGAAAATCACCTCCCATAAATCAAATGGTTATAAAACTTCAAAATGTGTTTAGTCTTCCCGCTAGGATATGTGCAACCCACAAAATTCTCTGGTCCAGTCCACAAAAGATCAATATAGATCTTCCCATATGACTGTGTCCTATAATAAACGACCATTTACCTTTTGACCTAGGCCACCCACGATCTCACAAGCCAAAAGACACATATCACTATATAATCTTACCCATTACAATTTACCACACAT
Organism: Chrysanthemum makinoi; assembly: GCA_910596185.1. NCBI lineage: Eukaryota > Viridiplantae > Streptophyta > Magnoliopsida > Asterales > Asteraceae > Chrysanthemum > Chrysanthemum makinoi. The sequence continues at coordinate 32,793,197 of OU343225.1, read as the reverse complement.
CAAACACTTCCAAAATTAACCCAACCAAATCCCCAAGCACTGAATCTGACCATCCAAACATAAATACCAAACAGCTAAGTGCCACCAGCAGATTTCTATCCCACAAAGAACAAATAGTAGAACATATCCAATTCCATATAACCTTATTCGTTTGACATGATTAAGGTAAAGTATTGTTCATATCTTCTGGCGAACACGGTCATGCCATCGCCATCACACCATAAGTATTTTTTTAAATATTTTTTCTCCATAACCTTTTAAAATATTTATAATAAACTTAAGCACACTAAGCAAAGTACTGTCATTTATACTATTTTACAAAATATGAAATTTTCATATTCTTCTTTTAAATATATTAATTCTTCTTCCTAAAAAGGTTAGTGTTTTGAGTGTTATTTTTTGATGTTATACGATCTATTTCACTTACAATTATGTAAACAAACATTAGAAATACGCAACGAAGTGTGGCTACGAAAGACACACGTTAGTTACTTGTCTACCATATATGCAAAATATAAAGTTAGTCTTCCTTATCCCTAAGTCTTCTTAAAGGTCCCGCGTGATTAATTATAGATGGAAAATAGTTGTTATGATTGACCATGTACAGGTGATGCTAGTTGTGCTACTTGGGTTGCATAATTAATGTTAATAGACCTCGTACAGGTAACAGGTGATGCTAGTTGTGCTACTTGGGCTGCCTAATTAATGCTATCTCAAGTCTTCCTCAAAGTCTTCTGTGATATCAATCAAAATATAGTCTTTTGTGGATGACATTCTCTTCACAATTTACGTGAAAATAATATCAGCATCTTAAAGTTTGTAGTACTAGATGTCTGTCTCAATAATAAAATTTAATAAAGGATTTTATGATAATCTTAGTTATATATTGTTTATACTAAAGTTTTTTTTATTATAATCTAATTAATAATCTGTACATTTTATTTGCTAATATTGGTTAGTATATTTTGAATGAAATGTCTTGGGCATTGACGAAGCTTCATAAAGGCAGGCGGTGGTGCCCCAAAAAAAGCTGACCACCCTATGTATTTTTCATTGTATGTCATTTATGAGCACAATGTTACAAGAGTATTTTTAAAGTTTGGCTCCTCCAAAATTAAACAATTCTATTTCAGCCCCCCCAAAAAACTTGGTCAAGCTCCGTCACTGGTCTTGGGTTAAGGTCAATGTCAAGATGATAAGGAACTGCCATTAATTTCACGAACAAGTTGCATGTCAGGAACGTTAACATGCAAAACTAAGTATAAAAAGCCAATGCTAGTTCTCATAATTTTAAGTAAATCTCCAAAAATGAAGTCATCACAAGCAATAATTCACTTATCATCTTCCTCATGTATTTTTTTTCTCTTTTACAGTCTCGTGATAACATGTCTTACTTCCGCCACTGTCTCTGCTTCATATGGCGGTAATGATACTGATTATCATGCGTTATTGTCATTTAAGTCGAAGATCACTCATGATCCATACAAAGTTCTTACCACGTGGAACCATTCCTTTCATTTCTGTGACTGGAGTGGTATTTCATGTGGAAAGCGGCACAAACGTGTGACTGCTTTATGACTGTTTTCGAAAGGCTTAGAAGGCTCGTTGTCTCCTCATGTAGGAAACCTCAGCTTCCTCCGTAAGCTTTCTCTCCCGAACAACAGCTTTCAAGGAACCATTCCTCATGAATTTGGTCGTCTATCTAGGCTACGTTTTCTTTATCTTTATGAAAACAAATTCAGTGGAGTCATTCCAACAAACTTGTCTGGTTGTTCTAACCTCGAAGACCTTTGGATAGGCCAAAATAAGCTAGCTGGAAGCATACCCAAGGAGGTGAGTTTACTGTCCAAACTTGCTATTCTTCAAATTGAGGACAATAAGTTAACAGGTGGAATCCCACCTTTCTTGGGGAATATTACATCAATGGAAAGGTTCTCTGCTGTTGGGAACCCGTTGGGTGGGAGAATTCCAGATACCTTGGGTCATTGGAAAAGCTTGACCTTATTTTACTGTTCCGAGTGCAGCTTATATGGAAGCATCCCTCCTTCTATTTTCAACCTCTCACTCCTAGTTAATTTTTCCTTAGCTGTAAATCACCTCAGTGGTAGTCTTCCTTCAGAAATTGGTAATCAACTCCCAAATCTTGGGTACCTTCAGTTAAATGATAACGAACTGACCGGAGTTCTTCCACCATCTATTTCTAATTGTTCTAAATTAGGATATTTTCAAATGAGTTACAACAATTTTAGTGGGAAGTTGACTATCAACTTTTCAAAACTAAGAGATATTAATATAATTAGATTACACAGTAACAACTTCCATGGTGGAGGGAGAATATGATGACATGAGGTTTGTTGATTCTTTGAAAAACTGCACCAAATTAGTATGGTTGAGTCTTTCAAATTGCAACTTAAGAGGAATGCTTCCGATATCAATAGGTAATCTCTCTCATCAACTAAGCTTTCTAAATTTAGGAGACAATCACTTATTTGGAAGCCTCCCTTCAAGTATAGGTAGTCTAGTTGGTTTGACCACTTTATTTTTATACTCCCTCCGTCCCAAAATTATAGTCCCCGTTTGACTTTTTCGGTCTTTATTTCACAACTTTGACCTTTAAGTATTTTTGTTTGTGTTATATAATACTTGATGTAAATTATATAAATGGATTGTGTTTTAAATGTATTTTCATTTGGTATAACTTTCATCAACTATTATATAACACAAACTAATATATTTAAGGTCAAAGTTGAAAAGAAAATACCGAAAAAGTCAAATGGGGACTATAATTTTGGGACGGAGGAAGTATAATAATAGATTCACAGGAAACATCCCCACTACCATTGGTAAACTTCAAAAGCTACAAGTTCTTGGTCTAAATAGTAATCAATTTTCAGGGCCTATCCCTAATGCCATCGGGAACCTATCATTGTTGAATGAACTTTATTTATATTCCAACAAATTAGAAGGCCATATTCCATCAAGCCTTGGGAATTGTAAACAACTAAATGGGTTAAACCTTAGAAACAATAGACTCAGTGGTAACATACCCAGACAACTTCTTCAACTTCCATCACTAACTAATTTTTTCGACTTTCATACAACAACCTATCGGTTCCATTCCAATAGAGATTAAAACCTCAAGATGTTGAGCAGTCTTGCTTTATCTTATAATAATTTATCAGGCCCCATTACTAGTAGCCTTGGTGAGTGTATTAGCCTTACAGAGTTATACCTTAGTGGCAATAGATTTGAAGGCATAATACCATCTTCATTAAGTTCCTTGGGAGGATTGGGGATACTCGACGTTTCTCAAAATAATTTATCGGGCAAAATTCCACAATTTTTAGAAAAATGGAAATCCTTAGGATATTTGAACCTATCCTTTAATGATTTTGAGGGTGAAGTACCGTAGCAGAGTGTTTGCCAGGAAGTGCATTTTCAGTTTTGGGGAACGATAGGCTTTGTGGTGGTTTGGTTACACTTAAGTTACCCAAATGCAAGAGATGGGTGTATGAAAAAAGGTTACTTTTCTTCATATTAGTCATCCTGATTGCAGTCATGTTGCTTGTCGTATTATGTATTGTGTATCTTTTGTGTAAGAAGAAACGCAAGAGTCAACCATCTCAATCATCGAGGATTGAATGGTTCATGAAAGTTTCATACCATCAACTTCTCAAGGCTACCGATGGGTTCTCTACAACAAATTTGATTGGAGAGGGTGGGTTCAGTTCGTTTATAAAGGATCCTCGATCCGATGATGACAAATTTGTTGCAATCAAAATTCTGCATCTTCATACTCGAGGAGCTCACAAAAGTTTTAGAGCAGAATGTGAAGCATGGCGGAATATTCGGCACCGTAATTTGTTGAAGATAATAACTTCTTGTTCAAGTACTGATTTCCAAGGCAATGATTTTAAAGCTTTGGTTTACGAGTTTATGTCGAATGGAAGTGTACACAACTGGCTTCATTCAAGTGCAAATCGTCGATTAGCTGAACCTTCTTCAAAGAATAAGCATTCTGAGAGATGTTGCAACGACTTGATTATCTTCACAACTGCTGCCAAACAACGATTGTTCACGGTGACTTGAAGCCAAGTAACATTCTACTTGACGATGATATGGTGGCTCATGTTGGAGACTTTGGTTTAGCCCGACTACTTGGTATTGACATAAACCAAAATAGCTCAACCGGGGTTAAAGGAACAATTGGTTATGCGCCTCCAGGTAGTATTCCATGATGCTTATATTTACTTACAAATTACAGTTTGTATATTAACTAACTGTTTTAATTGCGAGAATATGGTCTCGGGGCGAGATGACAAATATTGGGGATGTCTACCGTTTGGAGTATTATTACTAGAGGTGATGACCGGGAAAAGCCGGCGAGATGACATGTTCCACGATGGTCTTAGCCTTCATAAATTTGCTTACATGGCATTACCGGATCATGTAATCGATGTTATTGATGATGAGGCAATTGTGTTGCAAAGTACCCAAGCGAATGCAAAGAAAGTGGAAGAATGTTTGGCTGCAACTATCAAGATTGGAGTATCGTGCTCTGTGGATTCACCACCACAACGGATGAAAATTGAAATTGTTGTCAATGAGTTGCAGCGTATTCGGCGTGCTTCAATATGTATAAGGTACTCTGTTCTATCCTTTTGCAGAATATGATTTTAAATGAGTTTGTTAACAAACAATCACTAACTTGGTTTTATTTTTGAACGCTTTCAGGTCTAGTACCAAGCTTTCTTTGTGAAATTTGAAAGTAAGTGCAGCAAGGAGGTGTGCATGTCGTAGTTATATAAACGTTACTTTGTCAAATATGTTTGTAAGTGTGTTTTAATTTTATTGTTGCGTAAGTATTGTAAGAGACGTAAGGGTGCATTTACATTCATGATGACTTATCATATGTATCAAACATGTTTATGATTAAGTTCTCATGAAAGTTAAAGTTTTCATGTTTGGGCCCAAAATTGAAAATTTGGTGGCAAAGTTTGTTGGTTACATCATTGGATGAAAACTATGTGTTAGGAACTTGTTTTATTATGAAGTGTAGGTCATTAAATTTGTAATAGGTTGTTAATAATTATGGTTTATAAATGTTTGTAATTAGATTTACTCATACATGTAGTAAGCCCATGAGCTGTAATTAATGGTTCTTATAGAACCAAGGGGAAACACTCCTTTCTATGTAAACACTATAAATACCCCCTCCCTTGAAGGGAGAGGGTGTTGGTTCTAATTGTAATAATCATTTCATAATCCTTCATTAGTTCCTTCCATTTTCTCTCTCTAAGATACATGTTGTGATATAATAGAATGATAAACTAACAAGTGTTATCAAGAGCAAAGGGATTGTTTTGGTTGTGATAAAGATCAAATTTCAAGCTTTTAGATTTATGAATTTTAGTGAGTTAGAAAATTTTAAATTTTTTTTCAAAATCGTTTTTATCTAAAAAGTGAGATACTTTATCATAGTTTAGGTTAATATTGATTAGATCTAATATAAATCCGTGCTTGGCGTGTTTTAGATTGAAATTCTGATTTTTAGGACTAAAATACGTATTTTTTGCGAGTTAGAAAAATTTGGACTTACGAGTTAGGAATTCGGTTTGAATATTTGCGAGTTGTCAAATTTGATTTCTACGAGTTAGGATCTGCGAGTTAGGATTTCGATTCCTACAAGTTAGGATTTCGATTCTGCTGAGTTAGGTTTTCAGATTTGCTAGTTTGGTTTTCATTCTGCGAGTTAGGTTTTAGATTTCTGCGAGTTAGGTTTTTCGATTTTTGCGAGTTTGGTTTTTCGATTCCTGCGAGTCTGGGTTTTCAATTCTGCAAGTTTGGTTTTTCCGATTCTGCGAGTTTGTTTTATGCATGTTTGGATTTCGCTACTTTGGATTTGTGAGTTAGGATTTCGTGAGTTAGGATTTACGCTACTTTGAATTTCGTGAGTTAGGATTTCGCTACTTTGGATTTCGTGAGTTAGGATTTGGACTTTGATACTAATCTACCTAAACCTAAACAACATCAACCTTAATTATCCATAACGATCCACATCATTCATCAAACAACAATTATGTCTCAACCACCATATCCGTACTATCCTCATTAGCCCTATTATCCTTATCCCACAACAAGCTCCCCCACAACCTCCACAACAACCTCCACAGCAAGTTCAACAATGAATTTCAATGGTTCCACAAATCCCTCAACAACAAACTTGGTTTTCTCAAATGTGTGAAGCTATTACAAGTCAGCAATCGATTCATGAAGCTGGTTCGGATACTCGTCCTCTAATGAATACACCAAGAAATTATGTGCAATGGGCAAGTCGATTTCTAAGGTATATGGAACTCAAGAAACCTCATGGTAAGTATCTCAAGAAGGTGATACTAGAAGGACCGTTTCAAATCCTAACCGAAACTGTTCCTGGAGATCCTACAGCTGTTCCACCAAGACCCGATACTATCTCAATTGTTCCACTTATCCGTTTAACACCAGAACAACTACTTCATCTTGAAGCCGATGAGCTTGCTATGCAACAAATACTTCTTGGAATTCCTAATCCGATTTACAAAAGTATTAATGCACAAACAACAGCAAAAGCTATGTGGGAACAAATTCATCTTTTGATGGAAGGCACTAGACTGAACAAGATCGACATGGAGTCTAAGTTGTATCACAACTTTGATGTGTTTACCATTGAGCCTGGGGAATCACTTGAATCATATTATCATCGTTTCATAAATGTGGTCAATGATTTGCACCGAAATAAGATTGATCTTCCAACTATTACTATTAACACAAAGTTTCTGAACTCATTAGGACCGGATTGGCATAAGTATGTTACTTTTGTTCGAAAACTCAAGGATCTTCATGATGTCAAGTATGGGTTGTTGTATGATTATCTGAAACATCATCAATATGAGGTTCTCAAAGATAAAGAAGCTCGTGGCACACACAGTTTCCCTCCACCACCGATTGCTGATCAGATTGCTCTCATGGCACATGGTTATCCGAATCCTTACCCAAAGTCAAATCATGCTTTTGATCAACAACAACGTCACTTTGCTTATGCTCCACCCATACCTTCTCATCAAGTCAATCCCGAATGTGATTCTAACACTGCATTCTATGCTCAAACCACTGATGATCAAGATGATGCTTTTGAAGCATTGAATCATGGAATGGCCTTTATTGCTAAAGCCTTCTCCAAGTTCTCTACCCAGTCAAACAATCGTCTTCGTTCATCATTAAATCCCAAAAGTCACGCTTAGGTTATACAAGGTGGCAAAATTGAAGTTAGAACAGAACTAGTGGTGCGTCGAATGATTACAAGTGGGTATTCGGTAATTCAGGGAATGGTCAAACATTAGCAGGGGGATCGGGTAGTAATTACTTCAAGAGAAATGTTCAAGTTGTGGAAACAGGAATTCACGGCCGGATACTTTTATTCGTTGCTATAATTGTAAAAGCAAGGACATCTTGCTAATGCTTGTCTGAACCACGAACCGAGGGGTGATTACTACAAACAAGTCATCCGATGGCATACAAGGATGAAGCGAGGGGGAGAACTCAGTGAAACTCCACAGGTTTTATGGCGGATACTCTCGGATGATGAATATGAAGATTTGGAAGCAAATCTGCAGTTGTTTTGATGGCAAATATGCGAGAAACATCACATCAGTCAAAGAGAATGGACGGTCGATGACACAGATGGTCTATCTCGTGTACGACTTGATATATGCCTCATAAATGCAATTGTGTCTGCATCTGCACCTGATGAGCAACAATCTGTTCAACATGAATCATTATTTAATCATACAGCAGTTGATCAATTTAACCCCGTGGTTACATTTGATGAACTAAGTGATGACAAAAATAATGAGCATATTGAACAGAGTGAAGCAATTCATGGTCTAGATTCAGAATATCTTAATTCATTACTTCGCTATTGCAAGCCCAAATCGCAAAATGTAATGAGATCAATCAAAACCTAAGGGCTGAGATTACCTCCTTGACTGCTGAACTTGAGAGTTGTCGAAAGCGAATAAATTATTTTGAAACAAAAATCACACGAGAAACAAGTTTTGAAGTGGCATTTCAAAAATCTTACGTTAACGAACAAAACCTTCAACATCAGATGCATGAAATTGTTGCGTCAAATAACGAAAAGATTTCTAAAATTGAACAAGAAAAGTCTGAACTTCAGAAGAACATTGAAAATCTTCAAACAGAACTTTCAAATACTAAACAAGATTTTTCAAAAAGTCGGTCAAATTTCTTTGAATTCAAAAAGAAATCTAAGAAACGCATTGATGAACAAATCGAGGAATTTCTTCGATTGGAAAGACGGTTAAAAGATTTTGGCACTGTTGTATATAAGATTGGCCACTCAGTAAAACAAATTGAAAGGTCAACTTTACCACCGAGTCCTGATGACTCAAAACGTTATAATCACCCACGTTTTCTTCACAAAGCTCTCAAGGAAATAACCAAATTGTATAGTGCTCAATGTCTTTTAGATCCAAGCATGCAACTTGTTGTATTTGATTGTGAGGAAGAATGGGCACAAGATGATCGAAGTCGCTTAAAATTGCAATAAAATGGAATTTTACCATATGATTACACAAGAGAAAAGGTTTCTTACAAATTGAATGCCATTTCAAAACCATCGTATAATATTTCTGAAATAAGCTGGCGGCATCTGCGTGGAAGGTCCCGTTCACAGTGTTGCACAGATAAATGGTCCTTTACCGTCCTCTTGCAAAAGCGACTCATTGCCAAAAACTCCTAAACCTTGTTTAGTATTACAGTATTTTCAAACGTTTATGGAAGATATTTCATTTTTAGAAACAGCAATTGAGAAAAATTCTAAGTTAAAAGCATCTAATTTTCAATCTGCTTATGCAAAAGAGCAAAGACAAATGTTTCAAACCCAAATTTCACCTCATTCGCACATTTAGATGTCAGTGTATTGCAACACACTGGAAAGGGAACTTCAACAAGAGGTAACTTCAATGGTTGAAGCTTTTAACACACTTGAAAACTGGTTTCACAAGAACAATGCAAAAATCAAGATCTTCAAAATGCCTTTGATCAATTGTTAGAAGATGCTCTTTCGCTAATATTGTTTCGTGGTTATATATTGTGAACTTGCTTGAATGATCCGTGTTAACTCTTGATAATCTCAATATGGTTCACACGTTGGAAATGGATAATCGGATGTTAAGGCATGAAATTGAGAAATTAAAAGAGGAAAATGAGAAACTGTTTTCACAAAATGATGATGTCCAATCCAAACTTTCAATGGAGATTTCTGAACTTAAACAAAGACTTCAATGGTGTCAGTCTCAAACAATTGAAGCATAATCGAATTTGAACGATAAGCGAGGTGTAAGCGACCCTAACTTCCAGCATATAATAACTTGAACCAATCTTCAAAACAATCCGAGTGAATCACATGAAGACAACCAAAGATCAAGTCACAATGACACCACACCTCCCATGATCATACAAAGATTCAAATAAGTAACATCAATCGCACGCCAGCCCTTCATACGCGCGTGATCACAACGAACACTATGACATGATTTGAGTAACAATAAGCTGCCAAAAGAAACCAAGATCAGAATGCAAATCGATGGTATCATAACTACCATAGACTAACACAAGGGTGATTAGAATAATCAGCAAACCCTAACTTCCATAGAAACCAGTAGCATCGATCAAAAGATTAAATAAGATTGGCAACATGACTTTGAACGATGAACAAGGATCCCTACACATGACAACCAGCAACAACAATAACAAGACCGATTAGTGTTGACAGAACTTTACTTAGATTACAACAAATTAAAAGGTCATGTTCCGTCAAACTTGGGATTGTAAAGAACTTAATGTGTTAAACCTTAGAAACAATAGACTTAGTGGAAACTTACCCAAAACAGCTTTTTCAATTTCCATCACTAAATTATTTTTTAGATCTTTCTCAAAATCGCTTGTCTGGTTCCATTCCAGCAGAGATTAAAAACCTCAATAAGTTGAGCGGTCTCGTTTTATCTTATAATAATTTATCAGGCCCCATTACTAGTAGCCTTGGTGAGTGCGTTAGCCTTACAAACTTATACCTTAGTGGCAACCAATTTCAAGGCATAATACCATCTTCATTAGGTTCCTTAAGAGGATTGGAGGTACTCGACATTTCTCAAAATAATTTTTATGGTAAAATTCCTCAATTCTTAGGCAAATGGAATTCATTAGAATATTTGAACCTATCCTTTAATGATTTTGAGGGTGAAGTACCGACTGTAGGAGTGTTTGCCAATGCAAGCGCATTTTCGGTTTTGGGGAACCATAAGATTTGTGGTGGTTTGGTTACACTTGAGTTACCCAAATGCAAGGAGACGGGTAGTAAGAAAAAAAGGTTTCCTTTCTTCATATTAGTCATCGTGATTGCACCGACGTTGCTCATAATATTATGTTGTGTATATCTTTTGTGTAAGAAGAAACGCAATAGTCAACCATCTGAGTCATCGGTTAGTGAACGGTTCATGAAAGTTTCTTCTGATCCAACTTCTCATAGGCTTGATTGCTTCTCTGCCCCAAATTTGATTGGATAAGGTGCATTCAGCTGTGTTTATAAAGGGATCCTCGATTACGATGATGGCAAATTTGTTGCAATCAAAGTTCTACGTCTTGAAAATCCAGGAGCTCACAAAAGTTTTCTAGCAGAATGTGAAGCTTAGCGGAATATTCGGCACCCTAATTTGTTGAAGATAATAACTTCATGTTCAAGTGTTGATTTCCAAGGAAATGATTTTAAAGCTCTGGTTTATGATTTTATGCCGAATGGAAGTGTACACGATTGGCTTCATTCAAGTGAAAATACATCGAAACTGAACCTTCTTCAAAGAATAAATATTCTTAGAGATGTTGCCACTGCACTTGATTATCTTCACAATCGCTGCCAAACAACGATTGTTCGCGGTGACTTGAAGCCAAGTAACATTCTACTTGATGATGATATGGTGGCTCATGTTGGAGACTTTGGTTTAGCTCGACTACTTGGTACAAACTTAAACCAAAACAGCTCAACCGGGGTTAAAGGAACAATTGGTTATGCACCTCCAGGTAGTATTCCACTATGCTTCTATTTATTTACAGATTAAAGTTTTTAAATTAATTAAGTGTTTTTCATTTATAGAGTATGGTATCGGGAGCGAGATGACAAGTTGTGGGGAAGTCTACAGTTTTGGAATATTATTACTAGAGGTGATGACCGGTAAAAAGCCAACACACGGCATGTTTATTGAAGGTCTTAGCCTTCATAAATTTGCTTACATGGCATTACCGGATCATGTAATCGATGTTATTGATGATGATGCAAATGTGTTGCAAAGTACTGAAACGAATGCAAAGAAAGTGGAAGAATGTTTGGTTGCAATTATCAAGATTGGAGTATCGTACTCTCTGTGGATTCTCCACCACAACGGATGAAAATTGAAATTGTTGTCAACGAGTTGCAGCACATTCTCGATGTGCTTCAAAATATATAAGGTACTATGTTGTCCCATTTTGTAGAATCTGATTTTACATGAGTTTGTTATAAATCTTCACTAAAATGGTTTTATTTTTGAACTCTTTCAAGTCTATCATCAAGCTTGTATGGTGAAGTTGAGAGTAAATACAACAAGGAGCGGTGCATGTCGTAGTTAAATAAATGTTAAGTTGTTGAAGATGTTCATAATTATGGTTTAATTTTCTTGTTTAATAAGCATAAGAGTGCGTTTACATTCCTGGTGACGTATCATATGTATCAAGCATGTTTGTAAGTGTGGTTTAATTTCCATCGGTCCATTTTGTAGCATTGAATTCGACTTAAGTTCTACTTGTTGTTCGATTCCTTAATGAACAGCCTAATGTTATTCGTGTTCTATGACTTTCAGTTTCATAAATTTGACTTTTTCTTGAATATCTTAATCACAAAGCTCAAGGCTTCCCCCTCTTCTGGTTTCGAGCAGTGTATGGTCCAACTTTATAGAAAGTTAACCTCATGTTTGGTTATTCACTCGTACCATGCATTCGGCTAGTACAAAATCATTATTAGTACTGCAAGTATACTATATTAAAAATGGGTCAATAATGACCAAAGTATATTTCTGATACATAAATCCGAACAGCAACTGCTAATAACTATTTCTAATTGGTACTACAACTACCGCTAGTTTTTCCAAACATAGCCTTAGAGTTTATTAGTAGTTTTGAAAAAGTAGGCTTGAGACATGCTTCTTGGATAACATGTAACCTGTTTTGAAATGTGATCGCGTATGACCCCCCTCCCCCCGACACCCAGAAGGGTCAGCCGCGATCCAAAAACCAAACCATCTGGAGTCACTCAAGTATTTTCTATCCCCACAAGACAGGGAAGGACCAATCCTCGGGTAAGAAATACTTCCGAAGGAAGCCCCCACCGCGTCCCATATAAAGGGTAGGGAATCTCACCCAGGATTGAGGTACTGTAACATGCAGTCCCTAAAAAGGGAAAGCGCAGTAAACTCCCGCCCAAAAGCATCGCTATCATGGAAACGAGACAAACTCTGAATTGACCTACGTCATTTCCCACTTATAAACTGTTGATCTCATGTCCCGTGACTATGAGAACACGACAGAAAGGTCAACCATATAAATAGGGGTTCCACCACTATTCAAACAGTAACACAAACTCACTCTCTCTCTCTCTATAACTGACTTTATCTCACTAAATATCCTTACTTATTCTCATGCCGGAGGTTGACCGCGGAACCCCGTTCCGCGGTGAGACTAACAGTGTCTGTTTTCTTAGCAGCTTTGAACCAAGATTCGTACTTAATACAAGATCTATTCCCCGAGAAGTTAGCCTACACTAATCTTTACAGGGGGAGCGCCCAGAATTGTATTAACAAGTTGGCGCAATCCGTGGGACCAGTGACATAACTGCGTTTCCAAAAATTCTCATGAGTAACTTGGCAGAAAATCCGTCCCCGTCTCCTGAGCCTTCCACGGTCAGAAATACGGGTGGGAGGGAAAAGGTGCAAAACGCAGAACAATACCCCTCTAATATTGTGACTGACGCAGCGATAAGAGAATTCTGCGAAAAGCACTACAATCAGATCTTGCCCCTAATGGCAGAAAGGGTCCATCAAGAAAAGCTAGACCGGGTCAAAACCCGCCTAGATTTTGATGATGAGACTAGGTATGAGAGATCTCGAGAACACGCCCGGAATACTGCCAGATGCAGAAAACAAAAAAGAGGCAAAGAGCTAGCCCCAAGCTAGATCGAGATCCTGAATTCCAAGTCACGAGTGTTTTCACGAGGCTTAGCGCGGCGAGAGGATGGGTGTTTGAGAGGAGGGTGGAAGCAAGGAGGTTAGCGGCGGTGGTTCTCTAGGCCCGGAAGAAGCGCCCACATGTGACTACAAGGTTTGGGGACCAAAGCCACCGTGTTTTGACTCAATCAAAGGTGAAAGCGCCCGAGAAGAATTGGGCAGAGAGGCACTCAAAGTACAGCAAGGAGGAGACGCATTGCTCATACCGCAGTAGGACTAGGGAAGCGTCTCCCCCGAAAAGTGAAGAAAGCACGGGAGGACACTGGAAGGCCACCCCAAAAAGCAAGGTGGGGAGCGAACCTGACGAACTCTACTCCCCATATGACATAGCTGATGCGGACCCTTACACTCATCGGATACGGAATTTTGAATTCCAAAAAAGAACAAGGATGCCAGCTCACATCAGAACGCGTGCGGACGGGGACGGGAACCGAAGACCATCTGAAAATTTTCCAGACCGCGGCCAAAGTGGAAAGGTGGGCCATGCCCACATGGTGGCACATGTTCAACTCCACCCTGATTGGCCATGCTCGCGTCTGGTTTGATGAGCTGCGACCAGAAAGCATCGATAGCTTTGAAGAGCTAAGGTCAAGCTTCCACTCGTATTTCCTTCAACAAAAGAAGTATGCAAAGGATCCTGTTGAGTTTCATCACATAAAACAGCGGGAATAAGAAGCCACAGAGGCATTCGTGGAGCACTTCAAAATGGAAAGCATGCACGTGAAGGGAGCTCCGGAGTGTATGTGGTTATCGGGTTTTATGAATGGGATAACGAACCCTGAGCTAATCAAAAGGCTCAATGACAACATACCCCAGACACACGATGAGATGTGGAAGGTAACCAAAGCATTCCTCCGAGGAGAGTTGGCCGCGGCCAACCAAACAAAGAAGAAACACTCCCACTCGAAAAACCCCGAGAGTGGGCAGAAGAACATCCAGATCATCGAAAGGAAGGGAGAGTTCAAAGGCCACAGGGCCGGCGGGAAAAGGCGGTTCACCCTCCTCACAAAACATCAAAGGAAATCCGGCTATGGATCTTTGGTTCAAATTCTCCGCCAATGTCAGTCAACCAAATCCCGAATAAAGATAGTGTGACTTCCATAGGGAGAAGGGGCACAATACGGACGAGTGCTACCAGTTGAAAAAACAGATTGAAGAGGCGGTTAGGTCCAGACAACTTGCACACCTTGTCAAGGAAATCAAGAATGGGACTCAGAAGAATGGTGGTCCCAAAGGCGGGAAGAAGGATACCGACCAAGGACAAAGCTCACGCCATATACATGGTCCAATCTTGGTAGCGGACAGTCAGACCCAAGTTGACCGCGGATGCAGCTCCAAATATGGAAATATCCTTTTCCCCCATATCCGGGGATGATTGGGATGACCATACGCTGGTGATCAAGGCGGACGTTGAGGGATGCACAATCCACAGAATGTATGTGGACAATGGAAGTGCCGGAGTCCTATATGAACATTGCTTCAATAAGCTAAGTCGGACATCCGGAAGATTGATCCCCTCATCACCATTATTGGGTTTCGGAGAGCTTTCATGGCCGTTGGGTGGATCCTCTTAGAAGTGACATTGGGAGGCAAAGAGAGGCAACGCGCTGGATGAACTTCATGGTAGTACCGTCCCCTTCTCCTTACAACGGGATAATTGGACGTCAAGGCATCAGGATACTGAGAATAGTCCCATCCACAGTACATGGAATGTTGAAGTTCCCCACCCATGATGGGGTCGTAACTCTGCATAGCAATAAGGTAGTCCCGGTTGAGTGCAGAATGATCGCAGAGACACAACCCCACCAGGACGCCGAAGCCAAGACAAAGGAAGGGATCAAAGTTGCCATCAACCCTAAATTCCCCAACCAAACGATCACCATCGGGGTTAAGTGAGGAAGGAAAGAAGAACCTCTGCGACTTGCTTAAGAACAACTTGGTCATTTTTGCCTGGCAGCCCTCTGATATGACCGGGGTTCCACGGACAATCGCGGAACACAAGTTGAATGTTAGGGAAGGCTACAACCCTGTGCGGCAAAAGAAAAGGGGACAAGCCCCGAAAAGGAACAAAGCCATCAATGAGGATGTCACCAAGCTTGTCGCAGCCGGGATCATGAAGGAAGTCCATTATCACGATTGGTTATCCAATCGATCTTGGTGAAAAGAGTGATGGAACACGGAGAATGTCGTGCGATTTCAAGGATTTGAATAAGGCTTGTCCGGAAGGATTGCTACCCCGCGGTCATTTGGAAAGTCGAATCTCTCTGCGGATATCCATTCAAATGCTTCCTTGACGCTATAAAGGGTACCACCGGATACATATGGCGTAGGGATGAGGAAAAAACGGCGTTTCATACAAACCAAGGCATCTTCTGCTATACAAAAATGCCCTTTGGTTTGAAGAACGCCGGAGCCACTTACCAAAGGCTAGTGGATAGAGCATTTGATAGACAGATTGGGAGAAACTTGGAAGTATATGTTGATGACTTGGTCATCAAAAGTCACTCAGAGGAAGAAGTGGTCAGATATATAGAGGAGACCTTCCAGACCTTGCGGAATATCAACATGAAGCTAAATCCCAAAAAAGCACATTTGGGGCGGAACAGGGAGTGTTCCTAGGCCAATTGGTAAGCAAAGAAGGCATCAGGGCCTGCCCGGACAAGTCCGAGGCCATGACCGTGCTCCAATCTCCAACTACCAAAAAGGAAGCCGCGGATCTCGAATGGAAGGCGAAAGCCTCGGCCGTTTATGTCTAAATCGTAGAAAAAGCCCTCTCGCTCTTCAAGACACTGAAAAGTGCATCAAGAAGAGTGACTTTCACTGGACGGCCAGGGCGAAGCGTTCAAAGAAATGAAGAAGCACATTGCCAACTTGCCAATTGTCATCGCTCCGCGCCCAAAGGAAGAGCTGATCATGTATTTATCGGCGGCGGAGGTGAATTACACCCAAGAAGTTAGTTCTTGCTTGGTGTATGATCTCGCGTTGCGGCGATACTTCGAGCACCCGGTGGGGTTATCAGCGACAACCACTAAAGAAAGTTACCAAAAGCGGAGAAAAGTGGAAGAATGGCGGATGGGCAATAGAACTAGCGAAACGAAATCACTTGACCACGGACGACATCAAAAGGTGCTAGCGGATTTCATCGGCTGAAGAAGAAGGTATCCCAGAAGCGGACAAGCAACCATACACTGCGCCGTGGAATTTGTTCCGCGGACCGGAGCTAGCGTGCGGGGAAGGTTCCGTGGCGAGTTTAATCCTAACAAGTCGGAGGGAAGGAATTGCACGCTTTCCGCTTGAGACCAACGGGCTGATGAAGCATTGATCATAGATTTACGGATAGCGAGCGGTCAGGTGAAAGATCGCGTCGTGACGTTGACTCCGCCTTGTAGCAAACCGGATCAATGGCGTGCGGCAGAGGCAAGCATGGCGTTACTTAGCTAAAGCTAAAGCCTAATTGGGGATTTCGGGCGTTCTCCATCAGCGATTCCCGAGACAAGCAAGAGCCAGCTAAGCAAGATAGCCTCCACCAACTTTTCTCACCTGACAAAACAGGTCCTTGTGGAGGTCATGAAGGAAAATTCCATCGAAGAGAAGGAAGTCCTCGCAGTCGTGAAGAAAATGGAGACACATGGATGACCCCCTTAATTGACTACCTAAGGGATGAGACGTTGCCAGCGGACGAGCAAAAAGCCAGAAAGTTGCGGATCAAAGCACGACAGTACACGTTAAGGGATGGCATCCTATTCCGAAAATCCTCTGCCTAAACAGTACACGTTAAGGGATGGCAGTTATCCCAGTGGAAATCGGAATGCCAAGTCTCCGATGCACAGTCGTGAACCAAATCTCCAACAACCAGAACCTCTGCCTAAACTTGGACCTCTTGGAAGAGAAAAGAGAAGGTGCGGCAATTGAAGAGGCAAGCAGCAAGTCTAGGATGGAGAAATATTACAACGCTAAAGTCCGAAGCACAGCATTCGGGCCCAGAATTTGTGTACGCAGCGAAGCCA
This sequence comes from Chrysanthemum makinoi, assembly GCA_910596185.1. NCBI lineage: Eukaryota > Viridiplantae > Streptophyta > Magnoliopsida > Asterales > Asteraceae > Chrysanthemum > Chrysanthemum makinoi. The sequence goes on along the minus strand of OU343225.1, from coordinate 32,775,820 downwards.
GTCTAATAGAAGACACTGGAAAGCTTGGCTCAAAGTGGGAAGGGCCATATGAAGTAGTGGAAGCATTGGGAAAAGGAGCATATAAGCTAAGAGGCGCGGATGGGGAAGTACTCCCAAGAACGTGGAATGTCCGCAACTTGAAAAAATGCTATATGTAAGTGTAAGTTTGTTATCCCCATCTTTTGTAGTTGATCACGGATCAGATCCGGACAACGGGGAAAGTAGCTTCCATTTTCTAATGTAGGTTTTTCTTGTATCATTTCTAAATTATCAATGAAACGTAGAGCCTGGCCCGCTTTACAAATTTTCCAAGCATAGTTTATTTTCAATTTTATTACATTTTTTCACGCGTCTGCGACACATATATCGCACAAAAAATAAAGGACGAGCAATCTCACAATTGACTCAGGCATATACGTGGTATTGCAAGCCCATTGACCAACCCATGCTACCCCCGGACTAATAAAGTACGGACACGGGTACAAAACAAATCCCGGAACAGTAATACCGGCAACCAACAAAAACACGTATGTAATCTAAACATAAAAAAGTGTTTCCATTATGAACCCAAAGTATATATACAAGATACCCGACGGCATACCCCCTGATTACAAAATAAGGGCGCCACGGCAACCGTAGCCCCGACCAAACAAACAACCAAGGAATCAACAAGCTTCACAAGAAAGGAAGGGTGGCATAGTCTAAATGCCACCCATAAGAACACATCAAGCATCCCCAGCACCGTCAAGAACACCCGTGTTGAACATATCGTCATGGGTCACTTCTTCCTCTTCTCCTTCTTCATCCTCCGCCCCGGTTGGACCAGTAAGAGGAGCAGACGGGGTAGGCCCCGGGGAATTATGATCATGGTGGGCTCCCCAGAAGAAATAACTTGATGAACAACGTTCGAAATAGCCAGATCAGGATTCCAGAAGTCAAACCTGATGCCCTTTGCACGGCACTTCTTCTCCTTGTAGGCGGCAATGGCCCGCGGATGCCTCGTCATGGCCTCGAGTAAGGAGTTGGGAAGTAGCACTTCTTCTGTAGTGGGGCAGCTGTACAAAAATTCCCCCGACCCACTGGGCCGCTCCTCCTGCAAAACTAATTTAGCCATTAAATACTCAAGGGGATCATCCCCGCAAGCCTCCAAGGAATCAACCAGGGGAAAGGGAACGTCACTTAGCTGCACAAACAACTCGCGGTATACTTCTTTAGCCCAAGCATTGTAGGCTTTGATCTGTTCTAATTTAAGGCCCTTAGCTCCATGCACAACCCCAACTTCCAACTCACATCTTAACCCCTGCACTGCTTCTGTTGCAATCCGGCGTCTTGACCATCGTTGCTTGAACGCCATCCACGCCCTCTGAAAACCATGACCGATCACCCATCTCTTACCCTCTACTACGAGAAGAGTGTTGGGATACAATTCCTCGTCGAAGTCACGATTCAAATCCACAAGCCTTTGATCTAATTAAGCCAAACGACCGTCATAGGAACTCCGGACCTCTTGCTCGCATTCCTTTAATCTTTCTCCAAACAAACTTTCCTCCTTCACCTGTTCCTTCAAACCATCACAAACCGCGGTTAACCCGAAAACTTGACCCTTCAGTTCCGCATTGTCAACGGTCAAAGCCGCCAGCTGAGCATCCTTGGGCGCAATCATGCCCTCGGTTGGGCCCGCAGCTGCGGCCTCTTCAGCGCCTCCAGGCTTCAAGAATCTAGGATGCCGCTGCTGCGAGGGCTCCTCGCCTCCAGCGGCTTCACTTTCCTTCAAACTTTCATCCTTTTCTCTCTCCTCTCCAATCTTCTGTTTAGCTTAGCAGTCTGATTCAATTCAAATTCCAATAGCAGGGCACCTCAGAAGACATGCATGTCTGTTGTGCGGTTATCATATTATACTTATCCAGCAAGTCTGCGTGCGGCATGAAACGCGGATAAATAATACACTCCGGGCTGAACAATTCTTTACTTCTCCGGTACGCTTAGGGGAGACATTAATCCTCACCCTCTTTTTCCCAGTAGCCTTCTTTGGCTTTGGCTGCCTGCACGGTATCAATAATAGTCTCTTGGACCAAGGTAACCAAGTTTTCCGAAGGTTCTATGACGCGCCCAACAGTCTCCTCCTGAAGGGTCTTTCCCCCTTCCTACAAAGTCCTCTCCCCAAAGACCACGACAAAAGGGTCGAGCTGGTGAATAAACGAGAAAAGATCCATCTCTGCAAAATAAAAAAAGACAGTCGTTAAAAAGAAAAATAGTAAATGGTATGACGCGACAAACCCTAGAAGAAAAACCAACCGTCATTATCCGACACCATAAATGTAGGGCGTCATCCCATTGGGGCCACCAAACACAAGAGCGTCCTGGATACTTCTTGAGCGAAGCACACTTTGTGTCCAAAGGGACAATAGATCTAAGTCCACATCGGTCATCCGGCCGAGGAGGAGATTCAACGAAACATTATCATTCCAAGAAATGGCTAGAGGGAAACGGTCGCGTCGGAAAAATTACTCCTTCAATTCTTCACAGATTCTAGAGGAGCGGTATAACCTGGAACAACTAATGAATTAGGACGTTCTACGCTTCTCTATTCACCCATCCATCCTTCATCCGGAATAATAAAACTTCTAAACAAGCTCTGATGGAATAGGAATACCACCCCTATGGGACCACGGGATCTCAAAGTGACTAACCCTAGCCGCGGCCAAAACAGACAACTGGGATAGGTGTATTTGAAAGTACTCCAAAACGCTACACAAAAACTTGGAGAGAGGGATCCTAAAATTGCAGAATTCAAAAAACCTAGTATATACACCTATTTTACCCGGAGAAGCGTTCCTTATGGTATCATTAGGCCCAGGAAGAAGAGGATGCACAGTTTTGGGGATATGGAATTTAGAGCAAAAATCATCTAAATCCTACTGGGATAAGTTGCAGGTAAAATCACTAAGGAGTTTTCTAGCCATGGAAAGACAATAGGGAGGAAAAACCTAACCTGAACAGGAAAACGCACGAGAAGAACTTTGGTGGATTTTTTCTTTTTTACACGCGAAGACGAAAAGGCAACAGTAACCTAGTAGGTAAAAATGAGGGGTATTTATACCCCACAAAAAGTAAAATCAACCGATTAATCGAGAAAATGCCACGTCCCCAATCTGTATCCAATGGCTCAGGTTTGCCTAGATCAACAGATGAGATAGAAGCAGCCAAAACGTCACGTCAGTCAGAAAACGCGCGGTCAAAAACGAGTTCGCGACTCCCTAGGGACAGTTGTAATGCTTATCCGTTACGTAAGTGGAAGGTATGACGTAGGCAAAGTTATCCATGAGAACACTCAACGCTGGATAAAATACGACTTAGTCTAGAACACTTGTTCACGAGCCAACAAGCATACTAGGCGGGGACTTGATGGCGTATGACCCCCAACACCCGAAGGTGGACCAAAAACGAAAACCATCTGGAGTCACTCCAGTATTGTCTATGCCCACAAGACGGGGAAGGACCAATCCGCGGGTAAGAAATACTTCCGAAGGAAGCCCCAACCGCGTCCCATATAAAGGGTAGGGAATCTCACCCACGATTGAGGTACTGTAACCTGCAGTCCCTAAAAAGGGAAAGCGGGGTAAACTCCCGCCCAAAAGCATCTCTATCATGGCAACGAGACAAACTCTGAATTGACCTACGTCATTTCCCACTTATAAACTGTCACTCTCATGTCCCGTGACCATGAGAACACGACACAAAGGTCAACCATATAAATAGGGGTTCCACCACTATTCAAACGGTAACACACACTCACTCTCTCTCTCTCTCTAGAACTGACTTTATCTCTCTAAATACCCTTACTTATTCTCACGCCGGAGGTTGACCGCGGAACGGGACTAACGGTGTCTGTTTTCTTAGAAGCTTTGAACCAAGATTCGTACTTAATACAAGATCTATTCCCCGAGAAGTTAGCCTACACTAATCAGGGAGCGCCCAGAATTGTATTAACAAAATGCAGTCCCAAACACCTCTTTATCTGTATGGATTGATTGACAATAGGCGAACTTAAGAGGTTATTCTGGAAACTGAATAAGCTGTACGTTAAGTTAGTTAGAGCAAGTATTAAGTGTCTATAAAATTGCTTAAGCAGTAGCAAAGAAAGGATTTTACGAGGCATTTACTTTCAAGCTGAAATACATAACACAAGTGTGTTAGTAAGAAACGGGAGTTATTACGTATGTTTAACTATTTAAGGTTGAAACCAAACAGTGATTAGTATGATCCTGTCTATATCTTACAAGACTGAAACAGATAGTTACATTCAGTGCATAATTATCATATAAATGTTTATTTTCGACTTCTAATGTTATTTTCTTACTTGGATGTATTAGGATGATCGTGACCATCATCATCCCATAGATTAGAAAAGAGAAACAGGATGACGCATGGTATGTAGCGTTTGGGTATTCTCAAAGTTTTTGTCATCAAGTTTTACAAATGATTAATATGCCATATTTACTTTTTTAATGAAATGACCCAAACTGACCTGTTTTAAGCTATTTTTAATTTTTATATCTTTTTTACATAGCCCGAATCGACGTGTAGGACCCGACTTTTAAGCATTGAAAGATCAGAATCGACATGTTGGACCTGTTTTTTAAGATATGTTTATATCTTTTTAACATAACCTGAACTGAACCATTTTATATGGGTCAATGTAATCAGATTGCAGCTCCATTAATAAGTGGTCAGTATGTTAATTATGAGTACAAAAGCTCAATATATATGAAATCATTAAAATTCTTTGATTTGGGAAGTTCTATGTACCGGGCACCGGCTTTTTTCTTCAAGTTTCTTTTTTATTTACTACTCCTAAGTAAAATGGGTCGAAATAGCAGCCATCTGTACTAGTGTTGGTTAGTTGGTGTACTGACTGCTTTCGGAACTTGTTAACACTAGCTAACAGATGATTGTGTTTACAAAACAACCAAAATGAGACATCTAACTTCAAAAGTTCCACCTAATGCATATTCCCGGAAGCCCAAATGAGGCATCTAACTTCAAAGCATCTAACTGTAAAGAAATTTATCCAACATTCCTAATTTCAATCAAACATATATTTTGTACCTTTGCAAATGGGCGTCTATGCACTTATCAGTTATATTACAGTTATTAGCGTGAAACACCAACATACATATTCGTTTGTCCCATTTTAGTCACCGTTTTTTGTACTTATGTGTCAAACAAATCTTATTAAAACCAAGACAAGGATTTTGAAGAAAACGATATAGAGTAATTCTTAAGAAAATGTCAATATTCAAGGTTACAAAATAGCCAAATATCATCAATATTACAGGTTGCAATAGTCATCATTTTAGCGACACACATGTTTGTATTTTATATACAAAAAAACACTATATTTACTGCCTCACTGGAAATAAAAACACGTGAGTCTCTACAAAAACAGGTTAAAGAACAGAAACACCCTAATGCAACGCGCAATCAAGAAATAGAAGCATTAGTCATGACTTGGAGGAAATGGGCCTTTTTTTCCTTTTATAGATTTTAAGTCACATGTGTTGAAGGCGTCATACCAAGTTATCGAAAAAACTCATCTATACCATGAAAAATAGGAACATTTATAGTCAACACAGTTGTAACTTTACAACATGAAAAATAGGAACATTCATTTCATAATTTATACCTGCAATCTAAATTTACATGAAAACAGAATTGGATACAAGCTTTCTTTCTTATCAGCTACTAGTCAGTTGCAACAAGCTACATACATAACATCAATATCTATCTAAGTTGTTTTCAATGTCAACTTCCCCATTTTCGACGCTGCTCCAGCAACCCAAACTGAATCTCAACAGCTTCACCTTCTATAACCTCAGTTTATTCCTTAATAGTTAATACTAACACGAATAGCTTTCCTAAAAGCTTGCATAAGTGCTTCAGTCATATACATCTCTAATGAAAACAATTTGCTACCTATTGAATCACACGTGGTTCACATTAACTCCAGAAGACTCAAACATATGAGCTAGCGTAGTATCTCAGAGATGTTTCAACCCCAATTTTTGTAAACAAAACCTTTGCATCATCAGATATGTCAAAATCTTCCTCTTGACACCTTATATCAAGAATCTGCGAATGTCATCCTCAGTGTACGGTTGTGTGGAGATGATGAGAAGGCGATCCAGGAAATCGACTGGAATCCCATGGGGGGGGGGGGTTTGTAGATTGTGCCTCGAATAGTTGTGATTCCTCGATTGGTGGCAACAAGTATTGGTGCCATGTCGTTTTCTAAGGCACAGTTTGGGCATGATAAACGCTCGATATCAAGCATGTGGACTTCATCTATGAACAGAACACCAGGAATGATCTCTGCTTTTCCTTCCTCTCACCACTCTGCAACCTTTTTATCGATCCGTTTCCTCACTTTAGCTCGTATTTCTCCGCTGTCACCAGTGAAAAGAGCAAGAAAACCCCTGTGTTATGCATTTCATAACCAAAATAATTAACGTTTCAGAAAGATCAAGTAACATAGTTACTTTGACATTTCCTAGTTTCTGCGTTTTTTCATCATGCAGAGAGTGTAACTTCAAAAAACAACACTACTTCAGTTATTCATATTAGTCTAACAACAGCTGTAAAGAAATTAATCCAAAATTCCTAATTTCAATCAAACCTTATGTACCTTTGCGAATGGGAATCTATGCTCTTATCAGTTATATTACAGTTATTAGCATGAAACACCAACATACATTTTCATTCGTCCCATTTTTGTCATTGTACACTTTTTGTTCTTGTGGGTTAAACAAATCTTATTAAAACCAAGACATAGATTATGAAGAAAATGATACTTCTTAAGAAAATGTCAATATCAGAGGTTACAAAATAACCAAAAATCATCAATATTACAGGTTACAAAGGTCATCATTTTAACAAAGACACATGTTCGTATTTTACACACAAAAAAAACACTATATTTACCCAACAAAACCCTCGAGCCTCTACAAAATAAGGTAAAGAACAGAAACACTAATGCAATGCACAATCAAGAAAGGGAAGCATTAGTCATGACTTTGAGAAAATGGCACTTTTGTTCCTAGCAAAGAAGAGTCCTTTTAGATTTCAAATCAGTTTAAATTAAAATTTTAAGTCACATGTGTTTAAGGCGTCATACCAAATTAATGAACAATGTGTCATATAATCAACACAGTTGTAACCTTAATACACTACACATGAGCCCCAAACATAGATAACGCCTCTGTAGGCACTAGGATAATTGCAGTACTTTTAAATATATGAATGATCAAACTTTAAAATTAAACTAAATTACATGCTGACATGAAAACAGAGTTGTATACAAGCTTTCTTTCTTATCAGCTAGTAGTCAGTGCTAAAAGCTAAATACCCTAAGATATGAACACATTACATATGGTTCCAAGCAAACTAGCACAAGATCATACACAGTCTCCGTCTCAGTCGTTTTCAATGTCAGTTTCCCCATTATCGAAACACCCTACTTACCAAACAATTGCAAAATCTAGTGAGACATGGAGCTCGAGTACATGTTACATTATGTATCAGTGCATGCATACAACTAGAAGCCATGGGGTCATGATCATCATTCACATGTTCATTATAAAAGCATAATAGTCCGTATCAAGACTATGGTTTATTGGCAGTGATGAGTGACCCCTATCATTTTCGCATTCAACTTATTCTGCAATGTGGAAATGTAGTGGTCCTTCCATCTATGGGATGGCAACGGGGTCGGGATGTTCAACATAGATGATAAATAAAGCCCAAGCCCGGTATGTGGGGTTGGGTCCATTAGGGTTCATGATGTATTATCTCTATATATATCGTATCAATAAAAGTATTACCTCACGGGGTTTTAATGTTCTAACATGGTTTCAGAGCGGGTCTGATCCTCAGACCTACATAGCCGCCTGTTCTAAGCCACCCCGTCAAATCTCTTCAATCCTAAACCCTAGTCTTTGATCGTTATGTGCTAAAAGAAAAAGTAGCAGCAGTACTTCATTACTTTCTTTTCTTATATCCCATTGTTTTATCTAATCTTTTTTTCTTACGTTAACTGTTCGTTTATGCCACAACAACAGTTATTTTTGTTTTATATGTTGAGCCGCTTCAAAAAAAAAAAAAAAAAAAAACCGCCGATCCGATCCCTTTATCAATTGAGGGACACATCATTCGTTAGCATTCTCACTGACATATATATTCGAAGACTATTGGATCAGAAGGAGCCCTATCATCCGATTCGAAGACAATTGGTATTCAAATAATTCAACAAAATGACAGATCTGCAGCGTTGAGAAAAAAAAAATGATATTCGATTCGTTGACTAAGAAAATATATATATATATATATATATATATATATATATATATTATATTATTATATATATATATATATATATATATATATATAGTTTTTAATTGTTTGTTTTGTTTATATGAATCAGGGTATTAATTCTCAAGGCGATTTTTTGTTGATGTCGAATCTAGGTTCTTATTCCCCGAGGCGACTTTTGTTGGTGTCGAATCTAGGGTTCTTATTCGAGACGACTTTTTTGGGATCTAGGTTTCCTTTGGGATACTTTGGTTATCCGTAAACAAAAAATTAGAATAGGGGATACTTTGGGTTATCCCATTTTAATTTGGTTATTATTTTATTTTACTTTCTTAGTTTACTACTCCAGTTGGAGCTTTCGCGATTTCGCCGCTCGAACTGCGGGGAGTATTAGATGATAAATAAAGCCTAAGCCCGGTATGTGGGGTTGGGTCCATTGGGGTTCATGATGTATTATCTCTATATATATCGTATCAATAAAAGTATTACCTCATGGGGTTTTAATGTTCCATTTCCCATCCCCATCCCCTATCCCAAGTGCACATCCCCATCCCCATCCCCATTGGGGAATAGTTTTGCTTCCCCATCGGGTATCGGGGATCCACATCGGATATTGGGGGTTTTTAAGTTTCCTAAAAATCAACCGATATGTTATCTTTTACATGTCTACATACATGTAAGCCTACACAAACACCCCCTAAGATTAGCCATGTGTATCCCTGACCAAGAATTGGCAAGTACCTCAACACTAGCATCAACTGTAAACACGCAGCTAATTTGAAATAGAAAACCATAACTTTAAAACTGCAGATCAATTTCTATATATTAAAAGTGATGTTGGAATTATATAACATGACAATCATATATAAAACACATAAAATATCAAAGAAACACGCGGAAGCGTATAGGAACGAATTAATGAATAACTAATTAACATAAACATAAACATATGTGCTTTTTTTGATTCTAGCCCAACAAGAATCAATTCTTTTAAACTAGCAAGTGACAAACCCTAATTAGGGTTTATAGGATTATATAAATTACCCCTTACCGATTTTGTAATTCAATCCAAGATACTAACAATAGTGTGTTAGTACCATGTCCTTGTACACACGTACTATAACAAATTAAAGTAATGCTAGTTTTAAGAACATGAAATAATTTGTTTTGGAAAAACAAAGTGATCGATCACCTAAAAGGGTGTACGATCGGTTTGGACTAGAGAAACACACAAACACCTTTTGGTTTTTAGATTATGACTACAAGAGATAAAATACGAAGACCCTAGGCCTTGTATTTATACACAAGTAACTTGTGTCCAAGTTAGCAATAGGTTGGGTTTGGAAACCCCTTTGGCCAATTGGTTAGTGTATCCCAAAGGGTTTTCGGAACCTTCTCGGTCTCTATTTTATTATTTAGTCCTTCCATTTAACATTTAACGATCGTTAGTCCATTACACTTAATTAACTTAACGTCCGTTATATATTTCGTGTAAATAATAAATAAATATAACATTTTATATTTAATTATTAACTTTAATTCTCATACGCAAAGTGTGCAATCCCATGGTCTCGAGTTCGATCCTAACTCACGACTACTAATTTATATCCATAAAACCAACAGCTCCCACTTGGATATATCTTAATAGCCTGATCACATCGGTTAGCGTCTAGCAACACTTCGATGCCTCTAGCACAACTCGAGTAAGGCTCCTATAAATATTTTAATGATTTTTCATTATTATTATCCTTTTGTTTCTAATACCATGTTAAATAAAGATATGGAATTAAGTCATTCTTTATTCAACTATTCTGTTTCTCGTTTTAAGTGATTGAGCAAGATTACCAAATCTTCTGAACATAATTCAGGGGAGATCTTGGGTGCGGCCGCACAAACATCTTGTCAACCCTACGAGGGGCCCAACAGTATTAAACTCCAAATAAATTTGAAGGAACAAATTCTATCTTGACTACAAGAATAACCCACAAACTTTGTAACACTTGTGGAAACAACCCTTACGACTACCAGTTACGTATAGCGTTAAGTTTTTCCACAGGAATGCACTACATTTATGACACTTATATGGTATCTCAAGTCTGAGGATAGCCATTCACAATTTACTTAACAACAATATCCATAAAGTAAATTATGTAGTTGAGATAAGTCCTATATTCAATTCATTGAATATCATCTGAAATTGTTATACTTTCTCATCAATATACTTTCAAGTATATTCTACCACATCACTCAAATTTGTCTTAGTTTAATGATAGTCCCATATCATTAACTGATAACGGACAATTTAGAATAACTAGGTTTCTCATGGATTAAACATGCAAATATAGGACAACAATATTATAAATGAAAATAAACATAATCAAAATTTTATTTCATCAAAATGATATACGTTTACAATATCTTTTATCCAAATACTAATCAAAGTTATGCATGAAACTATTAGCCAAACGAAGTCCAATGCCATTGGCAAGTCCAGTAAGCTTTTATCTAGGTAAAGCCTTAGTAAAGAATCAGCTAAGTTTTCGTCTGTGTGAAATTTTAATAGATTAATTTCACCTTCGCGGACATGTTCCCGAACATAGTGATACTTCCGTAGAAATTGTTTGGTGCCCTTCATGACTCCAGGTTAATTGGCAAATATGATTGCAGCAGAATTGTCACAATACATATCAATATGCGATTCAATTGAAGGTATAAAACCATGCCCTGAAATGAGTTTCATAATCCAAACAGCCTCCATTGCAGCTTCCGAAGCAGCTATGTATTCGGCCTCTGTCGCAGACATCGCAATCGTGCTTAGCTTCTTGCTCTTCCAGTCTAGTGCTCCTCCATTAATGACAAAGACATAACCCGTCTGAGACTTCGTATCATCTTTATCACGTTGCCAGGACGCATCACAGAAACCTGTAACACCAAGCTTTGTGTCTGGATTTCCACCATACATTAGAAACATATCTTTCGTATTCCTAAGATACTTTAGAATATGTTTACAGCAGTCCAGTGAAGTTCACCTGGATTCTGTTCATATCGACTGGTCATATTTTGAGCGAACGCCACATCTGGCCCTGTGCATCTCACAACATACATAATAGATCCTACTGCTGAAACATAAGGAACTTTCTGCATGCGTGCCACCTTTGCAGGTGTTGAAGCGCACATATCGCTACAATAGCTATGCTTTACTTCCATTGGCAAATATCCTTTCTTGGAATTTTGCGTATTAAATCTCTTCAATATTTTATCAATGTAAGCGCTTTGACTTAAACCAATTAACTGCTTTGATCTATCTCTGTAGATCTTGATCCCTAGAATGTATGCAGCTTCCCCTAAATCATTCATGGAAAAAAACTGTCCAAGATATGCCTTAACACTTTGCAAACTTGGAATGTCTTTTCCCATAATTAATATGTCATCAACATAAAGGATAAGGAAAATTACATCACTCGCACTAACTTTGTGATATACACATGGCTCATCAAGATTTTGAATAAATCCATGCCTTTTGATTTCTTCATCAAATCTCTTATTCCATTGCCTCGATGCTTGTTTCAATCCATAAATGGACCTTTGAAGTTTACATACACGGTTTGGAAATTGTGGATTCACGAACCCCTCAGGTTGCGTCATATAGATGCCTTCATCTAAGCGACCATTCAAGAAGGCGGTTTTGATATCCATCTGCCATATCTCATAGTCATAGTACGCTGCTATAACTATGAGAATTCTAATAGCTCTAATTTCTGCTACAGGAGAAAAAATCTCCTCGTAATCTATGCCAAAAGTTTAAGTAAAACCTTGCGCAACTAAACGAGCTTTATAGATGTGTACATTGCCATCCATGTTAGTATTTATTTAATATAGGCACTTACTTCCAACTACCTTAGCATTTGGAGGTAAGTCAACCTCTTCCCAGACTTCATTATCTTTCATGGATTGCATTTTCCCATTCATTGCAGCTTGCCATTTTTCATTTTCAGGACTTGCCAGTGCAGCTCTATAATTAGCAGGCTCTCCAAGATCTCCTAATATAGTTTCCTCAACTTCTACGTTAAGACATAGACGTTCAGGTGCACGCGTAGACCTTACAGATCTACGAATGGGAACCGCTTCAACTTCTGTTGAAGGACCCAGACTATCAGGTTCTACCAGAAGTAAGTTAGTGTTTTCAGAAGGTAATGTATCTTCATGATCATCTTCCAGATCATAAACTCTCCCACCGAATTCTTGCGATACGAGATCCTTTTCAAGAAAATCTCCATACCTAGCAACAATTACTTTATTTTCAGTTGGATAGTAAAAGTAGTGACCCATTGTTTCCTTAGGGTATCCTACAAAGATACACTTTACAGATCTCTGTTGGAGTTTATCTGCTGAGTCACGTCTAACATACTCGCAACCCTAGACCTTTAAATAAGACAAGTTAGGAGCTTTACCATGCCATATTTCATATGGTGTCTTATCAACGTTCTTGGTAGGAACCATGTTTAGAATACGAACAGCAGATTCTAAAGCATAATCCCAAAAGGATAAAGGCAGAGTAGTAAGATTAAACATTGATCGCCCCATGTCTAACAATTTACGATTCCTTCTCTCAGATACACCATATTGTTGTGGAGTATATGGAGATGTGAGATTCTGGACAATTCTATTCTCAGCTAAGTAATCTTTAAACTCTTGGCTTAGATATTCACCGCCTCTATCGGATCGAAGAGCTTTAATCTTCTTTCCTAATTGCAACTCTACTTCGGCTTTGAAAACCTTAAATGTTTCAAACACCTCATGTTTATGCTTAAGTAAATAAACATAACCATAATGACTGGAATCATCAGTAAAGGTTAAGAAGTAGCTAGCACCTCTCTTTGACACATGTCTAAGTGGTCCAGACACATCAGTATGAATAAGACCAAGTAGATCAGGCTTCCTCTCCATATTGCTATGGAAAGGTTTCTTCGTCATCTTCCCAGATATGCATTACTCACATTTATCAAATGATTCATCATTGATATTTTGCAAAATCCCTTCACATTGTAGCTTTTGCATGCGAGTCTTGCCTATATGAGCAAGTCTACAATGCCAAACATTGGAAGAATTCAAGTCTAACTTCATTTTCTTATTGATGCTAAACATCGAATTATTATTGTTGTTAGATACATTTCCAATCATATCAATTTCAAACACACCATTCATAGTAATTGCATTAAAATAAAATACACCATTTAAAGAAACTGAAATAACATTACTTGTGATAGTATGAGTAAAATCAAGATCCAACAAAACTAAAAAGGAAACAACACCTCTAATTATAGAAGGTGCATAATAACAATTGTTCAATAACAGTACTAAGCCCGAAGGCAATACTAAACTAAACACTCCTATGGCTTCAACAGCTGCAGGTGCCCCATTGCCCACATGCAGATATTGCTCTCCATAAAACAGCTTCCTTTCCACTCTAAACCCCTGCAGTGTATTACAAATGTGAATACCACATCCAGTATCATATACCCAGGTATTAATTTTATGATTTAGAGTATATAATTCAATCATAAATAAGTTACCTGAAGGACCGACGCCCAAGGACCCAGAATACTTCAACTTATTTTTCCGCAATTCATCAAGATAGAGAACACAGTTTCTCTTCCAATGCCTAACAACTTTGCATTGGTCGCATGCTTGATCCCTTTTAGGATTTTCCTTCTTCTGAGGAGGGTACTTCTTTAGTTCTGGTTGATAGGCCATAACTTGTTTACCCTTGTCAACCTTACCTTTCCCTTTACCCTTCTTGTTGTTCACACGCTGCGGTTTTGGCTTGTTAATCCTACCACTCCGAATAGCAAGTGCCTGGGGAGTGGGGGCCTTTTGAGGTAACCCTTTTTCATAATCAATGAGCAATGCATGTAGTTTAGTAACTTTCTTCCCCACGCAGTGCATATTGAAGTTCCAAAAAAAACCATTAAAATCCTTGTTACGGGATCTATTGATCAAGTTCACAGCAATGTCATTTTCATAAACTTTGCCAAGTTCCTGTAGTTGGTCCATGTATCCTTTCATCTCCAACACATGCGCATGTATCCTTTCATCTCCAACACATGTGCATGTATCCTTTCATCTCCAACACATGCGCACTTACGGGTTTACCCTCTCCCTGCTTGCAGCTATGAAGTGCATCAATCAAATCATAGATTTCTACAGACGCAAGTTTCTCAAACATTATTCTGAGTTCATTGAGCATGTTGTATGGGAAGTAATTTTCGAACTGCTTTTGGAGAGCAGAGTCCATCATTCCCAACATCAAGCAACCCACATCATTATGACGCTTGTACTCAACCTTCCACGCGGCTTTTTCCTCATCAGAGGAGGTAGCTGCAGGTTCATCAGGGCAAGGCGTGTACAGATAATCCAACCGATCAGCAACTCTACAGACAATTCTCAAAGAGCGATGCCAATCATTGAAATTCTTTGTGCCAGTAAACTTTTCTCGTTCAAAAGAAAGTTTTGAACATAGAACCTAGTGTAGTGTTATCGTTGTTTTGAGCCATTTCTATAGAAAAAAGTTCAAATATCAGTATTTTTGATAATACAATTTTTCAAGAAAATAAAATATACCAAAGGTAATATAAACATATAACCATATAATTTTCTCGAAAAACTAGGATCCAAATTATCATAGGTTCATTACATCAGTTGATCTGCTAGTAACGAAAGCATATAATAAGGTAATCTGTCGAACAATAATTGGCAAACATTTTCCAATTCCTAGATCATTATGGGATTTACATTTTCCAACGCTATTGCAAATGTAAACATGTTTTATCCCCATCTTGTGCCTTAAGTCCAGTTCTCACTTACTACTCAATTTAAGTCGTCTAACTTAAAGAACTGCAAATGTGTCCATGCAAGGTCTGACTTCACATGAAGATTTACCTTTCCATCACAATCTCACCAAGTTCCCACATGACGTAAATTGCAACTTCAATTGTTCCTTTAACTAGATGGCACTAACTTAATTTTAAAAGGGTACTAGTTTTGATTTATGGTGTCAAATCAAACATGAACAAAGATGTCATGCATTCATCTTGTAGCATAAATTTTAATAAAAAAACATTTTTATTAACCAATTCGTAAAGATTAAATTATCCAAGTTTTGATTGAGGTATTGGTTTCGCCAATCAAGGAATTTACCTTTAATTATTGTCCATTATATCGTACTTTTGCATAAGTCTAAAGACTTAGTGTTTCGGATAATTACCACAAAAGTGGCCCATGGAATCAAAGCTAATTCGCCCTTAAGATGATTTTGTACATTTATAGCCTACTTGGTAACTCCAATTTGACTCGCAAAGGAGCGGAGAATTTGGTCAGCGCGAAGCAATTAACCTCCTTCTTTCGGGTCACAATTTAATGCGCTCCCCTCCTTATACCCCTCTTATAGTTTGTCAAAATTGGATGCGCCGTTCTTACTATTTGTACCAAAACTCATCAATCAATTAAACTTAATGAAAATTTAACTCTTCAAAAGAAAACAAATCAAATTTCGCCATCATTTATTCCCATTTATTTTTCTATTCAAGAAATTACTCTTTGCTTAAAACTTGTCACACATAATAAACAAACAAGTAAAAATAAAAAATAAATAACTAAAACAATGCGCACATAACTAACAATTAATATGCGTAAACAAGTAGCCACATGCAACTTATTTGATAAAGCCTATTAATAATCAATATCTAGGTTAATTAACGTATATATTAACTAGGGCTTTCACTCGCACAATTGAAAGTGAGCCACATACATCGACGAATCGATTGCGTAAGCCATAATTAAAATATACCAAATTGCACATAATTGATTCATTAATATATTTATTGGAGTCTTCCTCAATTCAAGATTTATCAAAACATACATGTGATAAAATAACTTAACAATTAAAAATTCAAGCAACCATCACTGACGAACATGCATGTATCATCATAGATATAACATAACAATTATTCAAGTAAGTCACAAGATAGCGTACAATTCCATATCACATAACAATTATTCATGAATTTATTCACGTAACATATATATAATTCTAGGTTTTGATATCGATAAAATAACAATTATTAATAAACCCTAACTCAATTTTTAAAAAAAATCGACAATTTTTTTTAGGGTTTCGACCCTAAATTTTTTTAAGATCGACCCATAATTTTTTTTTAAAACAAATTAGGGCAAAAGCCCTAGCCCTAAAGTTAGGGTTTACATAATCATAACCAAAACCCTAGAACAATCATATCAAGCAACATACAATATTCGTGTTTTTATGTGTTTAGTAATTAATTACTCATTAAACATGGCTCTGATACCACTGTTGGAATCATATAACATGACAATCATATATAAAACACATAAAACATAAAAAAAACATGCGGAAGCGTATAGGAACGAATTAATGAATAACTAATTAACATAAACATAAATGTATGCGTACCTTTTTGGTTCTAGCCCAACAAGAATCAATTCCTTAAAACTAGCAAGTGATGAACCCTAATTAGGGTTTATAGGATTAAATGAATTACCCCTTACCAATTTTGTAACTCAATCCAAGATACTAACAATAGTGTGTTAGTACCACGTTCTTGTACACACGTACCATAACAAATTAAAGTAATGCTAGTTTTAAGAACACGAAATATTTTGTTTTGGAAAAACAAAGTAATCGATCACCTAGACGGGTGTACGACCGGTTTGGAGTAGAAAAACACACAAACACCTTTTGGTTTTTAGATTATGAGTACAAGAGATAGAATACAAAGACCCTATGCCTTGTATTTATACGCAAGATAACTTGGTGACCACATTGTGTTGGGTTTGGAAACCCCTTTGGCCGATCGGTTAGTGTATCCCAAAGGGTTTCAGGAACCTTCTCGATCTCTATTTTATTATTTAGTCCTTCCATTTAACATTTAACGATCTTTAGTCCATTACACTTAATTAACTTAACGTCCGTTATATATTTCGCAAAGTGTGCAATCCCGTGGTCTCGAGTTCGATCGTAACTCATGACTACTAATTTATATCCATAAAACCAACAAGTGACACCTGTAGGAGAGATGTTAACAACTTAACGCATACAAACACACACATATACGTTAGCTTAATTTTAATAAACACGCATACAAACATGAATCTTTATACAACACGCGGCGTGGATATCATTTTCTTCTAGAGACATCATTAAAGCTTAAAGTTGTAGCTATAACATCTAAATCCAAAATTAATTCTTGTTATTTTAGAAAAACCAAAATTCACATCATTTGAGCACACAAAACAGGTATTAAACCAGGGTCATTACATCCTCACTTATTGTCAAATACTAACCAGCCACAAACATCAAAAGCAATTTAAAATCAATATCCTAACAGCTGACCAAATCCAATCAAAGAAGCATCCAAGCTCAAATTCTCAAAAACAAAAAGCTAAACATCATAACTCAACAATAAAAGCTAAAGTCGTTCATATCCTAAATTCATACCACATTTACTCAAAACTCTATAATTCACCCCATTTATACACGCAACATACAAATCCAACAAGTGTAGTACGTTACATCATCACACTTATCGTCAAATACTAACAAGAAGTAAACATCAAAAGCAATCTTAAATCCATATTAAAACAACTCAAATCTTAAAAAACATTCATAGACTTAGCAAAATCTCGAAAACCAAAACCCGAGAAATCAATCAGTTAACAATTAAAGCTAATAAATCTAAGCTCGCAAGAACATCAACAAATCTCACCATTATCTAAACATCATTTTTGTTATTGTACGCTTTTTGTTCTTCTGGGTGAAATAAATCTTATTTTAAGAAAATGATACGGTGTAATTCTTAAGAAAATGTCAATATCAGAGGTTACAAAATAACCAAAGATCATCAATATTACAGGTTGCAAAGGTCATCATTTTAAAAAGACACATGTTTGTATTTTGTACACAAAAAAACACTGTATTTACCAAAAAAAACATGGACCTCTACAAAAGAAGTTAAAGAACAGAAACACCCTAATGCAATGCGCAATCAAAAAATAGAAGCATCAATCATGACTTTGAGAAAATGGCACTTTTGTTCCTAGCAAAAAAGAGTCCTTTTAGATTTTAACTAAGTTTAAATTATAAATTTTAAGCAGATGTGTTGGTTTGTGGGAGTTTAAAACACACGTAAACGCTAAAAGTGTGTGAGCCTATGGGGGCACATATGATAAACACGAGAGTACGTGTCGAACATTAATTATACTTGAATATATATACTCGTTAATGCATGAACTTTACCCGATCATCTTGTACGACCCATGGGCTATTCTTGGCTTGGAATTTGGTCAAATATTGGACTGCCTTGGGCCTTGGGATCCAACCGATCCGGCAAGAAAGGGAAATTAGTTGTTTGGTTTCTTTTCCTTATCGATCAAGAAACAAACCCAACCATTGGGTCGGTTTGTACCCTATATAAATGCACCCCTCATCTCATGAATGGTACGACATATCATTCTATCCCTTATTCTAAAATAACGATTCACCTAAACTTTACAATACGTAACCGTTTTCTACTTGGAACGATTAGGGTTTGTTTGATTTGTTCTAAACTTGCATCTATCGTTTGATTCAAGAAGTGTTAGAGATTCATTGGTGTTCTTGTTCATTGGTTCATGTTCGAACAGTAAGTTGCAACAAAAAGGTTTTATTTTCTGTGTTTGTGGTTCTCGGACATCGAAGGGAATATATCGGACAAATCTTGTCTGATATCGGGTATAGTTTGATTTCTGTTTCTCAAACAGAAATATCTCGGGCAGAATCAAGATAGATTCTTGGGTGTTTTCTTGTTCGTGTTATTCAAGTGAATTCAAGGGGTTGATTGTTTATACGTTCTCGACTAGCTCTTTATCGAACGTATTCGGTTTTTGTGTTTGTGCGTGATACTCGTAGAGGTATCTATGTTAGATACTTGGGTTTTCTTTTGGTTTTCTTGTTCGTTCCCTTGCGTTCAATTGCCACGAATGGTTAGTTTCCTTATTTACCTTTTGTACGTTATTGTTTATTAAATACGTCTTTAACCTAATTGTGATTACTAGATCAAATTCCGTTGTGTACTCGTTTGTGTTACTTGGATAACTTAGTTCTAAAATCCCAACAGTAGCATCACGAGTCAACTTGTTTTTGCGATTATGGGTTACACGTTTCTTTTAATAAACAAGTTTAAAAGGCTGCATAAAACTAATTTAGTTATTCATTTTATTTTTGTATTGACAACTATATGCAATACTTGTCAATTATTAATAAAAATTAACAAGTCACACACAAATTGAATTATATTGATAATTAGAATTAATTTGTTAATTGGAATTAAATTGTTAATTAGAATTAAAGGTAAATTAGAATTAATTGTTAATTATAATTAAAGGTTAATTAGAATTAATTAATTGTCAATTAGAATTATAATGATAATTAAAATTACATATTGTTTATTAAATACATAATATAGCGTAATTTCTTGTTAATTAAGATTGCCATGCTTTTTATGTGTTTTCCGGCGACAAGACCCACTCAATTGCTTTTTGTAATGTATGGGGCGACCTAGGTATTGTATCCTAGTGACGGTCTTATGGTTCTCCGTTTAGGGAAGACTCGCAAGAGAACTCGGAACATTATGTGTTTATATATTGATGTTTATGCTTATATGTTTGTGATTCCATTATGTGCATTATTGTTACTTGTTTTTGATACCTAATTGCATGCAATATGGAATAATACATATCGTAACATAACATTAATATTGATCTTTATTTACACGCCTAAATATCATGCTCATTGTGACCTGCTATTTGATTCGTGGAAAACTGTTTTTGTAAAATAAAGTGACCTAGTATATAACAAGTTTTCATGAATTTAAAAACTAGAAGCTATGGACAATTGGGATGTAAGGCTCACCCACTAGAACAAACTAAAAGGGGGTTTAAAGAGGTGCGCACAGTCTCACCGAAAGGATGTCTAGGTTATTGCTTCAGCGCTGACCTGGTCCTCTGCCTCCCTGTGCGTTCGATTGGAGATATCGTGAACCATGATGATCACTACAGTGGCATTACCAAAAGTTTTTAAAATTAGTGTTACAAAGTTATTTTGGATGCTTCTTGTACACGACTTTTACCACATTTATATGTGCATACCTAGTTGTAAATTTCAAGTCTATGCCAACCAACTATGAACACGTGCATTTGGATTGACTTCTATGGTCAGACCTAAGTGCCTTTCCAACCCATAGTAATTATTTCGCTTTGGTCAGACCTTTGGTTATTTTTACACGTTCATACTTGGTCGACTTATTTCGAGTTGGCTTGGTCAGACCTTGAACCCGAGGCATAAGATGAGAACTAAATATGCTTTTGACATTATTACTTGATACTAATGCCTTAAACAGTCTCATAAAGTCTAAGAGTTACATTATGCAATTAACGTTCGTCGCTTACCTCTTGTCCAATTTTTTACGCACTGGTCAGACCTCTGGTAATTAAGTGGGAGTGCAAGATAGATCTTAGTCTTATTTGTAATTAATTGGGTAGTTAATTATTTTAAGAATGTAATTATCGAAAATACTAATTATTTGAACTTTTCAAAAGTGTAGATGACTACTTCAGTCGGAAACAGTTCCGTACTCAGGAGTTTCTTTGAGAAACAAAAACTCACTGGACCTAACTTCATTGATTGGTATCGCTAGCTTTGCATTATACTATCATCTGAAGATAAGGAAACTTATTTGGAGCATCCTATACTTGCAGCACCTGTTGCTACTCCTGGCCACCCTGTCCCTCCTAGGGCTCTTGCAGCTCACACTGGTTGGGTAAAGGCTCAAAGGACATAGCTGGATTCATGCTCATGACCATGGAGTTAGAGATCCAACAAAATCTAACTCATCTTGGTGCTTATGACATGCTTCATGAGTTAAAGTCTATGTTCTCCCAACAGGTAGAACAAGATCTTCTACAAACTGCACGTGAATTTCACGCTTGCAACCAGGAAGAGGGTCAATCAGTTAGCTCGTATGTTCTAAAGATGAAGAGCTACATTGACAACTTGGAACGTCTTGGTCACCCTGTTACTCTGAACTATGGAGTTAGTTTGATCCTAATCGGTCCCTCTAAAAAGTACATTTCATTTGTGCAGAACTTTAATATGCACAGCATGGGGAAGACTGTAAATGATTTACATGCTATTTAGCAAAGAAAGAGGTTGCACCTGCACTCCATCATGTACGTGCAGGTGGTAAGGTACAGAAAAATCATAAAAAGAATAAATCATTTAAGGCTGCTAAGGGGAACCATGGGAATGGAAAGATCAAGTTTGGTTATGCTACTGAGTATAAGCCATACAATGCTTCTACCTCCAAACCCAAGATTCCTCCACCGCCCAAGAAGGATAATTTAGCGAAGGACGCTACCTGTCACCAGTGTGGTGAGACAACACATTGGAGAAGGAATTGTCCCCAGTATCTCATCGAGTTGATGAAAAAGAAGAAACAGTCTCTTGCAGCTAGTTCTTCAGGTATTTTCACTATAGAACTCTACTCTTTTCCTAATGCATCGTTAGTATATGACACTGGTTGTGGTACTCACATCTGTAATACTACTCAAGGTCTCAAGGGAAGTAGGAAGCTGAATCCAGGACCTTTAAGTCTGTACGTGGGCAATGGTCAACGAACAGGAGTTGAAGCTATTGGTGTTTTTCATTTATGTCTCCCTAGTGGATTAGTTATTGTCTTAAATGATTGTCATTATGCTCCCTCTATTACTAGAGGGATTATTTTAGTTTTCTGTTTGTATGACGATGGTTTTATTAACCATTTTGAATCGAATAATGCTATTTCAGTTTCTAAGAATAACGTTGCTTATTTTACTGCTATTCCTCGTAATGGTATGTATGAAATTGATATGTCTTGTTCAAATACAAATGATAGTTCTATGTTTGCTTTAAGCAATAAAAGAGCTAAGTCTAACTTGGAATCTACTCTCTTGTGGCATGGTCGTCTTGGACACATTAGCAAGAAACGCATAGAAAAGTTGAAACACGATGGACTCCTCAACTAATCTGATATTAAGTCACTTTAAAAGTGTGTTTCGTGCATGTCTGGTAAGATGGCAAGAAAACCTTATTCACATCAAGTGGAAAGGGCTAAAGATCTACTTGGACTAATACACTCAGATGTATGTGGCCCATTTAGAATCACATCAAGACAAGGAGCAAATTACTTCGTGACTTTCACTGACGACTATAGTCGGTATGGTTATGTTTACTTGCTGAAACATAAACATGAAGTGTTTGAAACATTTAAGGTGTTTCAAACGGAAGTAAAAAACCAACTCGGGATGAACATAAAATCACTACGTTCTGATTATGGAGGTGAATATATGCGTCAAGAGTTTTCGGATCATCTAAAGGAGCATGAGATTATTGCCCATCGAACTCCTCCTTATACTCCACAACACAATGGTGTATCTGAGAGGAGAAATCGAACCCTGCTTGACTTGGTGGGTTCTATGATGAAACAAACTACTCTTCCAAAGTCCTTTTGGGATTATGCCCTTGAGTCTGCTGCACGAATTCTCAATATGGTTCCAACTAAGAAGGTTGAAAAGACACCATACGAAGTATTGCATGGGCAAGCCCCTAAGATGTCTTACTTAAAAGTATGGGGTTGTGAGGCTCTTGTTAAGCGTGATACACTTATGAAACCTGACAAACTTGAACCTAGAGCTGTTAAGTGTATCTTTGAAGGATACCCTAAGGAAACTATGAGATATTCTTTTTATCTTCCATCTGAGAACAAAGTTATTTTTGCTCGAAATGCTAAGTTCTTTGAGAATGATCTTATGGATCTTGAAGCAAGTGGGAGTTTAGAAGATCTTGAAATAATTCAAGATGAAGATACAAATCCTTCATAAGACACTAGCATTCATCATGATGAGGAGGATCAAGAAATTGAAAAATCTCAAAGTGATATTGTTCCACTTCGTAAGTCCACTAGGACACGCCGTGCTCCTGAACGTATGTGTTTATAAATTGACGCTGGGTAACATGAGTTAGGGGATCTTGGTGAACCCAATAACTATAAAGCTGCATTGCTGGATCCTGAATCCAAGAAATGGCTTGATGCGATGAATGTGGAAATGCAATCCATGAAAGACAATGATGTATGGGTTTTAGTTGAGCTTCCTCCTAACTGCAAGACAGTTGGTAGCAAGTGGCTTTTTAAGAAGAAAACCGACATGGATGGTAAGGTATACACCTTTAAAGCTCGTCTTGCAGCAAAGGGCTTCACTCAAACCTACGAGATTGATTATGAAGAAACCTTTTCTCCTGTAGCAGAAATTAGAGCTATAAGGATTATCATAGCTATAGCGGCGTTCTATGACTTTGAGATATGGCAAATGGATGTCAAAACCGCCTTCCTCAATGGACATCTTTACGAAGAGGTCTATATGGAACAACCTGAGGGTTTTGTTGATCCTAAATATCCTAACCGTGTATGCAAGCTCAAGTGTTCCATTTATGGACTTAAGCAAGAATCGAGGCAATGGAATAAATGTTTTGATGATGAGATCAAGAAATTTTGATTTTCTCAAAATCAAGATGAGCCATATGTATATCAGAAAGCTAGTGGGAGTTATGTTACTTTCCTAATTCTATATGTTGATGACATATTGCTTATGGGAAACAACATTCCAATGTTACAAGATGTAAAATCCTATCTTGGAAGATGTTTCGCCATGAAAGATTTAGGAGAAGCTGCATATATTCTTGGAATCAAGATCTATCGAGACAGATCTAAACAATTAATTGGTTTATGTCAAAGTGCTTACATTGAGTAAATCTTGAAAAAATTTTGTATGGATAACTCCAAACGTGGCGCTATCCCAATGCAATAAGAGCCAAAATTGAGTAAGTCACAAGGTGCTGAGACACCTGCTGCGAAAGAGCGCATGCAAATAGTTCCTTATGCTTCGGCTATAGGATCTATTGTGTATGCTGTGAGATGTACTCGTCCTGATGTTGCGTTCGCACAGAATGTGAAAAGGCGATTTCAACAGAATCCAGGTGAACTTCACTGGACTGCTGTGAAAAATATTCTTAAGTATTTACGCAATACTAAGGATATGTTTCTTATTTATGGAGGAAAGGAAGAACAAGTGCTCAGGGTTTCTTGCTACACTGATGCTGACGACTTAAAATCTCATACCGGATATGTATTTGTTCTAAACAGAGGTGTTGTTGATTGGAAAAGCAAAAAGCAAAGTATTTTTGCTACTTTATCTATAGAAGCTGAGTATATTGCTGCTTGTGATGCATCAAAAGAGGCTGTATGGATTCGTAAATTCATTTATGGGTTGAACATTGTTCCCATAATTGAAGAACCCATAAATATGTATTGTGATAATACTGGAGCCATTACTATAGCTAATGAAAGCAGAATCACTAAAGGTGCTAGACATTATCACGCTAAAGTTCATTATCTTCGAGAGACCATTAAAATGGGTGATGTGAAGATATTTAAAGTTCATACAGATGACAACCTAACTGATCCATTTACGAAAGCTTTGAAGTATCCTAAGCATTCTAAATTGAATAGAGATATAGGTTTAATACCTGCTAGAAGTCTCATGTAAAATGTGTGTTAATTAGTATTTGGATAATTTGGAATTGTAAGACAGCTATTACTTTCTGATTAATAAAGATACGAGGTATTTTTTTATTATATTCATATAATCTATTATTCCATATTTGCATTTTTAATCTATGAAATGATTTATCATTCTAAATATGTCCATTGTCGGTTAACAATATGGGAATATTGTTGTGTAAGGCAAATGTGAGTATTGGTTACAATTCTAACAAGAATTTGGATTGTTCCCGCCAAACTCATATGTATTCACTAGAGATGCATATTGGATTCCCCATATTTCAAACATTTACTTTTGGATCCTTGTCATAAGTAAAATATTAAAAATGGTTTGTTATCTTCATCCTTAGACTTGAGATACAAGCAAGTTCTATTATGTGTGGATATCATTTTTTGTAAGTATACGCAAAAAGGTAGTTATAAAGGCTACATTTCGGAGTGATGTGAAGCAGCATCCACAACACTTGTAGTCAATAAAGGATTTGTTACTCCACTTGATATGTGCAGAAAGATACCATGACGCCTCTCTAGATTTAATCAGATAAATGTCTGGCCAAACCCAAAGGGTAATGCAAGATGATTCTTGATTACATTTGGTATATCTGAATTAAAATCTATAACGAGATTCTAAATGGTTAAACTATATTGAATGATTTGAGATCCATATCCATGGTTTAACGGTATCTATAACAAAGGATGATTAAAGCAAGACATTGAATGATCATGCTAATGAGAATTTTTTGAAACTATCATCTCAGACACTTTTAGTCAAAAAGCGAGTGAGAGCGTTGCTAGGCGTTTTCTTTGTTATTTTTGTGTGCCATTCGACATACCAACTCCCAAGTGGGAGCTTTTGGTTTGTGGGAGTTTAAAACACATGTAAACGCTAAAAGTGTGTGAGCCTATGGGGGCACACACGATAAACATGAGAGCACATGTCGAATGTTAATTATACTTGAATATATATACCCGTTAATGAATGAACTTGACCCAATCATCTTGTACAACCCATGGGCTATTCTTGGCTTGGACTTGGGATGAATATTGGACTGCCTTGGGCCTTGGGATCCAACCAATCGGGCAAGAGAGGGAATGGGTTGTTTGGTTTCTTTTGCTTGTCGATCAAGAAACAAACCCAACCATTGGGTCGGTTTGTACTCTATATACACACACCCCTCATCTCATGAATGGTACGACATGTCATTCTATCCCTAAATCAAAAATACCGATTCACCTAAACTTTACAATACCTAATCGTTCGCTACTTGGAACGATTAGGGTTTGTTTGATTTGTTCTAAACTTGCATCTATCGTTTGATTCAAGAAGTGTTAGAGATTCATTGGTGTTCCTGCTAATTGGTTCCTGGTCGAACAGTAAGTTGCAAGAAAAAGGTTTGATTTTCTGTGTTTGAGGTTCTCGGACATCGAAGGGAATATATCGGACAACTCTTGTCCGATATCAGGTATATTTTGGTTTCTTTTTCTCAAACACAAATCTATCGGTCAGAAGAAAGATAGTTTCTTTGGTGTTTTCTTGTTCGTGTTATTCAAGTGAATTCAAGGGGTTGATTGTTTATACGTTCTCGACTAGCTCTATATCGAACGTATTCGGTTTTCGTGTTTGTGTGTGATACTCGTAGAGGTATCTACGTTAGATACTTTGGTTTTATTTTGGTTTTCTTGTTCGTTCACTTGCGTTCAATTGTCACGAAAGGTTAGTTTCCTTATTTACCTTTTATACGTTATTGTTTATTAAATACGTGTTTAACCTAATTGCGATTACTAGATCAAATTTCGCTACGTACTCGTTTGCGTTACTTGGCTAACTTAGTTATAAAATCTCAACAACATGTGTTTAAGGCGTCATACCAAATTAATGAAAAATTTGTCATATAATCAATACAGTTGTAACCTTAATACACTACACATGAGCCCCAAACATAGATAACGCCTCTGTAGGCACTAGGATAATTGCATTACTTTTAAATATTTGAATGATCAAACTTTAAAATTAAACTTCTAAGAGAGCACACAATTGAAAACAAAATTTGCATTTACGGGCCAAAGATGTCCTAGAGTATTTTTGAGAAGTGAGAACTAAGGCGCATTCAAGGTTATCAACTTCTTGTTTAATAAATTTACATATTAACATAATTGGATACAAGCTTTCTTTTAGCCCTTGTATCTCTGGCCAAGAATTTGCAGGTACCTCGACACTGGCATCAACAGTAAAAAATGCAGCTAATTTGAAACAGTAAACTATAACTTTAAAATGCAGAGCAAATTTCTATAAATTAAAAGTGATACTTGCGGGAGAGATATTAACGACTTAACGTATACAAAAACACACATATACGTTAGCTTAATTTGTATAAACACGTATACAAACATGAATCTTTATACGAACACGTGCAGTAGAATTCATTCTCTTCTAGATAGATAATTAATGTTTAAAGTTGTAGCTGTAACATCTATATCCAAAATTAATTCTTGTTTTAAAAAAAAAACCAAAATACACCACATTTGAGCTCACAAAACGGGTATTAAACCAGGGTAGTTACACCATCACTTATTGTCAAATACTAACAAGCCACAAACTGTTGGGTTTTACTAATCATAACAATTATTAAAAACAAGTAAACATCATCAAAGCATGCAGCGGAAGTAACAGGAATAATACTTGTAATTGAATTAACCGAATAAAGAATATGCGTACCTTTTAGTAATTCAAGAAACACACGATAACGTGAACGAGGAACAAAAAACCAAACCCTAACTTAGGGTTTAATACTATTCGACCCACAAAAAGTCGACACCCACAAATCTCCACAAACACAATTGTATTCGTATTTCGTTCTTGTACACACGTACTAATATCGATTTGATGTGAAAAGCTAGGTTCTTGAATCACAAATAAAACCAAACACTTGTTTCTTGGAGTTAGGAAAATCGAAAACCTTGGGGAGGGTGGTACACAATCGGCCAAAACCAAGAGGGAGGAGAGGAGAAAAGAGATTAGGTTTCTTGGTGATTCAAGGTTAAGTTATGAATGAATACAAGTGATTGTATTTATAGGTAACTTAACTTGATGACCAAGTTTGTGTGGGATTGGGTTTGGAAACCCAAAACGATCGGCCAAGAGACCCAAGAGGGTTTCTAGATCCTTCCCATCTACTAATTTCATCTCTAGTCCTTTTAGTTTACATTTAACGACCGTTAGTCTAAACTCTTTAAATATTAACTATCGTTATGTTTTATTTTGTGACAAATAATTAATAATAATAACGTTTATATATGTTAATCATTTTAACATCAACTCTCATACGTAATGTATACAATCCCGAAGTCTCGAGTTCGAATCCGGTCATACGCATATTAAATTATATCCATAAACCTTTCAGCTCCCACTTGGATATTACTTAATATAGTAATGACATTGGTTTAGTCTAGCTTAACACGCCAATGCCCCCAGATCGAATCGAGTATGGTATCCTGGAAAACCATTTAATGATTCATCATCTTTACTTATCCTTTTGCTACTAATACTACATTAACTACGAATATGGATCAAGTCCTTTCATAAGTTAATATTATGTTTCTCGTTATATCTGATTGAACAAGATTACCAAATCATCTGAACGTATTCCAGATAGATCTTGGGTATGGCCATACAAACATCTTGTCAACCCTACGAGGGGCCCAAATATAGTATTATGTTTTGAAACAAATTCAAGGGAACAAATTCTCTTGACTACAAACATAACTCATGAACTTTGTAACACTTCTGAAAATAGCCCTTATAACTACCAGTTACGGATAGCGTTAGACTATCTTACACAAGTGCACTACATTCATAACGGTTATCTGGTATCTCAATTATGAGGATAAACATTTCATGATTTACTTAATGACAAAGATCCATAAGTATAATCATGTAAAGTTGGGATCTGTCCTATATTCAATTCATTGAATATCATGTGAATCTGGTATGTCCTACGCATCAATATACTTAAAGTATATTCTACCAAAACTCATATTTGTCTTAATTCAATGACATTCCCATATCATTGATCGACAACGGACTATTTAGAATAACATAAGTCATTCACGGATTAAACATGCAAATATAGGACATAATATTAAGAAAATGAAAAATAAACATAAACAACTATTTTATTTCATTAAAACAATATTTGTTCATAACATCCTTTATCCAAATACTAATCACAGATCTGCATTAAACTACTAGCTAAACGAAGTCCTATCCCATCAGCATGGTCAGTAAGTTTTTCCTTTGGCAAAGGCTTCATAAAGGTATCAGCTAGATTATCATCTGTATGAACTTTGAGTAGATTGATTTCACCTATTTCGACTTGTTCTCGAACATAGTGCTATCATCGAGGAAAATTTTTGGCGCCCTTCATGACTCCAGGCTCATTGGCAAATGTTATTGCAGCAGAGTTATCACAATACACATTTAAAGGTAATTTGATTGAGGGCATTACTATGAGTCCCGAAATGAATTTCCTAATCTAAACAGCTTCCATCGCAGCTTTCGAAGCAACTATGTACTCAGCTTCTGTAATAGGCATCGCAGTCGTTGTCTGCTTCTTGCTCTTCCAGTCAACTGCTCCTCCATTAATGACAAAGACATATCCCATTTGAGACTTCTTATCATCTTTATCAGTTTGGAAAGACGCATCGCAAAAACCTGTAACATCAAGTTCTGCATCTGGATTCCCACCATACATTCGAAACATTTCTTTAGTAGCCCTTAGATACTTAAGAATGTTCTTAACAGCATGCCAATGTTTCACACCTGGATTCTGTTGATATCGACTGGTGATATTTTGTGCAAACGCCACATCAGGCCTTTTACATCTTACAACATACATGATAGATCCTACAGCCGAAGCATAAGGAACTTTTCTTATGTGCGCCACCTCTTTAGGTGTTGAAGCGCATAGTTCACTACTTAAGCCATGTTCAGCTTGCATCGGAAAATATCCCTTCTTGGAATTATGCATATTGAATCTCTTCAATATTTTATCGATGTAAGTACTTTGACTTAGTCCAATCAACCGCCTTGATCTATCTCGGTAGATCTTGATTCCCAGAATAAATGCTGCTTCTCCTAAATCCTTCATAGAAAAACACTTTCCAAGATAAGACTTTACGTCTTGCAAACTTGGAATGTCTTTTCCCATGATCAATATGTCATCGACATATAAGATAAGGAAAATAACATTACTCCCACTAGCTTTGTGATATACACATGGCACATCAAGATTTTGAGTGAAACCAAATTTCTTGATTTCTTCATCAAACTTCTTGTTCCATTGCCTTGATGCTTGCTTCAATCCGTAAATGGATCTTTGAAGTTTGCATACACGCTTTGGAAATTTTCGATTCACAAACCCTTCAGGCTGCGCCATATAGATGTCCTCATCTAGGCGACCGTTTAAGAAGGCAGTTTTGACCTCCATTTGCCATATCTCATAGTCATACTACGCAGCTATGGCTATAAGAATCCTAATAGCTCTAATGTCTGCTATAGAAGAAAATGTCTCCTCGTAGTCTATCCCAAAAGTTTGAGTAAACCCTTGAGCTACAATACGAGCTTTATAGGTGTGTACATTTCCATCCATGTCAGTCTTTATCTTATAGAGCCACTTACTTCCAACTACCTTAGCATTTGGAGGTAAGTCAACCTCTATCCAGACTTCGTTATCTCTTATGGATTGCATTTCATCATTCATTGCGACTTGCCATTTATCCTTTTCAGGACTCATCATAGCAGCCTTATAGTTAGCAGGTTTACCAAGATCCCCTAACATATTTTCCTAAGGTTCTACGTTAAGACATAGACGCTCAGGTGCACGCGTAGCCCTTACGGATCTACGAATGGGAACCACTTCAACTTTAGGTGGAACACTCAGACTTTCAGGTTCTACTTGAGGTTGGCTAGTGTTTTCAGAAGGTGATGTATCTTCTTGATCATATTCCAGATCATAATCTCTCCCATTGAATTCATGAGATATGAGATCCCTTTCAATGAAGTCTCCATACCTAGCAACAATTACTTTGTTTTCAGGTGGAAAGTAAAAGTAGTAACCCATAGTTTCCTTTGGGTATCCTACGAAGATACACTTAACAGATCTTTGTTGTAGCTTATCAGCTGAGTCACGTTTAACAAACGCCTCACAACCCCAGACCTTTAAGTAAGACAAGTTGGGAGCTTTCCCATACCACACTTCATAAGGAGTCTTATCAACCTTCTTAGTTGGAACCATATTCAAAATGCGAACAACAGTTTCTAAACCATAATCCCAAAAGGATAAGGGAAGAGTTGTAAGATTAAACATTGATCGCACCATGTCTAACACTGTACGATTTCTTCTCTCAGATACACCATTTTGTTGTGGAGTATATGGATAAGTGAGTTGCTGGACAATCCCACACTCAGCAAGATAATCTTTAAACTCTTGGCTTAAATATTCCCCACCTCTATCGGATCGAAGAGCTTTAATCTTCTTTCCTAGTTGCAGTTCTACTTCACTTTTGAAAACCTTAAATGTTTCAACGACTTCATGTTTATGTTTAAGTAAATAAACATAACCATAACGACTGAAATCATCCGTAAAGGTTAAGAAGTAGCTAGCACCCTTCCTTGACACATGTCTTAGTGGTCCACATACATCAATATGTATTACACCAAGAAGATCAGAAGCCCTTTCTAAACTATTTGTAAAAGGTTTCTTGGTCATCTTCCCAGATATGCAAGATTCGCATTTATCAAATGATTCATCATTGATATCTTGCAAAATCCCATCGTGTTGCAGCTTTTGATTCTTTTATTATTGATGCTAAAAACAGAATTATTTTTATCACTCACATTATCATGCATATCAATCTCAAACACACCATTTACTGTGTAGAAAACTAGAAGGGGGGTTGAATAGTTTACCAATTGAAAACTTTGTTTTGAAACTTATTGTAAAGATCAATTGATATTGATCTTAGATATGTTAATGAAATATGCAAGCAATATGTAAGAAGTAAATAAGGAAAGAAATGATCAAACCACAACAAGTTGTTTATAGTGGTTCGGTCTACAAGGACTCTTTTTCCTTGCCCTACTCCACTCCTCGAGTCTCACACTCGAGAGTTTAACTTCACTAGTCAACAAGCTCCTTTCACCGGCGGAGAAAACCTTTACACTTCGCTTACACTATTTCCGATACTAAGCTAGATGTCGAGTTCTTTCCAAGGGTACAACCACTCCCACACACAACATATTTTGAGGACTAAAATACTAACCACTCACACTCACAAGATTATGATGGTTTAATACAACAATGAAGTATGAATCAACACAAGATCATACAACACTAAACAAACAAGACTTCCAACTTCTCGTTTGAAGCTTGAATGTGACTTGATCTTCTTTGCTACAAAAGAGATCACTAATATGATATGAAACTGAGTTAGAAAGGTTAGAGAGAAGATATGTATGAGAGTATGTTAGAAAGGGATGAGAAACAACTTGGCTTGGCATTGCTATTTATAGCCAAAGTGGACAAGAGCGTCCACGGACCGCGGAACCCTTAAAAGGGTTCCGCCCGTGTACAATTTTGGTACCGCCGGTCTGACAGTCAAGATATCAAATCTTTGCTAAAGTCAACTCTATCTAAGTGAGATTGTGCAAGATATGAAGAGTACAAATCCACACAAAATATCTAATGAAATCTTCCAATGATTTCCATGATGCAACACATGACCTCAAATGTTGTATTTCTATTTTTAGAAATATGCAAGTACTTAAGTAGTGTTTGGTTTTAAGAACCTAACACATTCTAAAAACTACTATCATACATAATGATTAGAGTTATATCAAGATGTTACTAATCATAAATGTAAATGCTTGAATGATGAATATATTGTTTGAAAAAGCTTGTTTTAATATCTATTAAACTTGACAAGCTTTAAGCTTTTATACAAATTAAATTTACTTTTGTCGTTAACAAAACTTAGGTAAAGATCAAAAATATAAATAACGTTTAATGACGATATTTGTATTAACATACTGGAATAACATTAAAGTAAAAAACATTATTTAAAGAAACCGAAATTCCATAATCAGTAAATGTATGAATAAAACCAATATCTTTCAACAAGGAAACAGAAACAAAACCACTAATTATAGAAGGTGCGTAATGACAATCGTTCAAAGACAGTACTAAACTCGAAGGTAAAACTAGATCAAACGTTCCTATAGCTTCAACAACTGCATGTGCTCCATTACCCACGTGCAGGTATTGTTGTCCATAGGTGAGCTTCCTTGCACCTCTAAGTCCCTGCTGTGTATTACAAATGTGAATACCACATCAAGTATCATATACCCAGGAATTTATTTTATGAGGAAAAGAAAATAATTCTATCATCAAAAGAGTACCTGAAGTGCTAGCAACAGTGCTAGCATTTTTATACCTCTTATTACGCAACTCATCGAGGTAGAGTAGACAGTTCCTCTTCGAGTGTCCTACCTCCGTGCAGTGATGACAAGCCTGATCCTTTTTAGGATTCTCTTTCTTTTTAGTGGGGGTACTTCTTGGGTTCTTGTTGATAAGCCATAACTTGTTTTCCCTTATCAACTTTACCCTTACCTTTCCCTTTCTTGTTCGCTAGCGGCTTATTAGGCTTAGAAATCCTACCCTTTTGAATAGCAAGTACCGTAGGTGTAGGAGCCTTCTTGGGAAAACCTTTCTCGTAGTCAATGAGCATTGCATGTACCTCACTAACTGTCTTCCCCGTGCAATGCATATTGTAATTGCGCACGAAACCATCAAACTCCTTGTTAAGGGATCTGTTGATAAGGCCAATTTGTATGTCATTTGGGTAGACGTAATTGAGTCTCCCGAGCTGGTCCATGTAACTCATCATTTCTAGACAGTAGGCGCTCACAGGTTTCCCGTCCCCTTGCTTGCAACTGTGTCGAGCATCTATCAAGTCATACAGCTCTATAGTCACAGGCTTCTCAAACAACCGAATAAGTTCAGCGAGCATGTTGTGAGGGAAGTAATTTTCAAACTGTTTTTACAAGTTTGGAGCCATACTTCCGAGCATAATGCAGGCGACCTCATTATGTTTATCATACTCGGTTTGCCATGCAACTCGTGCTTCAGTAGTAGCATCAGCTGCAGGTTCAGGAGGACAAGGCGTAGTCAAATAATCTAGTCTTTTGGCAACCCTCAAGACAATTCTGAGTTGCCGATACCAATCATTGAAATTTGCACTGCCAGTCAATTTCTCTCGATCAAAAATGGATTTGAACGACGAGGCTAGTGCAGTAGATTCAGCTTGAGCTATTTCTACAGAAAATAAAAGTTCAAATGTTAGTACTTTCGATAATTCAACCATTCAAGAAAATAAAATACCCTTAGGTCAATATTCATAACCATAGAATTTTCCTTGAATCTAGGACCCTCATTATCATAGTTTCACCACATCAGTTGATCTGCTAGTGGTGAAAGTATAGAATAGGTAATTGTTGAAAAACAATAATTGACAAACAAGTTTTCAATTCCTAGAAAATATAGGATTTAAAATTTTCGCCAAAAAATTATGCAAAACGTAAGCATGTTTTATCCCATCTTATGCCTTAAGTTATAGGTCTCACTAAATAACTTAGTTAAGTTGTCTAATTTAGAAACTGCAATTTATTTAAGCTGGGGTCTCACACAACATAAAGATTCACCTTGTTATCGTAATCTAGCTCAAGGTCTCACATAACTAAGTTACAACTTCAAGTGTTTCATATCATTAGATGGCATAAACTTAAATTTAAAGGGTACAATTTTTGACGTGTAATCAAAACTTATGTATAAAGAAGCATGCATACATCTCTATAACATAAAATTTTAAAAAAAAATTCTTATATTTTAATTGCAAAGATTAATTCTACAAAGTTTTAATCGATGCGTTGAGAAACTTACAACTTTGCACTAAGATGCTTCATACATAAAATAGTTATATTAGGTATCTCCAAATACAACTCACAAGGTGGCAAAGAAGCTGGTCAGCGCGAACCATATTATTAATAACCCTTCTTCTTTAGAGTCGCAATTTAATGTCAAACCCTCCTTAAACTACCCACACGGTTTGTTATTATGGGTGAGCCGTTCTAACCATTTAGTACAGTCGCATCAGTCGATTAAAAGTTCAAGATTTAATACTTAGAAAAACAAATCAATTTAGCCATTATTTAGTCCATTTAATTTTCTATGCATAAAAAACCCTTTTTACTTACAAACATGTCATATAATATAAACAAAAAAGCACTTTAATAAAAATTAAACAAACTCAAATAATATATACATATAACTTAACAATTTAACATATGTAAAACAATTAGCCACATGCATAATTATTTCGGTAAAACCTAATAAACAATTCTAGGCGTAAAATAATGCATATATCAACTAGGGCTTTCACCTACATGGTAAGTGAGCCACACGGATCGACAAGTCGATTGCGTAAGCCAAAGTCAATAATATACCAAATAGCACATAACGAATTTTTGTTAGATATATTGAGGTATTCCCTAATTCAATATTTATCAAACTAATGAACATGTGTATATCACTTAACAATTAATAAAACAATAATCCATGGCAAAACATGCATGTTCCACCATGGATTCCTCATAACAATTATAATCCCAAGATACGCATAATACATGGCACATAACAATTATTCATTAAAACAACATAAAATATACATGCAATCCTAGGGTTTCTACAAGTTTTACAAAAAAATAAAACCTAAATAAATAAATTAAGCGTAATCGACCCATATTAAAAAATTAGGGTTTCAATTTCCAAAACCCTAGAAACCAATAAAAGCATGTAATAATCATAAAGATTCAATTTTTATGTGTTTCGGTAATTAATTACAACATATTAACGGCTCGTGATGCCACTGTTGGGTTTTACTAATCATAAGAATTATTAAAAACAGGTAAACATCATCAAAGCATGCAGCGGATGTAACATGAATAATACTTGTAATTGAATTAACCGAATAAAGAATATGCGTACCTTTTAGCAATTCAAGAAACACACGATAACGTGAACGAGGAACAAAAACCAAAACCCTAACTTAGGGTTTAATACTATTCGACCCACAAAAATTTGACACCCACAAATCTCCACAAACACAATTGTATTCGTCCTTCGTTCTTGTACACACGTACTAATATCGATTTGATGTGAAAAGCTAGGTTCTTGAATCACAAATATAACCTAACACTTGTTTCTTGGAGTTAGGAAAATCGAAACCCTTGGGGAGGGTGGTACACGATCGGCCAAAACCAAGAGGGAGGA
Organism: Chrysanthemum makinoi; assembly: GCA_910596185.1. Lineage (NCBI taxonomy): Eukaryota > Viridiplantae > Streptophyta > Magnoliopsida > Asterales > Asteraceae > Chrysanthemum > Chrysanthemum makinoi. The sequence goes on along the minus strand of OU343225.1, from coordinate 32,739,345 downwards.
GAGGAGAAAAGAAATTAGGTTTCTTGGTGACTCAAGGTTAAGTTATGAATGAATACAAGTGATTGTATTTATAGGTAACTTAACTTGATGACCAAGTTTGTGTGGGATTGGGTTTGGAAACCCAAACCGATCGGTCAAGAGACCCAAGAGGGTTTCTAGATCCTTCCCATGTACTAATTTCATCTCTAGTCCTTTTGGTTTACATTTAACGACCGTTAGTCTAAACTCGTTAAATATTAACTATCGTTATGTTTTATTTCGTGACAAATTGATTCGCTCCCAGACGGTCAAGTTTTCTCACACAAGCTAGCCACTTGTGAATGGCTAACCGTAAGAAACTTAAAACAGTCTGGAAACAAATGCAATGAAGATCAGGAGAGTATAGTGTTTCCCCGGGTCGTTATGTCCCAGCGAGCTATGCGATGAATCACCAAACGAATAGTGATCGAGAGATTTGAACGGAAAAAGAGATTTGAATTATTATAACTACAGAAATAGCCTATAATTACAAAGGCTTAAATGCAAATTAAAGAAAATTAAAAAGATAAAAAATATTAAATAAACGCTATCACTATTTGCAAAATGATGTTTGTGATTTTTTCTTTTATAAAACTGAATTAAAAACTACGTGACGTACAAATGAAAATATGAAACTGAAGCAGTATTAATCCTAAAAATATGAAAAAGACATTTTTACAATCCTAATGATAAAATAAAATTTTAAGAAAAAGAAAATTATTTTTAAAACTATTTATCTAATTATTATTAATTAAAAACTATTTTTAACTATTTAATAATAACCTAAAATACTAGAAAATATGAAATAAAGCTTGAAAAATAAAATTATGACCTAGAAAAATCTAAAATAACAAAAGAGAATTTTCAAAACTATTTTTGTATTTTTCTGATTATTTTTCTATTTTTTATGAATTAAAAACTATTTAAAACTACTTAAATTACTTAAAAATACAAATTTAACTAAGAAAAATCTGGAAAAATATTTTTTTTGACTTTTTATATTTATCTTAACTTAAGAAAAATGAAAAATTATTTTTTTGAAACTTTTCTGAATTAATTGTATTAAATGCTAATTAAAAAGACTTAAAAACTGTTTTAAATCAAGAAAAATAGCAAACTGACTTGGAAAAATATGAAAAATTCAAGAAAAGTCTAAAATAATATTTTGAATCTTGGAAAAATATGAAAACAGGGGCTTGTGTGTAAGAAAATGCAACTGCAGGCACAAGTGCTTATAAATAAGCACTTGGAATAAGCAAATGAGCACCAACTGATTAAAGAAGCTATATTATGCTAAAAGTACCAAAATACAACAGGTTTCAACTAGCTTTAACCTCTATAATGCAACTTGCACATATTTGATTGATTTGAGCTTATTAGCTAAAAACAGTTTGAGGGTACTACTTTGTGGACTGAAAATAAGCACTCAAGAAAAGTTGAAACTAAAAACCAAATGCTGGAACCTAATATAGACCTGGATAGCTATGTCTAAACCAGAGATGAGCCCTGGATGAGCTCTGATGAGCTTGGCACAAACCTGCACAAACCCTGTGCAGACTCAGTGAATACTGAGTCAGTTGCACAGGGCATTTACACCCAACTTGACAAGCTAATTAAGAGCTTATAAAAAATTCACAAAAATGTACAAAAATGATAATAAGAAAATAGACCAAATTAAGTTTTAAAAACCACAAGTTTCACTTGATTTAGCCCAGAAATGAAGCAATCAAAAATCAACTCAGTTGGGTGAAAACAGGTTTTTCAGCTTTTGACTTTTGAGCAGTTTTGAAGATTTTGACTTATTTGAACTTTGAATCCAATTTGTGGACAGATTATGATGTTAATAGATGAAATAAGCTCAATGCAAGCAATGTCTATGAATTCTTAACACAAAACAAGCTTTTGGATTTCCAAAATTACAACAGTTAAGTAATTAAGGCAGATTAAGATGGATTTGACTTTTGAGCTAATGCACATACATTTTTATGACTGCAATGAGTATAAATAAACTCAATAAACCTAGATCAACAAATCTCAACTACTGAACAAATCTAAAACACAGTTATAGCAGCAATCCAAACACTACTTTACCAACTGATTTGCAAATTTAAACTGGACTAAACACTGAATTAACTAATGCTAATGATCAAACTGAGTCTAAATACTATAATTATCACTAAATAAACAGACTTAAACCATTTCTAACCACAAATTCAGATTATGCAATGACTAAAATTGAACTTACATATGGTCCCAGCCACAATGGCTTGCAGAAGAAAACAAGAACAACTAACCTATTCCAAACCCTAACCTAGCTCATTATCAACCCACATCCAGCTCTGCTTCAACCCAGATCCAATTCCATTTCCATTTTGGGCTCAGTTTGACTTATGTTGACCAAAATCCAACTTTGCTTGAAATTGATATAGAAGCTTACAGAAAGCTATAAATAGCTTATATAAGCTTAGTTGAGTTTAAAAATAAGCTTCTAAGAGCTTATGCATAAGAATTGGAAACTGAAATTTTCAACAGTGAATATGAAACATGGAATGTGAACATAAACTTGAATTGATGTTTGAAAATAGTTTACACTGATGAAATAACTTGAATTTAGTTCAACAAAACAAAAGATTACAACTTAAGAGCTTAATTTAAAACATAATTATAAAAACGACATACATATGGAAATTTTACTAAGTACTACTTTTCTCTTGCCTCTTCTTCCTCTTTTATACACCAATATGTCTTATCTCTCTCCTCTGATCACTTCCCAGCAATAATATGGACCATTGGATGTCTAGAAATGATCTTGGCCGTTTGATGAAATTTGGCGGGAAAGAGATAAATGCCAGTTGGGACAGGGGAGGGGTGCATTAAATGCTGCTTGGATGTTGTTGAGGTGGAGGGGACATGGTGTGGAGTAGGGTGGCTGGAGTTGGAGGTGTTGCAGACAAAGTGGTCGGGGAAGACAGAGGAAAAAGGAGGGTGTTTGGCGGTTTTATTTTAAACCGTGGGTGGGTAAACGGGTTGGATGGGTAAAAGGGATTGGACCGGGTATTAGGGGTGTTGGGCTTGGGGGTTTCATTTTGGGCTTGGACTAGGATAGCTTAGGATCCATTTAATAATCTAGGGACCAAATGTGTATAATTCGAATCTCCAGGGACCAAAACTGTAACTTCTGAAATTGTAGTCCAAGGGTTGGTCTTGCCAATCTCCAATAGATCAAGGGCCAAACTTGCCAATTGTGAAACTCCAAGGACTAAACATGACCATTTTTAAAATCCAAGGATCAAAACTGTAATTTCTCAAAACTTTTGGACTTTTCACCAAAGGACTAATTATGACAATTTATGATTCCAAAAGGACCTTTGGTGACTTTTCTTATAAAATAAGTGCTCAGGGACTATTTCTGACAACTTTTGAAACTTGGGGGACTGAAACAGCCAATTATGTAAACTTTGCTCGTTTTTCATCTGATTTTAAACATTTTGCATCTGAAACATATAAAATGCAATTTTGAGATATTTTCAGTATTTTGATGCATTACTGAGCATTTTTAAACGTTTTGCAGTTCAGATTTGACCAAAAATGATGAGTATTTACACACTCATCACAAATAAATAATAATAATAACGTTTATATATATTAATCATTTTAACATCAACTCTCATACGTAATGTGTTCAATCCCGAAGTCTCGATTTCGAATCCGGTCATACGCATATTAAATTATATCCATAAACCTTTCACAAACATCAAAAGCAATCTCAAATCAATATCCTAACAACCGACTCTTATATAGAAAAAACATCCAAACTCAAAATCTCAAAACCAAAAAGCTAAACATCATAACTCAATAATAAAAGCTAAAGCCAGTTCATATCCTAAATTCATACCACATTTTCTCAAAACATACAAATCCAACAAGGGTAGTTACACTGTCACTAATCGTCAGATACTAACAAGCAGTAAACATCAAAAGCAATCTTAAATCTATATAAAAACAGCTCAAATCTTAAAAAACATTCATAGACTTAGCAAAATATCGAAAACGAAAACCCGAAAAATCAATCAGTTAACAATTAAAGCTTCAAAATCTAGGCTTGCAAGAACATCAACAAATCTCACTATTATCTAAACATCATTTACAGCAAAATCAAAAAAAAAAAATCAACCTAAAAATATATTCTATCTTTTTCTTCTAAAAACAACCATAAGAATACCTTTTCATCAAACATCTTGTCAATACTCAGTGTAAAATGAGCTAATTTATGGGTTTTCAAGTATGTATACCTGTCAAGAACATGCATACTTAAAGAACCATAGATTGACTGATTTTACACATACTTCAAATAATCTTGGACTAAACTTGAAATGGTTGTAACTTTATGTGAATTTAAGGTGGGGTATGGATGAAAGTTTGAACCTTTAGGCTCTCCAAAAAGAAAGTGAAAAGCTAGTTGAAAAGCAATTGCAATCAAACGACAAAAAAAGAAAATGTCTTTTCGCAGAGAGTTCAATGATATAGATAAAAGCACTTCATAGACCATTGCTTTTATCTATATCAGTAAGGGTGCATTTGGTTTGTAAGTGTGTTTGGATTAGGATTTGAATTTAGATTTAGATTTGGATTCCGAAAGAGAAAATATAATAGATTTTATCTAAAATGTAGTAGAGTGTAAACCATCTAATCCTAAAACGTAGTAGAGTGTAAACAAGAGAAACTAATCCTTATAGCTTTTATAACAAAACATAAAAAACATAATGCCTTTAGATATGTGGTTCTTAACCAAACACCCCCTAAATCCCATATTCCCATGATAATTAGGAAAAATACAAATACATCTCAATGTATAAAGTACATTTCTTTTCTTTTTAAAAAAAAAAAACAATAGTAAGTAAACTGGTTAGCTTTAGGACTAGACAACCCCGCCGGGAGCCAAGAGAAGTAAGCTTAGGCCCATATATTTAACACTATAATTATTACACATTTCAATCAAAATCATCACAACTTTTATTTCAAAACACTTATACATACAAAACATAACATTTAAAACACAAATTACATTAAACATTAAAGTTAAAACATGAATTACATTAAACATTAAACACGAAATACATAGTATGATTAATACAAATTTCCACGAAAGTAATAAAAATAAAACTACAAATTAAGAAAATGAATCATCTGAGTTATAACCCACTTCACTCGAAGAGGACCTAAACTCGCCATCATAATACTTTGCTTACATAATGTCAAACCAGTTCTGCCTAAGATGTTCAGCATCCCTGGCTTCCTGCTCCATACGAGCAGCTTCCTCTCGTGCCTCGTTTTCTCGTATCTCTCTCAGTATTGCCTCACCTTGCTCAAGTTCTCAAAGATAATCCTCAGTAAAGTTAAACGGATTGTTTTGGTGGTCTACTGGTGGAGTGTTTACCGGTTAATTTTCTAGTTGGAATACCGGAAGGATATGTTGTGGTAGAGTGTGATAAACTTCATCTTCTGGTGGAAAGATATCTTATGGCACTTGTTGTGGACTGGGGAATTGTTGTGAGAAGTATTTGCGAGACATTGTTGAGAATCTGTGTGTGAGTTGTGTGTGATAAACAACTCCAGTGGAGTTGTATATATAGGCAGCTTTGAATTTGAATTTGAATAGATTCCGCTGCAATTTGAAATTAAATAATTGGCCCGTACTTGAATTTTGAATTTGAATTTGGTTATCCTGCCCGAACTGTACCGTTTAAGAACCACGGGGGTGTCTTTTTTTTTTTGTAATTCAAAAGTGTAAAACTAATATTTCTTTTAAGAAAGTGCCGTATTCAAAGCGAAACAAGAAAGTGCGTATGTTTTTTTACCGTATCTATATTTTACGTTTCGTATATTTTTGTATTTTGTTGTATTATATTTCTATTTTTTATGAAATGAATTTAGTTTATTTAGAAATTTGAATAAAAAATTAAAGTTGTAAGTGGTGGGCCCCAAATGAGTAAGTTGCGATTAGTTGTGAGTGATGGGTTTAGTTAAAGTGATGTGACGCCACGTGGGCCCTAAATGAGTAACTTTGGCTCTTCATCACACCTAGTACACTAAAAAAAAGCCTACCCAGTGTTATAAAGCTAGGACTACAAAGTAATCGGTCAGCAACCAAAAACCCATCTCACCAAATCTCTCATTTCTTCAAACTTTGACTTCCAAACAGTTTGGAAGTTAAATAAGAGGGTTATGGTTTTTAATTTTCATAAAATTTGGGGATTTTGTTTAAATTGAGGGAATTTATTAAAGGGTTACTGTATTTTGTTAGTAGAGTAAATTGCATTTTTGTCCTTAAGGTTTGGCTAAATTGCAGGTTTTGTCCCTAGTATTTCGAAAGTAAAACAATGCTCCCCATTTTGATGTTTTTGCTGCATGTTTGGTCTTGATCAATATCAAATGACTAAAATACCCTCGTCTTCTTCTTTTTCTCCTTTCATTTCAGTTTTCTTACAGAAATGGTCCCTGTGTTGTGCCGAATTTAGTCCCGATTTTATTTTATTTTTTTATTTTTTTTAATTATTTATTTAACTATTAACCAAATATTAGTATTATTTTTTTTAATTCAAAAATATTCAAAGATATTCCAAAAATATTCAAAAAATACTCAAAGATATTCACCTGTTTTTATACGTTTTCGTACGTTTTTATCCGTTTTATACATTTTCGTTTGTTTTTATAAGTTTTCTTATGTTGTTATACATTTTTATCTGTTTTATACGCCTTCTTACGTTTTCATACGTTTTTATTCGTTTTCGTTCGTTTTTACACGTTTTCATCCGTTTTCATACGTTTTCGTCCGTTTTTATACGTTTTCGTCCATTTTTATACAACTTTCTTACGTTTCATTTGTATTTATCCATTTTATACGTTTCTTGCGTTTTTCCCGTTTTTATATGTTTTCTTACATTTTCATCCGTTTTTATACGTTTTCATTAGTTTTTATACGTTTTCGTCCGTTTTTAAACGTATTCTTCATACGTTTTAATCCGTTTTATACGTTTTCTTATGTTCTCATACGTTTTCGTTCATTTTTATATGTTTGTGTCCCTTTTTACATGTTTTCGTTTTCATACGTTTTTATCCATTTTATACGTTTTCGTTCATTATTACACGCTTTTTTATACTTTTTGTTTTTTTATACGTTTTCATCATTTTTATACGGACGAAAATGTATTTAAACGGATGAAAATGTACAAAAATGTATAAAAACGAACAAAATGGATAAAAACATATGAAAACTGAAGAAAAACGTACAAAAACGAACGAAAACTTACTAAAATGGACGAAATGTATAAAAACGAATGAAAACGTAAGAAAAATGTACAAAAACGAGTGAAAACGAATAAAAGCGGACGAAAACGTATAAAAACAGATGAAAACGTATAAAAATGGATGAAAACGTATAAAAACGGATGAAAACGTATAAAAAGAATGAAAACGGATAAAAACAAAGTAAAACCAGACGGAAATGAAAGAAAAACGGACGTGTAAAAATAGAAGAAAACGTATAAAAATGTAAGAAAACGTATTCATAATTTTATAGAAAAATAATCAAATTTTGAAAAAAGTTAATGTAAAAAAAAACATGTAAAAATATTTTGGAATATTCTTGAATATTTTTGAATTAAAAAACTAATACTAATATTAATAGTTAATCAATAATAACAGTAACAATAACAATAACAATAACAATAACAATAACAATAACAATAATAACATAGTGCGCGATACTTTGGTTGGTATCTGCTTTCGAACTGGGGTTTCGGCTCGTAAAGAGGTCGACATCGGGTTGGGTGGAGAAAGGGAGCAAGTATTACGGCCAGCAGATATCTTGTTCTATTCCTGTGATGGAGGGCAAGACGTATGTGTCGATTTGACTGGGTAGTCTCCCCTCACGCAAACCAGTATGATTGATTTTGTGCCAGGTCGTGTGGTGATTGATGCCGCTAAACGTAAGCGGGTCAAGTACGGAGCCAAATGTGCGGATATTGGATATGGGTTCATCCCTTTCTCATTTTCCTCTTTGGGGAACTTGAGGCAGATGCGGTGACATTACTTAAGCGGATCCGGAAGTTCTCTATAACTCAAGATATTGGGGCGCGTGCTGCTACTCATATCTTCAGTAGGATTGGTTTTGCTATTGCTAAACGTAAGCGTGGTAAGTATGAGACAAAATGTGCGGACATTGGATATAGGTTTCTCCCCTTCTCATTCTCTTCCTTTGGAGAGCTTGAGAAGGATGTGGTAACCCTACTAAAGCGCATCCGAAGTTTCTCGTTGACTCAGGAGATTGGCGCGCATGCTGCTGATCATATTTTTAGTAGGATTAGCTTTGCTATAGCTAGAACAGTGGGGGCCCAATTCATTTCTCGGCTCCCCACTAATTTCTTGTAATCATATTTTTTTCTAATGAAGTGATGTTTTATAATAAAAATAAAATAAAAATAATAATAATAATTTGTTTTTAGGGGAACTTGAGAAGGATGCAGTGACCCTACTGAAGCGAATCCGAAAGTTCTCGATGACCCAAGACATTGGAGCACGTGCTGCTGCTCATATCTTTAGTAGGATTAGCTTTTCTATAGCTAAAGGAGTGGGAGCCCAGTTGGTATCTCGGCTTCCCACTAACTTCTTGTAAATCCTATAAGTTTCTAATAAAATAAATTTTTAATAAATAATAATAATAATAATAATAATAATAATAATAATAATAATAATAATAATAATAATAATAATAATAATAATAATAATAATAAAAATAATAATAATAATCAGGATTAAATTTGTAAACCAGGCACAACACAGGGACCATTTATATAAGAAAACTGAAATTGAAAAAGAAAAAGAAGAAGACAAGGGTATTCTAGTCATTTGATGTTGATCAAGGACTAAACATGCAACAAAAACATCAATATAGGGACTACTGCTGCACTTTCGAAACCCTAGGCACCAAACCTCTAATTTGACCAAAACTTAGGGACCAAAAATGCAATTTACTCTTGTTAGTATGAAACCCCTCTTAATTAACGGTCAACATAGTCAAACTAACGGTGCATGTTAAAATTGGACCAAACAAATAAATGTTTCACTTTGTGATCGAATTCAAAACTTTTTAAAAAAATTAGACAAAAAGTTAAATACTCAACAAACAACAATGATAAAAAATGTAGTTCATAACTGAATTAAAACCTTATCAATTGATTGGTATAGTCGAATGTTTTTAATTATAGATTGTATGTAATTTAGGGTGCTTTTATGAATTTTATATAAGTTGAAGGGTTAAAAATGTAAATTTTGATAAGATAAAGGATAATGAACTTTACAACATACAACAGAAATACCCAATCACGTTGAAACGAGTTATGAGGAGGTGAGATTTAAACAAGCACACCTCTTAGGGGTGAGCATCGGGCCTAATCCCGACCCAACCCGACCCGTCCCGAATCATCCCGAAACCGACATTGGGGAAAAACCCAAATCGAAAAACAAACCGAATTACTCGGTTCGGTTCGGTTTGGTTTTGGTTGAAAATGTGTTTTTATGTGATTTATGAAGGGAGTTTTTTTTTGTTTTCAAAATGAAAGTTGAAGGGGTACGAGTGTTAATTTAAATAAGTTGAAGGGGTACGAGTGTAAATTTAATTAAGATGAAGGATCAAAAAAGTAAGGGTGTTTTTTAGCACTACTAAAAAATAGTAACATACTAACACTTTTTAAGTATGTTTACACACTTTAAAGTGAGAAGAATAAAAAAGTTACACCATTATGCGGGTGAGCCAATTAGGCGTAGCAAATATTTTCACACTTTTATGTCAAATCTCTATATTTGACGTGGCGCTCAAAGGTCCATTTTGGTAAACCAATAAAATTGGGCCCATTCTAGCATATTCATTTTGGTAACTTATTCTAAAAGAGAAATGATTGGGGTGCCTAAATGTATGCCTAATTTTGTACCTAAAATTGTGTGGCATGTACTTATTGGTTTGTGAAGCCGTGGGTTTCTCATCAGCAACCAACATAATGCTGCCACCTATTTCTCATTCTAAAATCTACATGCTATTTTCTAAACACTAATCAACCCTTATATAAAGGGAAGTGATTTGCACATTCCTAATAGTTATTAGGACACTCTTTTTTGTGCTTCAATTAGTTGTACAAAACTCACACCGTGCTTTATATGCTTTTACTCTAAGTGTCCTAATCAATAAATTGAGTGTGCAAACTTCCCTTATATAAAACACAAATGTTATTACTATTATTGGTCACAAAAATCTATAAAAAATGATAATAATAATAATAGATAAATAAAAGATCAAGTGTTCCATCAGACTATAATTAGTAAATTTTCAAATTTCAATCTCTGTTAATAACCGAACTAAATCTCCCTATAATAACGAAATTTCCTATAAATTAATAAACAATCCTAAGCATCTCTCCTATAATAAATCACTAGGGGAATGTTTGGTACGATATGAATCGCAAAGAATGTAATCGTAGCATCACATGTTTATATACATGTTGTTAACATAGGGAGTAGGTGAACGAATAATCAAATTTACTCGTTACAATTAGGGGGTGTTTGGTGGGGCTTATATTTCCGGATTCTAACTTATTTGGTTTTAGGCTTATATTACATAAGCTCACTTTTTGTGGATTATTTTGAAACTTTTCGGCTTATATAAGTGACCTTATGAAACATAAGCCTAAAACCAAATAAGTCATAAGCCGGCTATATAACCCGAAACAAACACCCCCTTAGTTGATTGATATAACAAACATACCATGGCAGCCTGAGCAATGGGCAACCGCAAACCGAATTGTTCCATCAGCTGAGGTAAACCATACAACACACCTGCAAAAAAAGATGTAATTCCAGTTTCAGGAAGATGTCACATAGTAGCAGGTAGCGGTGTTACTTGGGTCGGGTCAAACCGGGTCGAAGCTAAAAATAACATACCCGAACCTGACCCTATTTGAACTCGGGTTAGTTAGGTTCTGGTCCACTCGGGTCGTTGCTATTCGGGTTTGGCCAACCCGAATATGAGTAAAATGGTCATAAAATTGCCTATTTGTTCTAATTTAGATAGATAAATTATAAAAAAACCATATTAAAAAACAAAAAAAAAACCTGAGTTAGCCAAAAATATCTAACCCGATACCCAACCCTATTTAGCATCCGGGTTGACCCAAACAACCCAAATAAGATTATTGAACAAAATAAGTATCACAATACCATAACTTCTAAACAACACACGATAAACAATAAAAAGGCCAAAATCAACCCACATAAAAACACATACCAGTTCCTATCATGGGCCCACCTGAATAAGCAGGTGTGGCAGAGAGTTGCAAAGGACAGGACAACAAGGATTCCCTCCAGGCAGACGGCTGTTGTAGTTTAATGATAAGCGGAACCATCATAAGGAGGCATAGATGTTCCATTAAACGGAGATGCAGCATAAGGTGTTACACCCATATACATTGAAGCGGGTGCACCGGAACCTGCATAACGAGAAGACGAGGAGTAGCCTTGTGGGGTCGGCATTTGCCTTGGAGCAGATTTCTGTAAAACAAACATTTCGTTAAAAGACTAATTAATAAGCGCCTAATTTCTTAATGCCAAAAAATGATAGCTACTGCGATATGTGTGCAACTTACTGAGTTATGATCAGCTGGTCTTGGCTGTGTATAGTAGCGCATATTGCAAGTTGTCCGAAAAGAAAAGTTGACATTCCCACAGCTAGGACAGGTCCAGTCGTCTTCTCTATGACCACCTAAATCATAATCACAACAAATTAATACCACAGAATACATTTCCATACTTTGTTGTGACGTCATAGAAAAGATAAGGAGTAAGTGTCATCTCATACAAAATAAAATTATGGTCCCTGTTTAAACTCACAAGAGAACAAATTTTATGCACAAGTATTTAAAAGCTTTAAAAAAAACGTAAAGCTTTAGGGTGTATTTGGGAGCTCAAACAAATAGAAACTAAAACTAGGGCTAAATAAGGAAGTGTTAGTTTATTATGATATGATAAACTTATATAAGCCGACATGTCTCAAAATAAGCCGTAAATTTGGAGCTGATAAAAAATAAGCCCAAATAGGCTTACGTTTAATAAGCTTAGCCAAACACCCCCTTACTTTTGGGCTTAGTTGACTATGCTTATATCTCATACACCCATATTCTCCGGCTTATTTAAAGACTTGTTAGCTTATTGTGACTTAAAGATGAAAGATAAACTCATAAGCTAGAAAAAAGCCAAAGATGAGCTTATGGGATATAATCCGAACCAAATAAGACTTGTGAGCCCATATTTTCCGGCTTATTTTGAGACTTGTGAGCTTATTATGACTTAAAGACGGAAGATAAGCTATAAAAAAGACAGATAAAGATGAGCTTATGAGATATAAGCCGAGCCAAATAAGATCATAAGCCCAAAATAAGCTTAAACAAATCCCCCTAAGTTCAAAGTTTTCACCTGAGTAATCTCCAATTAATATAATTGGCAAAACCCAATTAGTCCATAGTTGTAATCACCATCTCGATGTATGTAAAACTGATATGAGTATATATTAATAAATTTATCACAGCCTATTGGACCCTAAACGTTAAATTAAAATCTTGTAAACCTCTAAAACCTCTATAATCTACCATTTTCAAGAATGAGAATGAGAACGTACCATCGGTGGTTTTGGTGTGAAATGAAAAAATAATAATAATGGATTGGAAATGTGGGGTGGGATTGGACGGTCGAGATTAATTAGAAGTGTGTTTGGATGGGATTTGCCAGCGTGGCAATTAAAAAGCAAATACACCAATTACTATTTGCCTTTATTTTTTGATTATGTTTAGTTTTGGACTATGAATTTTAGGGCCCAAAAAATGCAATTACCTCTCTGTGTTATAAACTATATATTTTTGTTTTATACATAACTTTATACAATTCATTTAAATTTCATTAATTACCCAATTTTTTAAGTTGTTGTTTTCACAAATTTTACACTTATATTTTTATGTTTTTTTTCTACACCAAATTTATCGACGTTTGACAAATTTCTTTTTTAATTCTGACTTTCAACTAACCAATAAGAATGCTTGATTTTGCCACGTGTCAAATAAAGCAACCTGGTTGGCCTATTTTTTTTTTTTTTCTTAATAAGGTTGTTTTAGAAAAAAACTTTAGAAATAATACACTCCTAATTCTTTTGTTGTATAAAAGATAACACAAACCACAATACAATCTCACAAACCCACAACTTTATGGTTGATATGCACGCTCACATACCATTAAGTAAAAAACTTTGGGTTCTATTCGTATTAAGTTTCGATTGTGTAACATAATTTTCATCAAGTAATAGCCTTAGAGCATGGGGTACACTAATGAGTGAGCCTCGTCAATCCAAGGTGTACATCACAGTTGCACCGGTTGGTGTACTTGCCAAGTCTTTCACCAATTTTTTTGCGCTTGCATGTGAGAAATTTGCATTTTTTAAATTTTTAATTTTTAATGATTAAAAACAGATGGGTTTGTGTTTGTGTTGTGTTTTTTGAGAGTGTGTGTTTTATGGGGGCTTTGTGTGTGTGATATGAAGATGCAGGGTGTGATGTGTGTTTGTGTTGGTTTGCAAACTTTTTTTATTGATTAAAAATGGTGTGTGTTGTATTTTTATTGACATGTTTTATTTTTGTATTTTTATTTCAATGAATGAAAAATTAGTTGATTTGAAAAATAAAAAAGAAAATAAATTGGTTGGTCCCAAAAGTGAAGTTTTGACTTAAGTTACCGAGGAGGGTGTTTTTTTTGTTGTGTGAGTGCGAGGTAAGTTAAAATGGGAAAATCGAGATGGCGTTGAAGTGAAGCTCTGGCTTAAGTTACTGCATGCTTTTTTTGACTTTAAGCCGGCCTTAAGCAAAAATTTAATGGTAAAGATATGCAAATGCATCCTTTACCCAAATAAGATACTATGTATATACATCTTTTCACCTTTCCAATTAAACAATACAAAATACGAATTTATAATTATCAATTCTTAGGTAGTATGTAAATCAATTCTTGTCCATCTAAAAGGGTAGAACATAAAGGTTAATTTTTGTTCGTCGACAAAATAAGAAAACTTGCCACTTTTTCGTTAGATATATCAATAGACATATGCCCACACGTAGAAAAACCATCGTTGACAAACAAATGAGCAACCAGAATGACATATTTCATCGTTTAGGACCACAATTACATCCAACAAACATTCAATGTATATACACTAGTATAGATTACATTTACCAAAAATATTAAGGGGCCATAAATGAAATTACGGAAAATAATTAATCGATAATGATGAGTTAAGCCAAAAAGAGGGATGATATTGATTGAGAGGGTGTTTAGCTATATATAGGTTCTTATTTTTTAAATGGACCGAGTCAAAATGACAATCTTTGTGTTTCCATTATGATTGTTTGATCCTCATAAGAAAACATCTCGGCGACTTATACTTTTTTATCCATTAGTGACCCAAATAAAATATTTTGTCCCTGTTTGGATCCTTGACGCCATAAACATCATCTTTGAAATAGGAAAAAATTGAAAATGTCACATTTTTGTGTTGATTTGATATGCAATACAGGCTTATTGTGCCTTTGATGTTTGAAACGCGGATACAGTAGCCGGTTTATCTCACCCAGTCTCTACGCATATAGCCACTTTTTTTCCTGTCAAAATATCAAATTTACATGGGCCATGGTCAGCTTTGAAGAGTCATCGTTCCATGATTTTTTTTCTTTCACTTTTGATTATAACATATTGATGTTCTATGTTTACTTGAGCATTTTGTTCATTATGCAATTCATCTACATCTCGACAGTTCAGTATATGTTACGCCCCGTGACCGGTTTGATAAAAAAATTTGACTTTTACGCGAAAATGACCTAACTTTAACATACATTATGTTACTCTTTTGACCATTAACGAAAAAATATATAAACATTCAGACCTTGTGACTATTTTTAAATGAAACTAGACTCAATTACCTTTAAAACGGTGGGTGACTCAACTTCCAACAAGCCACGGCTGATTTCATACAAAATAAAAAAAGGCCAAAAATTAGAAAACCCCTCTTGTGCACTAAGGAGCCCTCTTATGCACTAAGGAACCCCTCTTGGACACTAGTGCTCTTTTATGCACTAAAGAACCCCTCTTGTGCACTAAGGAACTCCTCTTGTGCATTATTTTCTCAAAATGACCCGTAACACCTTTTAAGATAAAATCAACACTTTAAACCTATATTTAAACACATGTAATCCACATTTAACTAAAAATATATCATATACATTGTTTCCCCTTTAAACCCCTTATTCCCCCAAATAACTAATAAGCACCTTAGCATAAGCTTGCCCAGCCTATAAGTTATTTAAATAAGCTTAACCAAACACCCCTAAAACCCATATTCCTATGGCAGTTATCTCCCTCACAAACTCACGCTGCTCTACACATGATAATTAGAAAAAATACAAATACATCCCAATGTATAAAGCACTTTGACATGAGCTTACCCAAAAGACGTTCAATAAGCTTTGTACCTTTTTTATATCCAATAGCTTATTAACATCTTAAAATAAGCCTACCCGGTGTTGTATAGCTCAGAGTACAAAGTAATCGGAGATTACAAAGGCACAAGGTCAATGACTAGGGCGAGTTGAGCAGAATCGGCCAAAAAATTCAATATGGTCAAAAACATGGTCAGCTCGGTGCTAATTCGTACAAAACTTGGTTTGAAGTGTCTTAAAAATTGTGTTAATGTTTCCAAACATAATTTTTGGTTCTATTAACAATATTATGGTCATATATACATATCATACATATAATTTCAAAACATGTTGATGTGGGCCCAAGTATTGATGAACGGGCCATATTGTTGCTCATCATCGCGTGAAGGAAGGGGGCTCACTAAAATGGGCATAACTTAGGCTACCAGGGGCTCCATTTCAGGCCCATGAATAGTTGATTCGGAGCTTGGAATGAGAAGCAGATTTGGTAAACTTACTATGTCGGTTTACGGAACTTTCGAGCCCCAAAACATTGTATTTCAAGAGTTATTTGCATTTTTTTGTTTTTCGGGTTTGTTGGACTTTTGTTTATGCCATAAATTTTGGCCCGTTTGTCTTTTAGGGCCCATTTCAGTTTTGTAACTTTATTTAAGAGCTTCTTTGTAATGTAGAACCATCGGTTCAAAGAAATGTCAAAAGTTTATTTTTGGCAATCCTAATAGTCAGTATTCGATTGAATCAACGATTATTGGAATAATCGATCCTGGTATTCGTGTGAATCAACAGACTCGATTTGTGTTATCTCGTCACTTAGTCTTCATCACTTGTACATAAAAATTCCAATACCCCAACGTACTCCCCGCCTAGGCAAATTACTCGTTGCCGCATAGCGAGATTTGCAACCTTAATTTTAGCTTTTTCAGAACCCAATAACCTATTAAGCTTACCCAAACACCCCCTAAATCCCATATGATCACACTACTATAACACATCATAGTCCAAGAAAAGGCAAATACATCATCCCAATGTAATAAACATATATCCTCACCTAATAACGATTTCCTCTCAAACGGACTGTCCGAAGACGACTTGATCTTTCCCCGACAACTGCAATCCACCAACACCGCTTTCCTTCGGCTCCAACGTGTCCGTCATCTTATCAATATGCATCAGATCTAGTTATCACCAAAATGAAACACGTGAACACCTAACAACCAACAAAAACCTTTACACTTAGGCTATGTTTGACAAATCTAGCAGCAAGTAATTGTTTTTTTTTATATAAGTGTAAAACAACAGAAAACCTAAATGTGTCTTTTATTAACATTTTAAATAGAAGCGTTTAAACAAAATTTAAAACATGAACGTGTCTAGTTGCCAAACAATAAGCATTATATTCTAGACAGTAAGGCTATGTTTGGTAACACAATTGTGTAAAATAATGTAAAACCAAAACGCGTGCGTTTCAAATAAAAAAAATCCAAAAGCTACAGTAGTAGTTTGTTTTATTTGACTATGCTTATATCTCATACACCCATATTTTGCTGCTTATTTTCAGACTTGTGGAGCTTATTATGACTTAAAGATGGAAGATAAGCTCACAAGCTAGAAAAAAGCCGGATAAAGATGAGCTTATGAGATATAAGCCGAACCAAATAAAATCATAAGCCCAAAATAAGCTTAAAAAATCCCCCTTTGTTCAAAGTTTTCACCTAAGTAACCTCCAATAAATATAATTGGCAAACCCCAATTAGTCAATATTTCTAGTCACCATATCCATGTATGTAACACTAATATGAGTATACATAATAAAACTAGTTTAAGAATTGAATGAAGCGCAAGAAATAGAAAGTACCATCGGTGGTGCTGCTCAAAGGGCGGGAGGTTTGGACGGTGGAGATTAATTATTAGTTATATCACTTAGCAAAAATAAACGGTTGTCAAAGCCCGTTTAATTTGATGGGAAAAAGAAAACAATTACAAACCAACCCCCAAAGTATGTAACAAGTTATGAAAACTACTATGAACTTTTTCACTATTTACGATTTTCTATAAAACAAACTTTATTTACCAAATATCTAGCGATTTTGTTAATAAAAAGAGATTTTCTAACGAGTGCCAATTGAGCATTTTTTTTAGATGTAAATTTTGAGTGTATTAAGTGGAAAATCACATTTAATTGTAGTAATTTAAGAGTTTAATTACAAAGAATCTGCGATTACAGAATCGCCAAAAAGATTCAATTTGGTTAAAACTTGATCAACTCAGTGCTAATTCGTAAAAAACTCGGTTTGAAGTGTTTAAACAATTGTGTTAATATTTTTAAACATACTTTGTGGTTCTATGAACAATACTATAATCCTATAAACATATCATACATATAATTTCAAAACTAGTACATAAGAATTCCAATACCTCCACGTACTTACCGCCTAGGGCCAATTACTCGTTGCCGCCTAGCGAGATTTGCAACCTTAATTTTAGCCTTTTCAGAACCCAAACACCCTCTAAATCCCGTACGATCATATTATTATAACACATAATAGTCCAAAAAAGGCAAATACATCATCCCAATGTAATAAACGTAAGTTCTCACCTAATAACTATTTCCAAAATCACTCACATACGATCATTTTTTCAAATTAGAGGGTTAGGGTTTTTGATTTTTATAAAATTTGAGGAATTTAATAAAGGGTTACTGTTTAGTTGGTGTTAAAGCAGCAGGGTGGTGGTGGCTTTCGGAGATGTTGGTGGCTGCCAGTGGTTGTTAGAAATTGTTTCAGAAAGTGGTAATGAGGAAAGAGGTTGAAGGGTATGGTGTATTTTAATTTTTTGTGCTCGGACATTTATACTCCCACATCTATGCTTACACTTTCATCTTTGTGAGGGTATAAATATCTAAACATAATTAAATAGAGTGTTTCAATTATTTTATGGAGTGTACAAAAAGTACCATGTTAATTAACGGTCAGTATAGTCAAACTAACAATGACTCTTAAACCACGAAAGAAAGTTTCACTTTTTGACTGGATTCAAAACTTTTTGAAAAATTATATAAAAACTTAAATACTCAAAAAATCGCAATGATAAAAAATGTAGGTCATTACTGGATTAAAACCCTATGAATTGATTGGTATAGTTGATTTTTTTAATTATAGATAGTATTTAATTTTTAGGGTGCTTTTATTCATTTTATATAAATTGAAGGGTTACAAGTGGAAAATTGTGATAAGATAAAGGATAATGACATTAAAACATACGACAACAATACTTAATCACGTCGAAGCGAGTTATGAGGAGGTGAGGTGTAAACAAGCACACCTTTAAATAGAGACAGTGAAAATATTTATTATGTGATTTATGAAGCGAGTTTTTTTGTTTTTAAAATGAAAGTTGAAGGGGTACAAGTGTAAATTTAAATAATATGAAGGATCAAAAAAGAAAGGGTGTTTTTTAGCACTACTAAAAAATAGTAACATATTCACACTTTTTAAGTATGTTTACACACTTTAAAGTGAGAAAAATAAAAAAGTTACACTAGCATGCGGGTGAGCCAATAAGGCGTAGCAAATATTTTCACACTTTTATGTCAAATCTCTATATTTCACGTGACACTCAAAGGTCCATTTTGGTAAACCAATAAAATTTGACCCATTCTAGCATATTCATTTTGGTAACTTATTCTAAAAGAGAAATGATTGGGGTGCCTAAATGTATGCCTAATTTTGTGCCGAAAATTGTGTGGCATTACTTATTGGTTTGTGAAGCCGTGGGTTCCTCATCGGCAACCAACATAATGTTGCCACCTATTTCTCATTCAAAAACCTAAATGCTATTTTCTAAACACCAGTCAACCCTTATATAAAGGGGAGTGATTTGCACATTCCTAATTGTTGGAATCGCTCCTAACTCGTAAATGAAACGACATTGACGGGATTATATTTTCTATATTTGTTAGCTAAAACACATGGGCTTGTTATGTCATTTAGTCATAGTTGTATGTGTTTAGCTATATATACCCTCCTAGACTTTCCTAGGAGGGTGAGACTCTTAGGGCTCGTTTGGTTCGCTGAATGTTTTTGACGGAATTGAAATCTGTTTAAGGAATTGGAATGTGAAGGAATTGAATGTTAGAAATTGAAATCCTTATGATTTAAAATCTGACGGAATTGAAATTTGCAAATACTAGCGCATGTTTGGTTGGAAGAATGAAATGAGAAAAACAATTATATTAAAATATTTAATATTTAATTTTAGTTTAAGATTAATAAACTAAATACAAATTATAATAATAATTTTTTAAATAATATTAAATAAACTAATATATTAAATAAATAATTTTTTTCTATAAAATACAATTGTGTTTTTTTAAAGTATAAAATAAAAAAGTAAGCTATAAATAAATTATATTTAATTTAAAAAAAATAATTTTTAAATATAATAATAATAAAAATTTTTAAATAAATAATAGTTTTTAAATCTTAATAATATGGTTATTTATAAAAAATAATAATAATAACAATAATAATTAAATGATCGTTTATAATAATAATAATAATAATAATAATAATAATAATAATAAAATAAAAAGTAAATAAAAATAAATAAATAAGTAAATAAATAAAAATAAAAATAATAATAAAAAATAAAAAATAAAAATAAATAAAATAAATAAATAAATAATAATAATAATAATAATAATAATAATAATAATAATAATAATAATAATAATAATAATAGTAATAATAATAATAATAATGACAATGATAAAGATAATATGAATTCAATGGAATTATAAACAATCCTTCTCATGTTGCCATGGAATGTTGAATTCCATATATATGGGATTTTGAAGGAATTTCATTCCATTCCGTTTGCCAACCAAACACAGTAAGGAATGGTATTCAGATTCCAAATTCTTTAAAATTTTCAACCAAACATGTT
This sequence comes from Chrysanthemum makinoi, assembly GCA_910596185.1. NCBI lineage: Eukaryota > Viridiplantae > Streptophyta > Magnoliopsida > Asterales > Asteraceae > Chrysanthemum > Chrysanthemum makinoi. Next base: position 32,718,805 of record OU343225.1, on the reverse strand, counting down.
ATGAAATGGAATTGGATTCCAATTCCACCAGAATCCTTAGGATTTCGCCGAACCAAACGGGCCCTTAGTGTAATCCTTTCATTTTCTTTTAATAAAACACACACTAGTTTCCCTTCTCTCTAGTTTCTCTCTCTAACTTGAAGATGGTGTACTTCCATCTTCCCCGACCTCCCGATTCACCATATCAACCATATAATCGGTCCTAACGTTGGTATCATTGGTATCAAGAGCAAGGTCGGTTTTTTATTTGTGGTTGATTTTTTGGCGATGTTTTTTCTTGTCAAAATCGTTGCTAGAAATCTGTTTTTAACAAAGTATTTAACTTTTCATATATTTTGTGTTAAACAGTTTTCTATGTACGATTTTTCTATTGTATCTTTTTTTTGGTTATAAAGTCTTGTCAGCAAATACTGTTTTTTGTCTCAATATATTGCCCAAACAGTATTTAGGATTTTTGTACCAATCGTGGAATATCTTGTGGTCAACAGGTCACATTATTCATAGTCACAATGGGTTAAAAAAGAGTGGTTTTTTATACCATCTTTCTGGGTTTAAGAATCTGAACGGAAAAGTGGTCAGAAAACATTGCCAGAAAAAGTCAAAAAGGGTCAAAACCCTATTTTTACGCCTACGGACCCATCTTCAGACTTGTTACTAGTAACTTGGAAAGTAACTGGTAAGGACCCTTTGTTTACGCGTAACATTACGAGTAACAATCATTTTACGCATAAGGGTAGACATTTACGCATAACCCTGCTTACGTGTAACCCTGCTTACGTGTAACTATTGTTTATGCCTAAAACAAAGTTCACGAGTAAGCTTTGTTTACGCCTAAGGTCTTTTTCTTGTTTACGTTTAAGACAGAAATAAGATGAAGAAGAAGACTTTTATGCACAAACTAATACTGACCATTAACCTCATACCATAAACCAATTACCATGACTCAAGCAACCTCAGGCTCAGTTTCTTACCATCATAGGTGCAAATATTTAGATCAACAAGGACAATATTAATACAAGATGAAATGAAGCAAATCCAAGAACCCAAATCCAACATAACAGCCTCGACATTCTCAACATGACCAAATCCAAATCTCTAAATTCAACCACAAACCCAATCACAACTCTCAACTGTCACTCACCAAGACAAGTACTTAACTGAATAACACTAATAGATCGTAGTTTTTATCTTTTTTGGTACTCATAAAACGTCCAAAGACAAACACCATAAAGATAAAGATCATCATAGATCTATTTGTATGATAAGCTCCTTTATAATATTCGAACACTTATTAAAATATAGAACAAAACCAATCGGTTTTATTTTCCTTTTGGTTCGGTTACAAATCTTTGACACAAAACGAAAAACAACCTAAAACATCTCTTACCCGAGACCCTTGTCAAAGGATCTTTACGCTGAAATCTTCTTAAATAAGGGTAACATTTGTTGTTTAATCGTGTGAGGTTGATAGAACTGTGAAGGGATTGAAGGTAATTTTTTGTGTTCGTTTTAATTGGGAGGGATAGGAATGAGATTGAGATTGATTTTTTGTGCCTGATTGATGGAGGAGTAACGTTCAACTGAGAGGATGGGGGCACACATATTTTTGTGTGTGAGATTAGGGTTTCACAAGTGAGTATTATTGTGATTTAATATCCGTGTGTTTAGGGCCTTAATTTTTAACAAATGGGCTGGTGATGTTTTGTTGTTTGATGGGCCGGTGCTTGGATATTGCTCGGGCCGAGTTTTGTTTTAACGTTACATGGGTTTTATGTTAACTTGGGCCTAAATGTTTTTTTTTATTTGTTGTTGTGGATTAAACGTGGGCTTCAAGTTACATTATTGATTCATTGGACTTGGTTGCTTTGAACCGATTGTTATACTAAAACAAGAGCTGAATTTTTTACCATTCAAATTTATTTTTCATACATTGAGAAAATGTCTTTTAGTATAACGTTTGGTGAAAATAAGTGGTATTTTGGTATTATATTTTTACGGGGATCCATTTTTTTTTTTACAAGAATCGGAAAATCATTATGAAATTCATTTAAACCGTTAATGAAAGTTAGTTTTGGGGATGTAACCGCAAGATGTGATTACGGTGAGAATTCATTATTATTTCTTTGAGGTTGAAGTGGGATATCATGGGTGCGTGTACTTTGTATCTTGAAAATATCGGGGTTGGTTGGATGCATGATTCTTCGAGATCCTTGTTCTAGCTTTAACCGTTACGAATGACAAAGAGTTGAGTTGTCTAGTTATACTTGATGTAAGGAGATATGTTGCTGTGCTCAAGCGTATAGCTATCACTTTTAAGGAGTTACGTTGTTTTGCTCAAGTGGCACAAAAAGCTGTGGATAATTCGAGAAACTTTAAGTTTACCCCTTTTCGATCCGGTTAATCAACCCGGTAAGAAAAAGGGTTCTTCGTCTGACAGTAGTGCAAGTTTAAGTCACAAGTTCGGGTTATTTTACTTCAGTCTCAAGTTCATCATATTGGGTTTTTCTCCATTAGTAGTCACTACAAAAAGCCGTCAGAATGACAATGGGGTCGGTAAAGAGTTAGCTGAGAAAAGTATACACGAGTAGAGAAGTTTTATCTGCGGTTGATTCTCACGAGATATTTATGGTACTTCACACTTGTTCGATTAATTGAACATACATGGTTTCGCTGTCTCCAATTCATCATCAACATACGTGGTGTATGATTCTGATTCATTGAAAACATTGGGGGAAGAGAGTGTAGGTGGTGTTTGCTTCCTTGATGTTTTTTGTATTTTTTTGCGAAAACCCTCTCCTTTCATGAATTTCTTCAATCAGGGGAAGAAATTAGACAACATGTGGTTCAAATTTCTCAAGTTGGTGTTATCGTCTCACTTTCACAGAGTTATCGCGTATAAAGTTAACTAAATATGATGTTATGATGCCTTACACACGGTTATTTTATCGAGTAATTGCATATTCACAAGTAACTATTATTCCGATAGACCGCAACATTCAAGGGGAAGTCGTTTCATCTCGTCTTTCGCGGTTTGTTTGGTATGAAGCATCTATATATGTTACCGTCTTTCGTGGTTTGCTTGCATGTTCCGAAATAAGTCAGATTTACCTTGTGTGGTTTACTGCTCATCTACAAATTCTGCTGCGTGCTGAAAACTTGAAAAGTTAGAAGAAATGTCTACTACATAAAAGTTTCGAATCTGCTGAAGACGGTTGTCAATTTGGGGGGAAGCTGATTCAGAAACTTTGCCGAAAAGAAGGTGCAAGAAGCTCGCTAAAGACATGCAGCATGAATTAGGGGGAAGTTAATCCAATTCATGCATATTACATCATTTGCCTACAAGTGAAGAAAAACGGTTCTCAAGTCGAGGTACAAGAAGAAGACAAAGAGCGTAACCTTTCATCATCCTCAGCATTTGAAGAGCTTATGAAGACCTTTCTTTATTTGTTTTTATTACTTGTAGGAAATGTTGTAAGTAATCCCTTATGTCATCCCATTTAGCTAAAACACATGGGCTTGTTATGTCATTTAGTAATAGTTGTATGTTTTTAGCTATATATACCCTCCTAGACTTTAGGCTGAGACTCAAAGTGTAATCCTTTCATTTTCTTTTAATAAAACACACATTAGTTTCCCTTCTTTTTAGTTTCTCTCTCTAACTTGAAGATGGTGTTCTTCCATCTTCCCCGACCTCCCGATTCACCATATCAACCATATAATCGGTCCTAACATTCATGAAAGGTTACCACAACACCGAAAAATACAATGTTTTTATATATGAAAGGTTACGCGTAGATGTTTAAGAGTGAACAACCAACCTCTCAAATGAGAGGATACAATGTATTTATAGGGGAAGGAAGCTAGGGCAACACATCTAGTCCCTTTCTTAGCCACATGGGCTTTTGCATAGGCTCATAGGCTCTCTACATAAGCCTAGCCATTATTACTAACATAAAAGCCTAATTAAGCAACTTATTACATATTAATGACTAACACTTGAAATACTAGTTATGGATGATTCCAACACTAATAGTTATTAAGACACTTTTTTTTGTGCTTCAATTAGTTGTACAAAACTCACACCATGCTTTATATGCTTGTACTATGAGTGTCATAATCAATAAATTGAGTGCGCAAATCACTTCCCTTATATCAAACACAAATTTTATTACTATTATTAGCCACAAAAATCTATAAAAAATAATAATAATGCCAGTAAATAAAAAAATCAAGTGTCCCATCAAACTATAATTAGTAAATTTTCAAATTTTAATCTCTTTTAATATCCGAACTAAATCTCCCTACAATAACGTAATTTCCTATAAATTAATAAAAAATCTCAATAAATAATCCTAAGCATCTCTCCTATAATATACCATGTAATACACGGGTTATATATTACTTAAAAAGTAGTTGTAATGTATAATCAGATGAAATTCCTAATCACTTCTATTTCAAATTAATAAAATTCCATAGCATCTCTAATGAATAGTTAATACTTTGGATTACTCATGACTGTAGGTGTGTAAACGAGCACAGTTAAGCCGAGTACTGCCAAGCTCGAACTTGACTCGATTACTAAACTCGAGCTCGGTCAAGCTTTGGATTTCAAGCTCAACCTGGCTCGTCATCTCGAACTCGTGCTCGATTATTTCCACATTTAAAGTTGTTAACTCGATAAAAATTATGCATATCAAGCTTGACTTGACACAATGTTTTAGACAACTACAAAACTACATGTATATAAAAGGGTAAGAGTGTAATATCATTGAAGCTCGATAAGGGCCTGCGAGCCTCACGAGCCAAGTATTTTTGAGCTAGAACTCGACTGAAAGCGTACTCGAGTAGCTTGAGCTCAACTCATTTATATCGAGTCAATTTTGAGTAGTTTACGAGTGAATAGCTCGCGAGCTGTCTCGTCTCATTTACACCCCTAATAGCTATAAATGACTTGAAATAAAATCGAAAATGACTTGATGCATTGGATCTATATTGAGAAATGGTTATTTGAACAATAAAGATCAAACTTTTGAAAAATGATTATATGTCACACATTATATGTCACTGATTAAATGTTATGAATAAGTTGAGAATAACTTTTTAGCATTGAAGTTAACGGGCTAAAAAAAAGTTTAAATGTTCCAATAGCTAATAACTACTCAAAAGTCCAACCGCATATTTTCGTTGGATTATAAGGCCCGTTTTGTTTGTAGATAAGTTTAGGATTAGAATTTAGATTTGGATTTAAATTTGGATTAGATTTGAATTTGAATTTTATAGAAGATAAGGAAAATTTAAATTGTTGTTTGGCTTCTAAACACATATAAGAATATTTTTTGACTTATAGTACTTTTTTTAAACTAAAAGAATAATATTGCTAAAAGATGACCCACTACATTGATGAAAAAAAATTATAAACACAAAGAGAAAAGTACACAATTGGCAGTAAAGATGTTGACTTTGTCTCAAACCCCACCTATTGAGGTAACTTTTCACAATCATCGTGTTTAAAGATGTCAAAACCAAATTTTAAACCCCATTTATCAACCAAGCAATTATTTTATGGATTCACTCCATTTCATATAACCAAAACACTTGCACCAAACTGCACCTAAATTATAGTAACAAACTAAAGATACAATTATGAAGCAAAGCTTAAAATTTGAAACTAAGCATGACCATACACTCGGTCACAAAGACCGTAAAAGTTGAACGTACTCCTCTATTTACAACTAACACCCCCACAAGTAAAGAATATCTACCTAGGTGTCGTGGCTAGCCAAAACTCCTCATTTAAGGCTCACGGGATGCCACATCACTATAACAAACCTCAATAACTAACCCCTCTTATCACAACTAACATCAACTTACTCATTTGGAGCCCACCACTTACAACTTTATTTTTTTATTCAAATTTCCAAATAAACTAAATTCATTTCATTAAAAATAAAATACATTACAACATATTAAAATTAGACGCAACTTAAAATAACAATACGAAAAAAATGATACGGAAAAAAAACGACACGAAAAAAATGATACGGGAAAAATACAACACATATTAATAATACATTACTCGTCGATTTGATATTTCTTCATGACGTGAGGAGGTTCGTGAAATAGCCGCCTTCGTTCGGATTTTAAGACATTTTTTTTTAGTTGAGTTATAGAGAATAATGTTATCTTTGATTGAATTGTATGTGAGAAAAATAATATGTAATGGTTTGGTATTTATAGGGTGTAAGTTTTTTTTTTTTTTTTTTTTTTTAAGAAAAAAAAGTTGAAACGGTAATAATACGTTTAATTTGAAATTGGGCCCCATCATGCGTTTATAACTTTATGAACAAATTTCGCCGTGCAGACAACGAGGTGTTGAGTGGCGAAAAAAGGCGAGGGAAGTCGGTGTCATGGCGAGGCTCAACGAGGAAGCCAGCGTGGACTGGCCTAGTTCCGCACCTTGTGCTCTTATAAACCAAGGGCTTCAAATGACTGTGGGGCTCTCTAAAATTTCCACATAAGCACACCAGTAAATGACACGCACTATTTTTTTTTCTACATTTAGTTTATGCACAAAGAAAAAAAAATTAAAAGAAAGACTTTAATCCATTTGCCAAAACATGTCGTTTGTTGTTCACCCTCGAAAAAATGTCACGTTAGTTTAAATAGTTTGACACTCTCCAACTTTTGAGTTTTATCATCTAATAATATCACCTCACAACCAAAAAACAAAAAGAGGCATCCAACACCCTTCATTTATTTCTCTCTATTTTCATATTTTTAGCTTCACCAAAAGGCAAACACCAACAACCAGTCGTTCGTCGGAGAATACATGTCCGATCACGACTTTTATCTCTTCCAAAAATTCGTTGTAAGTTATCTTTTTGGTTTCTTTTTTACATTTTCACGACTCTTTTATTGCAATATATTTATGTTTTTACACAGCTGCTAAATGTAACTTGGATTTACTTTCATTATGTGTTCTTTTTTATTTGCAGCTCATAGTGACTGGAGAGGCGAAGATGGACATGAGTCTCCAGCTTATAGTGACAAAAAGATGGAGGTAAGTCAATTTTTATATTGAAATTATTTTGTTTTTTTATTGCTATGATGTGTTACATGTATATGATTTTCTTTTTTCGTTTTCCTGTTTTTACCTCAAAGGTGATGGTGTCGTTAAATAAGCTTCAGAAAGTTGAAAGGTCGTACCTAAAGAGGAGCTTGATGTTGGTTTCGTTAACTGCAGTCATGAAGACGAAGCAATGAGGAATATGATACTTGTGAGCATGATATGATAGGCAATGTATATAACTTTGTTCCTTTTTAAGAGCTATTTGCATGGTCGTCAATGAGTAATTATTTCTATGATAGTTAATTCCAGTGTGTTTAGTTTTTGTAGTTAAGTTGGTAAGTAAACTGTGATTGGTAGTTCGTACATATTTAATTACATAGTGAACTTTTAGTCACGAAAAATAATTGTTTTATATAATCCATTTATAATTTAACTTGGGACTTGGTTTACGTTTTGGATGTTAGTAGATAATATATACGACGAAAAATTGTAATTGTAGTTTACTATGTAATTCTTAGTCAATAGTTTTGTTAAGAGTTGAAATTCATTGAACTTATTTGGATATTGAATATGTTTTTTTTTTCTCTTTGTGTTTGTGTGTATATATATAGAAATAAATTATGTGTTTAAAATGGATACTAAAAAACTACAAGTAATAAATTTTGTCAAAAAAATGATAATTATATTGAATAAATGTACTTGCAAAGATACTACTAATAAGCGACTATAGGAGGAGTGGGAGAGGTGTATTGCTAAAAAGCTAGGCATTCACCCTCATGGGCCGTGCATATGCACGGCCGAAGCACTACCTAGTAATACAACAAAACGATAAAAATGAATATAGCATATAACTAATATATGCAAAAGCTTGTACTTTAAAGAACTCCCTCAAGTTGTACTTTAATATATTCATTACAGCTTAAATGCCCAATAGTCATTACCACCAGCTAAGTACAAATAGAAAAACAGTCACAAGTGTTCTATCTATCCTTGGTATATGACCATATACCCATACGATAGATACTGAACATCCGCAACTTGAAAATGAAATAGTTAAATAATCGCTTTGAAAACGCAATGCAAACAACCGCTTCTTGTTCACCTTTTGAGAATTGCGGACATGAATATCAATTCCTTTGCTATCTTTTTGGGATTAAAAGGACACCATCACCTTGCTTTCCAATAAACATAGCTCTTCTAAAAGAATAGAGAAGTTCTTACGCATGCACCTCCTGCCACTTCAAATCTTAGAATCAAAGAGATACCACAGACATCGATACTGAGCCACCAAGAGGAGTGCAGGGTGCTTTCCACTTAATATTTGTATCAACTACTTCTACTGCCACAACAACTCTTAGGCATTCAAATTCTCAGTAAAAAAACAATGGATGTAGCTGGCATATTCTCGATCAGCTACCCCATCTTCACAAAAATGCATTTTAAACGACAATTGTGTATGTCCTTTGTCTTCACGTTTACTGCTTCTTGCAATCAAAATCATATAAAGTTATCAACAACAAACTAAAAGAAACGTACTATTTTTTTAGATTTGTTTTGATATAGTACCAATTACTAAATGAATGATTAAATTTTTCATATTTTAACCACCCACATCTAAACTGATATAGTTCCTCTTCATTTGTTTTGAGATAGTTATCCAATAAGAAAAATGGTAACAGTTGCATTGAGGTGGCAATTCTGTTGAATCAAATGGATAATAAATTTCAAAATTCCTTAATAGGTACCATGGCACATGATTTCCTAAATTTAAAAGAAAATGTTATATTGAGTCGTAAGCACAAAAGAGTAATGGTACTAAAGCTTACAAAACAATTAACACTCCGTTCTTTTACTTGGTCAAAAACTTGTTCAAACAACCCCCGTGGTCCTAAAAGAAACAATTAAACAACTAATTAGAGAATACTTAACTATCTAGTTACAACATAGCTTGGCCAAACAACTAAACTACTATTAAAAAAACAGTTTTTCACTCAGGTGTTTCCACAAACACATGGCGTGCATTAAAAACTTGGAACAATCAGAAAGAAACTTGACTCGTTGAGATTAAAAGAAAAATCATTCACAAAGCCAGGCTTTTATAATACAAATCTTACAATTTCACCATAAGTAGGCTATGTTTGGCACATGAGATTATAGAGAGATTATGCTTACTTCTCAAAAAAATAAGCTACCTAAAAAATAATATTTGTTTGGGAAATAGAAGTTATAAGAAATTATTAAAAAAATAAATCTTCCATAATCTTTAAAAATAAAAGGTTACTTCATGTAGCTTATAAAAATAATATTTTTTTATAATCTTTTTCAGCAACAGTAACAACATCAGCACCAGCACAATCTATTTTTACCAAACATACTCGTATTTTGACTAGAGTAGGATTGTTACAATTATATGACAGTTATCAAGGTCCACTTTCATTTCAGTCTTCTTTGTTTTTGTCTTTCGTATGAATGTTATATAATTTCTCTTATATACTAATGCAACCATGGATTACTGACTAGAGTCTTTGAAACAAGCAAGATCGTGTTGATAAATGATGCTAGAACACTTCCAGGTTTGGAGAATTTATTGCAGATTTTAGCTTTGGGTTATGAGGATCCTTGCGCAACATATTCTACAATTCTGCATTTTATTAGGTGCAAAGTATAATTAGTTTTTTCTACAAGCAATTTATTAGTTCTACAAACCCCTTACATGGCTACATGTGCATTACATTAGGTAATTTGGTTCTTATACTATAGCTTTCACGTTTATCGATGATTATCTTCATCAATTATGATTGATGCTTTGAGCAATAATATACTCAAAATATTTCTTACTGTTTGAGATTCTATTGAAAATGCTTATAAGGCCTGATTGGAAATCTTTTCTCAGAGATGCTCATTTGTATATGTATCTTATACAGTTATACATCACATGTGATAAGAGGAAACCAGTCTGACCCACTATGTTATTAAAATGGGTCGAATGACGTTTGCATTAGCACACCCTTATGAATATACGCACTTCCAAATATTTAGTGGATATCTTTAAAAAAGAAGAACAAATTCTTTGATTGAACAGATAATGCCATTTAACAGTCAACCTATAAGCGCGGATTTAACATCCAGCACTAATGTTATTTCCAACGAATCAATTGCATCTTATTGACTATCAAACGAGTCATTGATTTAACATCACTGGAAGTTGTGAACATCTTTTGTCATTTTTCCTTTATTTTTATACTGCATGTTAATTCTGCACCAAAAGCATGATTGAATGTTTACAAGTTGCATCCTAAAAGTAGTTGGATCATTATCCCTTAAAGTTAAAATGCTATATAAGTCTAGACTTCCCACTCCCAAGGTACTGACAAAAGGAAGGTGCATGTCAAGTTGCTAACATCTTGGACCATTATCCCTTACATTATAGGTGATGCTAGTGGTGCTAATACACGTAGGAAATAGCTACTGTATTTATCAGTCAAATTGTGTGGATGATTTATCAATCAAATATTGTTTTGCTGATAAGATATTTGTGGTGCCATTCTCTTCACAATTTAAGTGTGGTGAACGTTAAACATAGATATTTGTAAATATTATAATCTCTTAAAAGTCTTGGTATTATCATGATGATAAGAAATTTGTGGAATACATTTATTTCACCATTTGCATGCCAGGAACGTTAACATGCAAAACTAAGTATAAAAAGCCAATACTTGTTCTCACAATTGCAAGTAAATTTCCAAAAATGAAGTCACCACAAGCAATAATTCACTTATCATCTTCCTCTCTTATTTCTTTTCTCTTTTTCGGTCTCGCGATAACATGTCTTACTTCCGCCACCGTCTCTTTTTCGTATGGCGGTAATGAGACTGATTATCACGCATTGCTGTCATTTAAGTCAAAGATCACCCATGATCCATACAATGTTCTAACCTCGTGGAACCATTCCTTTCATTTCTGTGACTGGAGTGGTATTTCATGTGGAAAGCGGCACAACCGAGTGACTGTTTTATGGCTGCAATCGCAAGGCTTAGAAGGCTCGTTGTCTCCTCATGTAGGAAACCTCAGCTTCCTCCGCGAGCTTGATCTCTGGAACAACAGCTTTCAAGGAAGCATTCCTCATGAACTTGGTCGTCTTTCCAGGCTACATCGTCTTTTTCTTTCTGAAAACAACTTCAGTGGAGTCATTCCAACAAACTTATCTAGTTGTTCTAACCTCGAACAGCTTTGGCTTGCTCGAAATAATCTAGTTGGAAGCATACCCAAGGAGATTAGTTTACTCTCGAAACTTAAAATTCTTAAAATTCCAGAAAATAACTTCAGAGGTGGAATCCCACCTTTCTTGGGGAATATCACATCAATGGAAGTATTTTCTGTTACTAGGAACCCGTTGGGTGGGAGCATTCCAGATACCTTGGGTCATTGGAAAAGTTTGACGACATTTTACTCTGGTGAGTGCAACTTATATGGAAGCATCCCTAAGTCCCTTTTCAACCTCTCACTCCTAGTTAATTTTTCTTTATCTACTAATCACCTCACTGGTAGGCTTCCTTCAGAAATTGGTAATCAACTCCCAAATCTTGAGTTCTTTCAGTTATGGGGTAACGAATTGACTGGAGTTCTTCCACCTTCTATTTCTAATTGTTCTAAATTATGGTTTCTTGAAATGGGTGACAACAATTTTAGTGGGAAGTTGACTATCGATTTTTCAAAACTAAGAGATATTAATATAATTAGATTACAGTATAACAACTTCCATGGACGCATTGAAGCTGATGACATGAGGTTTATTGATTCTTTGAAAAACTGCACCAGATTAGTAGAATTGGGACTTGCTGATTGCAACCTTATAGGAGTGCTTCCTATGTCAATAGGTAATCTTTCTGATCAACTCAGCTTTCTAGGTTTAGGAGACAATCAATTATTTGGAAGCCTCCCTTCAAGTATAGGTAGTCTAGTTGGTTTGACTATTTTAGATTTAGATTCGAATCAATTCAAAGGAAAGATCCCTAGTACCATTGGAAAACTTAAAAAGCTACAATATCTTGATCTATCTACAAATCAATTTTTAGGGCCTATCCCTGATGCCATTGGGAACCTATCCTTGTTGAGCATACTTTATTTAGATTCAAACAAATTAGAAGGTCATGTTCCATCAAGCCTTGGGAATTGTAAACAACTTAATGGGTTAAACCTTAGAAACAATAGGCTCAGTGGAAACATACCCAAACAACTTTTTCAACTTCCATCACTAAATCATTTTTTAATTTTCTCTCAAAATAGCCTATCTGGTTCAATTCCATCAGAGATTAAAAAGCTCAAGACGTTGAGCTATCTCGATTTATCTTACAATAATCTATCAGGCAGCATTACTAGTAACCTTGGTGAGTGTGTCAGCCTTACAGAGTTATATCTTAGTGGCAACCAATTTCAAGGCATGATACCATCTTCATTAAGTTCCACAATTTTTAGAAAAATGGAAATCCTTAGGATATTTGAACCTATCCTTTAATGATTTTGAGGGTGAAGTACCGACCGTAGGAGTGTTTGCCAATGGAAGTGCATTTTCAGTTTTGGGGAACAATAAGCTTTGTGGTGGTTTGGTTACACTTGAGTTACCCAAATGCAAGGAGACGGGTGGTAAGAAAAAAAAAAAGTTTCCTTTCTTCATATTAGTCATCGTGATTGCAGTCACGTTGCTCGTCGTATTATGTTGTGTGTATCTTTTGTGTAAGAAGAAACGAAATAGTCAACCATTTCAGTCATCAGGGGGTGAACGGTTCATGAAAGTTTCATACAGTCAACTTCTCAAAGCTACTGGTGGCTTCTCTGTAGAAAATTTGATTGGCAAGGGTGGGTTTAGCTCTGCTTATAAAGGGATCCTCGATTCCATTGATGACAAATCTGTTGCAATAAAAGTTCTACATCTTCAAAATCGAGGAGCTCAGAAAAGTTTTGTAGCGGAATGTGAAGCTTGGCGGAATATTCGACACCGTAATCTGTTGAAGATAATAACTTCATGTTCGAGTACTGACTTCCAAGGCAATGATTTTAAAGCACTAGTTTACGAGTTTATGCCCAATGGAAGTGTGCACGATTGGCTTCATTCAAGTGCATATACATCGAAACTCAACTTTCTTCAAAGAATAAATATTCTTAGAGATGTTGCCATAGCACTTGATTATATTCACAATCGCTGCCAAACAACGATTGTTCACGGTGACTTGAAGCCAAGTAACATTCTACTTGATGATGATATGGTGGCTCATGTTGGAGACTTTGGTTTAGCTCGACTACTTGGTACAGACTTAAACCAAAACAGCTCAACCGGGGTTAAAGGAACAATTGGTTATGCACCTCCAGGTAATTCCACTTTTATTCCATGATGCTTATATTTATTTACAGGTTAAAGTTTTTAAATTAGTTAATTGTTATTCATTTGTAGAGTATGGTATCGGGAGCGAGATGACAAGTTGTGGGGACGTCTACAGTTTTGGAATATTATTACTAGAGGTGATGACTGGGAAAAAACCGATAGACGACATGTTTATTGAAGGTCTTAGCCTTCATAAATTTGCTTACATGGCATTACCAGATCAAGTAATCGATGTTATTGATAATGATGCAATTGTGTTGCAAAGTACCGAAGCGAATGCAAAGAAAGTGGAAGAATGTTTGGCTGCAACTATCAAGATTGGAGTATCGTGCTCTGTGGATTCACCACCACAACGGATGAAAATAGAAATTGTTGTCAATGAGTTGCAGTGTATTCTCGACGTGCTTCAAAATATATAAGGTACTCTGTTCTATCCTTTTGCAGAATATGATTTTAAATGAATTTGTTAATAAACAATCACTAACTTGGTTTTATTTTTGAACGCTTTCAGGTCTAATACCAAGCTTTCTTTGTGAAATTTGAAAGTAAGTGCAGCAAGGAGGAGTGCATGTCGTAGTTATATAAACGTTACTTTGTCAAATATGTTTGTAAGTGTGTTTTAATTTTCTTGTTGCATAAGTACTGTAAGAGATGTAAGGGTGCATTTACATTCCTGATGACTTATCATATATATCAACCATGTTTATGATCAAGTGTGTCTATTTGAATAAGAAACTCTGTTGGTTACATCACTGGATCCTTTCATGGGGGCAAAGTTTGTTTGTTTTATTACTGGATCTAACCCTTGACATCTTAGCGTATCTGCATAGTGAATATTGTTGATAGTTGTAGTCAGATTACACTAACTTGGCTAGATTTAGGTCTTGTAGTTTGTTTACTATTAGGCCCGGTACATGTTACTGTCTTTTTACCGAAAACGCGTACAAAAAATAAATGCTTTGACAACCCCATCCCAGAAATCTTGGGGAACGTTCTTTTGCTTCTGAAGTAGTCAAAAATCGAAAATTTACTTGATTTCGAGTTCATGGACCCGCCACGTAAACTTAACATTCTTAACTACATGTATCAACTATGGATATTGGAACAAGTGAAAGCTCTACGAAAGGCTCCTGATGTGAGTTATCAGTTACTCGACATCTTGAAAAAGCTCATGATCCGGCTGACATCATGTGGGTCGAATTGGAACGTCATCAGAAAAGCGATATGCTCAGTTACTTCCATAACTCTGCAAAACGTAAAGGGATCATGATACATAAGTATTAGGAACCGGATGCCGTGCCATATGCACCGGACCTCATCTTTATGTTGCAACATCTTGGATGGTATGGCTGCTCTTTGAATAAATATTCGTAAGGGTGGGAAAATGGGCGGGTCTAGCGCTTGTGTAACGGGTCAAATCGAGAACATTTTCGTAAGGGTGGCAAAAGTAGTAATGTTTTGGTTTTTGGAATAAAACAGTTATTAAGCTTTTAACTTTATTAATCTGATATTCATTTTAGCTTCATACTTCATAAACTGAGAACAACTCATATGTTGAATCTGGACTGTCCATAGTTTGAAATATTGCTTCATTTGGCCCAGCTGGGCGCAAAAGAGACTGGAAGATTAAATTTCTTTGTGCAATAACTTAATGGTTTGTATAAAAAGGTAATTCGAGTTCATGCAAATTATATGACGTATGAGAAAGAACTGATATCGTGCAGCGAAAAGGTTTGTACAACATAATGCATGGAAACATGGATGGGTTACGTAACGGGTCAAAACAGGATCAGGTTGAAATGTATCACTTTTAGTAGTGGTTGAAACTGGACACTCAAGAATATGGTGTATGTGGATTCATTACTGTAGGTTCATCATTGTGAGTAATATTATCAGTTTGTTTTGGTTTCTTACCATACATATTTCTACCATCCATTTTTCCACTTCATTTTTTTGATGTTATAGTGTAAAATGTTGCAAATATAGGAAAAGATTCATTCATATACAACCAAATACATGCTTAAACCAGTTGCATAAAATGTCAGCTTTACCTCAGCCAGACACTTGCTCTAAAACTACATATAAGAAAAGTTATACCGCGCCCTGTCGGGGTTTGTTCAAGTGTTTTGGGTGTATAGGACTGTGTAATCCATTCCAAAACAAGACCATGCCATGACTTTCCACAAACTTTAGACGACTCATCAAAGACTTGTGTATGGCCCAAATGAGCATGGTTCACTGGTCTATACCAAAACAAATAGGCACTGAACCGGATGGATTTGCTCTCATAGTATCAGCATTAGTCAATAAGTAGCAAAAAGAAAGTCGCTGACTTGGGAGAGAGTACTCCAATCTATTGTAAAAGACTGCCAAGTTAAAAAGTAGAAACCGTAAATGGGGACTGCTGATGAATTCAAGACTAGTCAACCGCTGCAGGATCTCATCCTGGTCCAACAAGCACACACAAACAAACGACACCTATTTAAGATAGGCAATTGACTTCAAATCATATTAATACAATCCTATTTGTTTATGCAACTCAATGATAAGTATCTAATAAATAAGACGACACAAGGTACAACACCTTCTAAGAAGACTTAGCCCAGCAACTCACTGGGTGACACATGCATGTAAACGTAAAAAATCTCTTAAAGACCACAAATCGCGATTTTTATATGCTACAATCTGACAACACAAATCACAAAGCAAGGTAACTCGATAACCGCAGCAACAGGAAGATGAAGACAACGATGACATGACTGACTTTCAGACCCATACTGAGCAACTGCTGGACAACTCTGGACCTTCTTAAACATGTCCTAGTACTCACTGGAACAGTAGATACATAAACACATATTAATAAATGACAGACCATGTGCTTCATTATAACATAATTCACAGCAAGATTATAAACAAACGAGAAAGTAAATCGGAAAAGAAAGAAATTGACCAGAAAGTATTTCCGCTTTACATTCATGGGGACTGTAAGCATGCAAAAACATAACTTAATAAAACATTCGAAAAAAACAATACAAACCTGATCATTGTTTTCTTCTGTAGGGAAATTCTGGGATTCTAATGGTTTGTCTGCACCGCAGTTCTGTCGGTTACATTTGGTCCTAAAAGGATAGTTTATGTTGTTACATTTGTCACACTTCCAGTTCCCTTCTGGCATATCCGCTTCTGAAACAAAATACGATACATATATAAGATTCAGACTCGAGAGTCACTAACAAGTAACCAAATATATATACAAGAAGTAGTTACTGGAACCTGATTTAGGTGAGTTGCTTTTCCTCATGTTACAGACTGTTCTGAAGGACATTTCCACATTTTGGGCATTCCCAGTCATTTTCTCGTGTTCCATCTGTAAGAAGCAAGTGAAACAATGAAAAACAGATCGTAAATTACAATCATCTGCTAATCTGTGTAGTAGTATATGAATAAGTTAGATATAACATACCTTTCTTTTGAGATGGCTCTTCTGGGAAAAATCCAGGCCGAGGTCCCTATAAAAATTCAAAAACCAGTTGATCGATCAATATAGCATCACATGTTTATATACATGTTGTTAACATAGGGAGTATGTAAACGAACAATCAAATTTATTCGTTGCAATTAGGGGGTGTTTGTTGCGGCTTATATTGCCGGATTCTAGCTTATTTGGTTTTAGGCTTATATTTCATAAGATTTTGTGGATTATTTTGAAACTTTTAAAACTTATATATAGTGACCATATGAAATAGGGATGAGAATGGGAACGAGAAAAGCGGTACGGCACCGAAACATAGCGTACCGACCGAATCGGTACCGGCTTACAATACACTGCGGTACGGTTGCACAAAACAAGCCCAAAAATTCGGTACCATTCAAAATCGGTGCGGAGAAAACGGGAAGTCCTTCGGTACTGGAATATAAAAGGCCATTTTTCTTAATTATGGTTTCGATCCAAACACTCCTATTCCATCCCATAAGTCAAAACTAAGATCGAACAAGTAGCTAAACCCAAAAAATAGATTATTAGAATATCCAAAGAAATGAAAAAAAGTGCAACAACTATAGCTTTAAGGATACCAAGAATGTTTGTGGGGAGTTCCATTATGTCGAGAAAAATTTGCGTATGCAAGTACTAAACTTAAGGAAATGATCTGTTTATAAGTTATAATTAGTTGTGCTTACTTACTGCATTTACAGCTACATAATTCTCACACAATCCATTTAGCTTTGCCTTGTCTATGTTTAAGTCATATGTTTTATACTTTTCCTTGCTGCCTCTTTATTTTCAGTCAGATCAAAATAACTGTAGAAATTTATCATCCTCATACTGAATGCTCATTTAGACCCACTGTTGTGGGTTAGAATCAAAACATATCTAAAAAAGACAGAGATGATTATCAACCATAATATGAAACATAAATAAGTCATAAGCCGGCTATATAAGCCGAAACAAACACCCCCTTAGTTGATTGATATAACAAAATTCAGACATACCATGGCAGCCTGAGCAATGGGCAACCGCAAACCGAATTGTTCCATCAGCTGAGGTAAACCATACAACACACCTGCAAAAAAGATGTAATTCCAGTTTCAGCAAGATGTCACATAGTAGCAGGTAGCGGTGTTACTCGGGTCGGGTCAAACCGGGTCGAGGCTAAAAATAACATACCCGAACCCGACCCTATTTGAACTTGGGTTAGTTGGGTTCAGGTCCACTCAGGTCGGTGCTATTCGGGTTTGGGCCAGCCCGAATATGAGTAAAATGGTCATAAAATTGCCTATTTGTTCTAATTTAGATACATAATTTATAAAAAAACCATATTAAAAAAAAAAAAAGAGAGTTAGCCAAAAATATCTAACCCGATACCCAACCCTATTTAGCATCCGGGTTGACCCAAACAACCCGAATAAGATTATTGGACAAAATAAGTATCAGAATACCATAACTTCTAAACAACACACGGTAAACAATAAAAAGGCCAAAATCAACCCAAAAAAAGAACACATACCAGTTCCTATCATGGGCCCACCTGAATAAGCAGGTGCGGCAGAGAGTTGCAAAGGACAGGACGATAAAGGTTCCCTCCAGGTAGACGGCTGTTGTAGTTTAATGATAAGCGGAACCATCATAAGGTGTTACACCCATATACATTGAAGAGGGTGCACCGGAACCAGCGTAAGGAGAAGACGAGGAGTAGCCTTGTGGGGTTGGCATTTGCCTTGTAGCAGATTTCTGTAAAAACGAGAGTGGGAGACTGATCTTGTAAACGCCTAATTTCTTAAAGCCAAAAAACGATAGCTACTGCGATATGTGTGCAACTTACTGAGTTATGATCAGCTGGTCTTGGCTGTGTACAGTTGCGCATATTGCAAGTTGTCCTAAAAGAAAATTTGACATTCCACAGCTAGGACAGGTCCAGTCATCTTCTCTACGACCACCTAAATCATAATCACCACAAATTAATACCACATAATACAATTCCATACTTTGTTGTGACATGCAAGAATAAATACGTCTAAGGAGTAAGTGCCATCTCATAAAAATTATATTTATGGGTCCCTATCTAAAGTCACAAGAAAACAAATTTTATGCACAACTATTTAAAGGCTTTAGAAAAAATGTAAAGCTTTTGGGTGTATTTTGGAGCTCAAACAAATAGAAACTAAACTGGGGCTAAATAAGGGGATGTTTGTTTAAGCTTATTTTTTGGCTTATGAGCTTATATTTGACTATGCTTAAATATCTTATTTACAGACTTGTGAGCTTATTATGACTTCAAGATGGAAGATAAGCTCATAAGGTAGAAAAAAGAGGGATAAATATGAGCTTATGAGATATAACCCGAACCAAATAAGACCATAAGCCCAAAATAAGCTTAAAAAACGACCCCTAAGTTCAAAGTTATTTCACCTGAGTAACCTCCAATTAATATAACTGTTTAAATCTCATACGCCCATATTTTCCGGCTTATTTTCAGACTTGTGAGCTTATTATGAGTTAAAGATGGAAGATAAGCTCATAAGGTAGAAAAAGGCAGGATAAAGATGAGCTTATGAGATATAAGCCGAACCAAATAAGATCATAAGCTCAAAATAAGCTTAAACAACGACCCCTAAGTTCAAAGTTTCACCTGAGTAAAGATTAATAAATTGTGACAACCTCTAAAACCTCTATAATCTACCATTTTCGTATAATTAAATTACACAAAAGAAAAGAAAAAATTAAATGAAGCACAAGAATGAGAACGTACCATCGGTTTTGGTGAATGGTGGAGAGGTGGGAGGATTGGACAGCTATGTAGTTATCTCGGTCAAAAATCTCGTATCGTTTAAGGTCCGATATTTGAAATAGCGGTTTTCACAGTGAGATATCGTTTTTTATACTATAATTTATATATATTTTTAATAATTTTATTAGTGATTTTATTATTTTTAATTATATATCTTTTATATATATTGCAAAATTTAGTGATTTTAATTAAGTTTTGGGCTACTTTTATAAAAGTCTTTTGAGTGTTTTGTTGGGCTTATTGTATAAGTCTTTTAATGGGTCAAGAAAAGCAATATATTATTAAGGGTTACACAATTAGGGTTATACATTCTTTAACATAGCCCCCACTTCTTCTCTCTTCACTCTCCCCTTCTTACCCTGAAAACAACCGGGCTCATTAAAACAAAATCAAGAAAATTAAAACACCAAAAATGTGTTCCAATCAAATCATATGCACTGATATGAAAAAGAAAAAACCCGAAGTTAATCAACAAGATATCATTGAGGTTGTGTGAAAAGATGCGTGTATATAAAGGAAAAAAAACAGATCTGAAGCTAGACGCCGTTGACCGGAGTTGACCAAGGGTTCAACATAAATCTCGCCAAATCTCGCCCAAAATATCGCCTCCGATATCAAAATCTCGGCAAAATCTCGGCCAATCTCGCCGAGAATATCGGATCCGAGATTTGGGCCCGAGATTTGGAACCGATATTTTCCCAAGCTCCGAGATCCGAGATCTCGACGAGATCTCGCCGAGATATCGCCGAGATTAACTACATAGTTGGACAGTGCAGTTAATTAGAGTCAAAGTGTTTTTGTTTGGATGGGATTGCAACTAGAAAATGGAATACATCAACTATTTTTTTGTAAAGTCAAATGTTCAATGTTTTTAATATTTTTTTATTTTTTATTTTTTTTAATACATTTTTAAATCTAAATCTTCATCAATCACAAATCCACTAACTATATTATATTCTTCAACTAACCCTTCTTCAACTTCTTCATTTGATATCACCAACAACAATCCCTCTCTTACAAACAAGTAACCAAATATACATACATGAAGTACTTACTGGGACCTGGTTTAGGTGAGTTGCATTTCCTCATGTTACAGACTGTTCTGAAGGAGAACTTGACATTTCCACATTTTGGGCATTCCCAGTCATTTTCTCGTGCTCCATCTGTAAGAAGCAAGTGAAACAATGAAAAACAGATCGTAAATTACAATCATCTGCTAGTCTGTGTAGCAGTATATGAATAAGTTAGATATAGCATACCTTTCTTTTGAGATGGCTCTTCTGGGAAAATTCGAGGCCGAGGTCCCTATAAAAGTTCAAAAACCAAATGATCGATCAATATAGCATCACATGTTTATATACATGTTGTTAACATAGGGAGTAGGTGAACGAATAATCAAATTTACTCGTTGCAATTGGGGGGTGTTTGTTGCAGCTTATATTGCCGGATTCTAGCTTATTTGGTTTTAGACTTATATTTCATAAGCTCACTTTTTGTGGATTATTTTGAAACTTTTCATTTTATATAAGTGACCTTATGAAATAGGGATGAGCATGGGAACCGGAAAAACGGTACGGCACCGGAACCGTACCGGTATAGACCCTAATTGGTACCGGCTTACAATACACGGTATGGTACCGGTACCACAAAACAAGCCCAAAAAAATTCGGTACCATTCAAAATCGCTATGGGAGAAAAACGGGAAGTCCCGGTTCCGGAACCGAAATATAAAAGGCCAATTTTTCTTAATTATGGTTTCGATCCAAACACTCCTATTCCATCCCATAAGGCATAAGTCAAAACTAAGATCGAACAAGTAGCTAAGCACAAAAAATAGATTATTAGAATATCCAAAGAAATGAAAAAAAGTGCAACAACTATAGCTTTAAGGATACCAAGAATGTTTGTGGGGAGTTCCATTATGTCGAGAAAAATTTGCGTATGCAAGTACTAAACTTAAGAAAATGATATGTTTATAAGTTATAATTAGTCATGCGTACTTACTGCATTTACAGCTACATAATTCTCACACAATCCTTGTAGAAATTTATCATCCTCATACTGAATGATCATTTAGACCCACTGTTGTGGATTAGAATCAAAACATATTTAAAAAAGACAGAGATGATGATCAACCATAATTTGAAACATAAATAAGTCATAAGCCGGCTATATAAGCCGAAACAAACAACCCCTTAGTTGATTGATATAACAAAATTCAGACATACCATGGCAGCCTGAGCAATGGGCAACTGCAAACCGAATTGTTCCATCAGCTGAGGTAAGCCATACAACACACCTGCAAAAAGGATGTAATTCCAGTTTCAGCAAGATGTCACATATATAGTAGCAGGTAGCGGTGTTACTCGGGTCGGGTTTGGGTCGGGTCAAACCGGGTCGAGGTTAAAACTAACATACCCGAACCCGACCCTATTTGAACTCGGGTTAGTTGGGTTCGGGTCCACTCGAGTCGTTGCTATTCGGGTTTGGGCCAACCCGAATATGAGTAAAATGGTCATAAAATTGCCTATTTGTTCTAATTTAGATACATAATTTATAAAAAAAACCATATTAAAAAAAAAACCGAGTTAGCCAAAAATATCTAACCCGATACCCAACCCTATTTAGCATCCGGGTTGACCCAAACAACCCGAATAAGATTATTGAACAAAATAAGTATCAGAATACCATAACTTCTAAACAACACACGGTAAACAATAAAAAGGCCAAAATCAACCCAAAAAAAGAACACATACCAGTTCCTATCATGGGCCCACCTGAATAAGCAGGTGTGGCAGAGAGTTGCAAAGGACAGGACGATAAGGGTTCCCTCCAGGCAGACGGCTGTTGTAGTTTATTGATAAGCGGAACCATCATAAGGAGGCGTAGATGTTCAATTAAACGGAGATGCAGCATAAGGTGTTACACCCATATACATTGAAGAGGGTGCACCGGAACCAACGCAAGGAGAAGAAGAGGAGTAGCCTTGTGGGGTCGGCATTTGCCTTGGAGCAGATTTCTGTAAAACAAACATTTTGTTGAAAGACTAATTAGTAAAGATAACTATAGGACAAAATACACATCAGCAAAAGAATATATGATAACCAAATAACTTAAACTTAAATACAAATGTTCGTTACCAAAACTACCAAGACAATCAGTTTCTTTAGTGCGTTGGTTCTATGAAATCTGTTGGAACTCAACTAGAGGAATATAAAGCACACTTTCATACAAAAATTAAATCGGTAGATATATCTAGCTCATAACAAGAGTGAGAGAAATGCCTATTTTCTTAAAGCCAGAAAACGATAACTACTGCGATATGTGTAATAAACGGGTTGTGTAACTTACTGAGTTATGATCAGCTGGTCTTGGCTGTGTACAGTTGCGCATATTGCAAGTTGTCCGAAAAGAAAAGTTGACATTCCTACAGCTAGGACAGGTCCTGCCGTCTTCTCTACGACCACCTAAATCATAATCACCAAAAAGTTAATACCACATAATACAATTCCATACTTTGTTGTGACATGCAAGAATAAATACGTCTAAGGAGTAAGTGCCATCTCATAGAAATTATATTTATGGGTCCCTATCTAAAGTCACAAGAAAACAAATTTTATGCACAACTATTTAAAGGCTTTAGAAAAAACGTAAAGCTTTTAGGTGTACTTTGGAGCTCAAACAAATAGAAACTAAACAGGGGCAAAATAAGGGGATGTTTGTTTAAGCTTATTTTTTGGCCTATGAGCTTATTTGACTATGCCTGTATCTCATACGCCCATATTTTCCGGCTTATTTTCGTACTTGTGAGCTTATTATGACTTAAAGATGGAAGATAAGCTCATAAGGTAGAAAAAGACGGATAAAGATGAGCTTATGAGATATAAGCCGAACCAAATAAGATCATAAGCCAAAAATAAGATTAAACAACGACCCCTAAGTTCAAAGTTTCACCTGAGTAACCTCCAATTAATATAATTGGCAAAACCCACCCATTTTGCTAACTTTAAGCATCTATTAGCCCACATTGTGTTATGCGCCTGCCATGGTAAAGTTTTTTGTGGCTGCAAATCACATGAAAACTAATGTAACACTTTTGCTAAATTTGCAGTTGCATTGGTAGATATGTATAGACATGTTAACGGTTACTCAAAGAACAACACACAAAATGCCCTTTTGCTCCGGAATACATAAGGACAATTTAAAAAACAATATCTGTCGATTCAAACAGTAAGTGATAAACTAGCGAGTAGATGCGAAAACGTAAAAGCAAAAACTTCCCATTTCTGCAATTGACAGGCAAAACTAAACCTAAAACTGTTATATCCAATGACGAAAAATGTTTTCGGAGTTGATTATCATACTAACAACTAAAACTTATTATCTCATTCTAAACGACACGCCAAACAATTTTTGCATGTCAAAATCTAAAGATAAATATTACGCAAGTATCATTCTCTAATGGACATTTCATCAAACACCTTTCGTGCACAACCTAAACCCGAGCTTCAAACCATAGCCACACGTAACACACCTAATAATATCACAAATCTCCATAACTAACACCTAATTGAAGCAAACACAAAAATCAATGAATTGAGTTGAAAAGTATACCTGAGAGCATCACAAAATCAGCAACTTCAGCTCACAGAATACGTAAGGGCAATTTATAAAACAATATTTGTCGATTCAAACAGCAAGTGATAAACTAGCCAGTAGATACGAAAACGTAACAACAAAACTTCCCATTTCTGCAATTGACCGGCAAAACTAAACCTAAAACTGTTTTATCCAATGACAAAATGTTTTCGGAGTTGATTATCATACTAACGACTAAAACTTATTATTTCATTCTAAATGACACGCCAAACAATTTTTGCATGTCAAAATATAATGATAAATATTACGCAAGTATCATTCTCTAATGGACGTTTCATCAAACACCTTTCGTGCACAACCTAAACCTGAGCTTCAAACCATAGCCGCACATACGTAACAGACCTAATTCACCTCTATGGCAGTATAATAATATCACAAATATCCATAACTAACACCTAATTGAAGCAAACACAAAAACAATGAATTCAGTTGAAAAGTATACCTGAGAACATCACAAAATCAGCTACTTCAGCTCACGATTAACTGAATCTATTTGAATAGTACATATAATTTCAAAACTTGTACATAAAAATTCCAATACCCCACGTACTCCCCGCTTAGGCCAATTTACTCGCTGCCGCCTAGCGAGATTTGCAAACTTAATTTCAGCGTTTTAAGAATCCAATAACCTATTAAGCTACTTAAAATAAGCTTACCAAAACACCCCCTAAATCCCATATGATCATACTACTATAACACATAATAGTTCAAAAAAAGGCAAATACATCATCCCAATGTAATAAACATAAGTCCTCACCTAATAACGATTTCCTCTCAGACGGACGGTCCAAGACGACTCGATCTTTCTCCGGCAACTGCAATCCACCAACACCAGTCTCCTCAGGCTCGAACGTGTCCGTCATCTTATTAACACCTAACAACAAACAAAAACCTTTAATAAAGATGAGCTTATGAGATATAAGCCGAAGCAAATAAGACCATAAGCCCAAAATAAGCTTAAACAACCACCTCCAATTAATATAATTGGAAAACCCCAATTAGTCCATATTTCTAATCAAACATCTCGATGTATATATTAATAAATTATCACAACCAGTTTATAATAATCAAATTACACAATTTTGATTATTGACACATATAGCCAAACACAAATCCAAACTTTGCAAAGTCTAAAAAGTATTTTGATGCTGACACGTGTCCCTCCTTTTTCCCTCAAGGATAAAATATTGCGATCAGTTATTGTAACGCTGAGTTAAAGAGCTATGAAGAACAATACTGGATATGACTGTAACCACCTTCCGTTAGATGTAGAAGATGATGAGATGCACATAAAAACACATTTTCCGGTGGTTTTTGTATGGTCGGAAAATGTGAAAAAGAGAACTTCAGGTGATGAACAAAAGAGAAGGAAAGTGAGAGTGGAAGCATTGGGAGTGGGTTATAAAAAGTCAAAATGTGACCCCTTATTTTTTTTGGCAATTCCATATATACCCAACTTAAACCCCATAATTCCATATTTCCCCAACACATGTTTTAAAAGCATTGTATATATGCACTAAAAACTTGTGTTTTAGGGAAATATGGAATTATGGGGTTTAAGTTAGGTAAATATGGAATTATCCCTATTTTTTTAGATTGACCCCTTTATTATCTTTGAATTTTTTTTTTTTTTTTTTTAATTTTATTTATATAAAAAACTATAAACTTAAAAATACTGAACAGTAAATATAAAGTTTAATAAGTCAAATGCTTAAAACTATCAGAAATATGAAACAAAAACTGACAAAAAACTGTGTTGTACTGAAAAAATAGGACAAAGGGAATATTCCCCTATGATGTGACATCATAGGGGTTCCAATAGTGTATCCCTATCAATTTTGTTAATTTATGTACTCCCTCCGTCTCAATTTAATTGTCCATATTTCCATTTTTGGATGTTTCAAAAAGATTGTCCACTTTCCTTTTTTAGTAAAAACTAGAGAATCTAAAGAGGGAATATTCTATTCGTGTGGTTGAAAATTAAAGTGGCCCCACTTTTATTAAACTTTGTGATTTCTCTCTCATGACAATTAAATTGAGACGGATGGAGTAGTATTTAATTACTGTATATACTTTGCCTCCTTTTGTTTAAATAATACAGTTACGTATTTAGGTTGGAAATTGTTTTCGCATCTTATTTATTTTTGTACAAGATAAAGCTGCTTATATTAACTCTGTGTTTGTGTTTCTTTTGGTGTACAAGATAAAGTCTACTTGTGTTGGCAACTAGTTGGATTTAGATTTATGTATGCTAAATGTACATGTTTGTTAGCACATGGTATAAGTTGGTTTTAGTGTGGTTATATTGATTAATGTTTTGGTCACGTAAATTGGTACTTTGATCAGTTAGTCATGCTGTACATCAGTTTTCTAGCAAAAAATAAAAATTATCGCTTCATCAATAAAAATGTTGTTCAACAATAAAAAAGATGTTCATCAGCCTTTTAATTTTGTTCATCAATAAAAAGAAATGTTCATCCCAATAAAAAGTGTTGTTCATCAATAAAAAAATATGTTCATGTGTTCATCAATATAAAGTATTTGTTCATCAACGTCCCGCTATACGCCATGCCACCAAATGGGTTTGTGGTGGTAATGGCGGTGGTTTACGGTGGGTTTCGACGGAGACGATAGCTTTGGAGGAGTCGTCGAGTGAGATTGGGTAAAGAGTGATTCAAAAGGGTATGAGAAAATGGATGATGCATATTGACAGTAGCAAATAAGGTGTTTAATTTTGTATATTTTATGTAACAAATCTTTGAAATCTTGTTGTAAATGGAAAATTTAATTATTTTCAATGTTGAAGAGTTGATTTGGTGATGTAATTAGTAATGCATTTGGGGTTGTTTTTTTGTGTGCATATAAGGTGTTTGATGAAAAGTCTGTGAAGGTTTTTTTATTATAAAAATGTGTGATTTTTGGTGTTTGAGATGTGTTTTGTGTGATTAAGAAGTGTGTCAAGTGAAATTTTTTTAAAAGGTTTTTGAAAAGATACATCTTCATAATTTATAACTTATTTATTTTGTAAAAAGGTGTAATTTTCAATGTTAGTCACATTGTTCATCAGTTTTTAAACAAAAAAAATTTCGTTCATCAGTTATTTTCTCTAATGTTCAACGGTTTTTGAAAAATATCGTCATCAGTTAGTTTTATAATGTTCAGAGTTTTCGAAAAATAATGTTCAACAGCTTAGATCACTTGTTCATCGGTGTTTTAAACAAATAGTGTTGTTCATCGGTTCAATAAAAATCATGTTCATTAGTTAGGTCACAATCAGTCTTGTTCATCAGTTAGTCTTTTTCATCAAGATTCTAAAAAATAGTAATATTCATTAGTTCATGCTTATTTTTATAGCGTTCACGTTATATTTTATAATGTTCGTGAGTTTTTGAAAATTAATGTTCATCGGTTATTTTTGATAATGTTCATCAATTCAAGTTAGTATTGTTCATCAGTTCATCAATTTTCTAATAAAAACACGATGTTTATCAGTTCATAAGTTATTTTTGATATTGTTCATCAGTTATTTTTGAAAACGTTCATCAGTTTATTTTTATAATGTTCAAAATTTCGAAAAATAACCTTCATCGCTTATTTTGATATTGTTCATCGTTATTTTGATAACGTTCATCAGCTTATTTTTATAACGCTCATCGATTTTGAAACAATAGCGTTTATTAGACCGCTTATTTTTACAACGCTCATCAATTATATTTGATAACGCTCATCAGCTTATTTTGATAACGTTCATCAGTTATTGTTCATCTTTAACATGTAATATCGCACTCATATCATATCGGATTTGGGTGATTCATATTTCTGGGTAAAAAATGGTCAAAAGCCTACAATTTTCATTTTTTAAGTTTTGTAAAATTCGGCTTTTAAACTAGTCAAAATTAGAGCCGAAAATTTCAAGAAAATCAATACCCACTTAAAAAGTTGGCAAAAAAAGTTGAGATTCATATATCATAATGCATGCCAAATTAAAGAGAATTAAATTTAAAAAAATATTTTGAAATCGGTTTTTCATAAAAGTTTGTCGTTTAAAAGTTATTTACGTTTGAAGTTTTGGGGTGAAATAAAAAAATGAGTTAAAAGGATCAAAATGCCCCTAACCAAATTTAATAAGAAAAAAGGGAAAGATTAGGTGGGGGACACATGGCACTCAATGATAGGCTTTTTAGACTTTTTTTTTTTTTTTTTTTTTTTTTTTTTTTTTTTTTTTTTTTTTCACTTTGCAAGGGATCTCAACTCAAGGTGGTTTTGGTGTGAAATGATAATAATAATAATAATAATGGATTGGAAATGTGGGGTGGGATTGGAAGGTTGAGATTAATGGGTGTGTGTTTGGTATGCTGCCATGAATGACAATGGGCATGAGTTTGATAGTAGTGGTGGGTCTCTCATCTATGAAAGATCCATACCTAGCACTTTTGATGTATATGGAGTATTGGATTATATTTATCATTCATTACCATAGTGGTGGGTCATCTCATCTTAAACAAACACCTTTAATTACTTTCATAGTCATAGTGTCATTCCCATAGTGGAATACCAAACGCACCCTAGGGTTGGATATGAAAATGGGGTTGACAAATATGATGCCCAACCTTAACACACGTCACATTTTATTGGTAGCTTCAAATTTGTTATCCAACCCTTTGTTATTTTTCCTTTTCTTTTTCATGTATTTACTATTTTGTATTATGTTTAAAACTTATAAAAAAATATATCAAAGTTTATAGTTTTTTAATTCTTTATCCAAAATGCCGGATGTCACAATATAAGTGTGCACATATATTTTCTTTCATTTTCTTGAGTTAGGATCAAATAAGAATATTACTTAAAATAAGAAGGAATAAGAAGAACCATAATCGCAAATCTGAGATGCACCGACCTAAATTAGATGCATCCCTATAATCTTATATGCATTATAACGCACCATAGTGTGTTTTCTAGCTTTTTATCAGATGCATATACGTATATTAGATGCATTTCATGATTTCTCTTGTTTTTTGTTCCTCTGCACGTGCCAAAATCATGAAAATCAATTTGCACCATCTATACATCAAATTAACTTTCGAAACTCAAAATGTTGCATCTATATGAATAGAAATGCATCTAATGCAAGTCATTTCATCTCAAATTCATGGTTTTGGTCACTTCTCACCACTTCTTATTTTAATTTACTTCTCATTGGATCCCTACTCCATTTTCTTATTAGTTATCCATATTCTTGATTAACTAATGGATAATTTACATTAACTTTAGTTTTTTTTAAATAATAATTATATCAATAATTTTCAATTCTCTATAATATAGAGTCCAATATCAATATATTTTCATACACCTTCTCAATTCTCATTTATGGTTTTTTGACTTTTTTATATCTAGTTTATCTCCTATGGATCCTAATTATCTAAATTATTTCCCAAACAACCAGTATTATGGAGAATATCAAAGTCTTCTAAACTCTCAGTCTCTAAATCTAAATCAAATGCCTAGTATACCCAATCATGAAACTTCACAAAGTATTTCTAGAAATTTGTTGCAAAATAGGAAACCAAAGAAGATATAGCTCTAATGGCAACATGGTGTTATGTTAGAGTTAAAGTGTTTTTGTTTGGATGGGATTGCCAACGTGGCAACTAAAAAGGAAATACACCAATTACTAGTTCAATGTTCTTCTCATTTTCTATCCATGACACATCATTTTGTTGTAAAAATGAATATAGGAGGTTTTTACTTCTCTTTTATTCTCTCTTAATTGAGATAAATTTGAGCCCCAAACACATAATCTTTTTTAATTGGGAGACTTATAAATATCTATCTTTTTTAATTAAGAGGCTAATTAAAACACTTTACGCTAAACTACTTAATTTAGTAAACAACCCTTTACACCACTACTAAGGGCCCGTTTGGTTTGTAGACGGGTTTAGGATTATAATTTCAATTTAGGATTATAATTTCAATAGCTTATTAACCTCTTAAAAAATGCCTACCAATTATTGTAAAGCTCTATCTACAAAATAATCGATGATTAGAAAGCACAATGTCAGCAACCAAAAACCCATCTCACCAAATCTCTCATTTCTTCAAACTTTGACTACCAAACAATTTTGAAGTTAAATTTGGGGATTGTGTTTAAATTGAGGGAATTTATTAAAGGGTTATTGTTTCATTGGTGGTGGCTGCCGGAGATGCTGGTGGTTGTTAGAAAGTGTCTGACAAAGTGATATTGAGGAAAAAGGTTGAAGGGTATAGTGTATTTTAATTTTTTTTTTATTTTTTTAAATTTATTTGTTCTCCTACACCTACCTTTACATTTTCATCTTTGTGAGGATATAAATATCCAAATATATTAATTATAGTGTTTCAATTATTTTGTGGAGTGTGCAAAAAGTACCCTGTTAATTAACGGGCTACATAGTCAAACTAACAATAACTCTTAAACCGGGAAAGAAAGTTTCACTTTTTGACTGAATTCAAAACTTTTTGAAAAATTATACAAAAATTGTTTCAAAGTCCATAGAGTGAGCATTATCTCCAATCTTTGGCTGCCTGTGCTAAGGTATATTTAACCCTTGTGGCTTGTTTTTAGTTGTGGTTTCTTACTAGTTGCTCTAGGTCATCCTGTGCCATGTTATCTGTTTTAAATTAGTCACTCATTTTTTGTTGTAGTTTATTTATTTCGGGTAAATTGTGAAATGAAATATATATTAGCACACAGAAATATAAAAATTTGGCAAACTATGGCTTGCGATAGACAAGTCCCATGGCCACAATAGATGACTGATACAATAGTAACATTCAATCTAAAGCTAGAGCATACTGTCTATACTATAAACCAAGTTAAAACACATAACCAGCCCACATAACACGACTTATTATCCATCTCAGGATAAAACTGCATCAAAACCACTCCACTGCTGCAGGAACTGATCACTCAAGAAGAACCATCATCCAAATACGAAACCAAAACTAGGGCTAAGTAAGGGGGTGTAAGTTTAAGCTAATTTTTAGGCTTATAAGCTTATTTAACTATGCTTAAATCTCATACGCCCATATTTTCCGGCTTATTTACAGTGACCTTATTATGACTTAAAGATGGAAGATAAGCTCATAAGATAGAAAAAAGCCGGATAAAGATGAGCTAATGAGATATAAGACGGACCAAATAAGATCATAAGCCCAAAATAAGATTAAAACACGACCCCTAAGTTCAAGTTTTCACCTGAGTAATCTCCAATTAATATAATTGGCAAAACCCAATTAGTCCATAGTTCTAATCACCATCTCGATGTATGTAACACTAATTTGAGCTTACCCAAACACATTCCATAAGCTATGTACCTTTCTCTGTACCTAATAGCTTCTTAACCTCTTAAAATAAGCCTACCCAATGTTATAAAGCTTCCAATAGGTGTTTGGTGGTGGTAGTGGATGGGTGGTGGCTGCCGGAGATGGGGATGGTTGTCTCATAAAGTGAATAACTGATAATAAGGAAAGAGGTTGAAGGGTTGGGTGTATTAGTTATAGGGGTGATACTCACACCATATTTTTTGATGCATGCACCACAACTTGTGCATTACAGTAAGTTGTGGTGCATGCATCAAAAAATGTGGTGTGAGTATCAATTCTCATTAGTTATTTTATTTTGTTAGTTTGAAAGTATCCTCTTGATTAACAGTCAAACTAACGGTGCCTTGGACCAAACCTGGAATAAATGCTTCACTTTTGACTGAATCCGAAAAGTTTCTCCGTTGCTCCATATCCTTGCCAAAATTGCTCGCCGCTGGTCCAATTTCCTAACGATGTTAGTATCATATGGTTATCTTCAGTCACATGTTTGACACACGAGGGTAGAACTATCATAAAATAGTAACATACTGGCACTTATTATGTATGTTTACAGACTTTAAAGTGAGAAGAATAAAAAAGTTCACACAAGTATGCGGGTGAACCAGCTAGGTGTACCAAATATTTTCACACTTTTATGTGGGAAGATTTATGAATATTTTTCACACTTTTAAGAGTGAGTGTTTTAAAATAAGTCTTCACACTTTTAAGTGTAATGATTTTGACTTTGAAATAATTCTTTAAATATGAAGATTTTGATTTTGAAATAATTCTTCACACTTTTAAGTGTGGGATTGAAATTATTCATAATTTTGAAGTGCGAAACAATGATATTCGTTGTAGTATAGATTTGTCTTTTCACTTTTTTGTGTTTTCATGTATTTGTTTAATATTTATTTTTTGTCTTTTCATGTATTTTTGTTTTCTTTATTTTTTGTCTTTTATTGTTTATTTATTTTGTCCTTTCAATTATTGTTTCATTGATCCCCACAAACTGCAAAGACTAATAACCCCGCCAAGAGCCAATTTCAAGAATGTCAGCTCTTTGATCATTTTTATTCCAACCCAATGGATGAGATTTTAAAGCCTATTTGACTCCCTAAATTTGCAATGGTTGCGGCAGCATTTGATGGTAGAGAGGCATCGTTTTTAAGCTTCCGTGTTGTAGTGTGGAAGGTTTGGTGATAGAAGAGAGATGCGCGTGAGTGAATGTATTTATCATTTGATTGTTATATTGGCAAGGTTAAAAGGAAAAAAAAGGATGAAAAAAAAAAAACATTAAAAAGATAGTTTATGCCAAATCTCTATATTTGATGTGTAGCTCAAATGTCTATTTTGGTAAAACAATAAAATTGACCCATTCCAGCATATTTATTTTTATAACAACCCAAGATTTTTTAGATTATTATTTTAATAATATTTTTACCATAAAATGCAAACTAGTTATTTTCTGATAGTTTAAAACTCAAAACGAGAGGTTATCTCGTTTATCATGAAAACGACACCTGATGCGTGGTTCGGGGTCGAAAGACTTCTTTTTAGTCCAGAGGGTTGACCGTTCTCTAGGAAAATATAGATGCTAGTAGAGATGTATGACGAAAAGGTAAGATGAGGATAATTCTTTTTAGTCTTTTATGAAAGCAAGTAAAATCTCGGGGTTTGAAGAGTGTGAGTTTGGTAATTTTACCAATTAAACTACTTAACAAATTAAATAAAAAACAATTACACTATTTAATTATTAATGAAATTTTAATTAAAAAAAATAGTTATGGTCGTCATTGCGGTCATTGTTAGCAAGTTGTAGTTGGGGTGTAGTCTTGGAAAGAGTGGCGCTGATGTGGCAGAGGTGACCACAATATTTGTGGTTGCCATTAGCATTGGCCTAACTTAAATCTTAGGCATAGGCCGAGTGTAATCATCACCTTCTTACCACCTTCACCTTAGCGTCACATCAGTTTTTCAGCACATCATTTAACCCATCATCTAACAGCTGTAGTGATGACCACTTAACAAAACACATAAAAATATCTCACTTTATATAACATCTCTCACAACATACCCCACACACTCATAAAAAAAAGGGTAGTGCACCACGTTAGGTGGCATGCACCATCGAACCAACCCCAATAAAGGCACCTTGGTGCGCAGTAGATAGCAGGCTTAGTGACGGATGACAAATGATAGAGGCTCACCACGGGTGGTGGAAGCCTCCATTATGCCCTGTCTTGAAATTTTCAAAATTTCACTTGAAGTCTTCAATCCAATAAAAAATGTCACATGTCTTGTTTAAATAATTGGGGTATTTATTTCGGTTCTTCGTCAGTTGAAATGGCTTTTTTTTAATGAAAAACACAAATTTAGGATTTTTTTAGTCCATGAGTTGTTGAAATTTCTTGCATGTACGCGGTGTTTACTTGAGCTTATTTTTGTGATACTGAGCTTAATTGATTTCGGTTTACGTTTAATTGTTTACTTTTTACGGCTTATTCTTATTTTGGTATGAGCAAACTATAATGAACGAATAAGAGCAATCTTGCCATCTTAGTGTAAAAACATTTAATTACATTACTCATTTATGGATGTTAAAAAAAATACATTACTCATTTATGGTAATATACAAGCCAAACTTCAGTATGTATGGGATTAGTGCTCTTCAAGTATAATGTGTCATGTTCTCTTGTGTATTTGCATTATGTTGGTGCAAATCAGATCATGTGTTGGCTTTGGCAGCGTTTTTATTATATGATATATGTGATAATCCCTCATGTGATATAATACACATGTAGTATAGTAAATTGTTTGTGTTGCGGTTGGTGTTTAGAGTATAGTACTACAAGTGTCATTTGATCAACAAATGAAAGCCGACTACCGTAACCTACGTATGTAACATAGGAAAAACTCTAGATATAATGGGCTAGAACAATTAGTTGACCGAATCCATCCTCATTCCATGGTGTATGGGGGAGGTTGAGATGTTATGGGTCCCAATACGGTCTTCCACGGTGTATGGGGAGGTTGAGATGTAGATAGCCCTACCCCTACCAAAGGTAGATAGACTACTTTTGGAGAACCTACGGCCTTGCAAAGAGTAACGATCAAACCCTTTACCTTTGTTTCCAGAGACAATGGTGTTAACCACTTAATCGTTATATTATTGGGTAAATGATACGATGATTAAATTTAAGTATAAGTTATACTTTGTAAAAAAAATGCTCTTACTCTTTGCATTTACATATTGAAAAAGTAAAGTATTGTTTATCTCTTACTCTTTTAGAATATACATAATAAAATTAAGCAAACTAAGCAACTGTCATTTATACTGAAAAAATATGAAATTTTCCATATTCTTCATTTAAATATATTATTTCTTCTTCATAAAATGTTTAGAGTTTTGAGTGTTATTTGACGATGTTATACGATGTGAGGTTTTTGATATATGCAATATAAATATAGTCTTCCATATCCCAAGTCAGGCGGGCCGGTCATGAGGTTTTTGATGCCCAGGACGAGATGATCGAAACATGCCCCTAATAAATAGGCAACATACCGTTTTTTGGAGTTTTCACGTAAAACAAAAATGCATATTTCAACTAAATACAAGTGTATTATAACTTAAAAAGACGTTGGGTATGTTTGGCAATGGGTCATGGGGCTAGGGCTTTTATTATAAGCCGAAGTTGAAATTTGTATTTTGGTAGACTTGTTTAGCAAATGGGCTGAGGCTTATTATTGCAAAATTACTAAAAAGGATATAATTAAATGAGTTTTATGGTATATGTTAGATATTTTTATGGGTAAATATGTAATTTATGGTTCATAAGCCCTGTGCTAAAGTTTTAGCCCCTTTATGGGGCTAAAGTTTTAAGCCCCTATTAGGGGCTTATGATTTCATAAGCCCGCATGACAAACGAGACTTATTTTATAAGCCGGCTTATTTTAGAAGCCCAAGCCCCATAAGCCCTCCCCAAACACACCCGTTATAAAACAAATATGAATTAATCCTTACCTTTGTAAGGATAAAAAAAAAAACTATCTATGTAAATAACAAAACAATCACACAAATTGTATATGCTATATCGCTCGACATCAAATGTACTCACAAAGCAATGATAAAAAAGAAGAACATACGATTTCACGCACCTAATGTGTTTTTGGTGATTAATAAATGAAAGCAATATCTTTATATATGCTACGAAATGAGAAGCAGGTAAAAGAAAACTTAATTGCAATAGCAACTCAGATGTGATCTAGTGACAAAAGGACTTGTGACTATCACTCTAAGATGTGTGACGCCTCAAGTCTAATTTTTAATAAGTGTAAACAACCCTGAAGTGGCCACACCAACCTACTAAAAAGGGAGGGTTTTACTCAGTTTCAGTCTGTAAGACAGCTGGTTCAAATCTTGTGAATTAGTCAGTCAAAAAGTCGAAAACCATGATAACTAAAAAAAACTTAATTGCCACGAATCTTGTAATAATACTCGGCTAAAGTAAAAATGTAAAACCTGAAAAACTTAGTAACAATTCTTTTAAAAATAATATACAAGTAAAATAAATTGACAATCAAACAAAAAACAAATACTTAGGTCAAACAAATTCCACGTGATGTTGTTTATACTCCCGAAACAAAAATCACAAAATTCATCTTATTCCTCTAGTTTTCATTTCTATTCCTCCATCATGCATTCTAATTTCTTCTTCAAGATCGAACACCAAAATACTTCAACTCATTTTTTTTTCCATGTTATGCCCTTCTTCCTAAGATGTGTAGCGCAAAAATAAATAAATAAAATAAAATAAAATTCTTCACTTTTTTACACATCGAACATCAAACACGATGATACCCTGGGCCATCGCCTGCCTCGCCATATGCCAGAGCCGGCCCTGTCCCATGACTTCTTAAAAGTCTTCCCTATCTCAAGTCTTCTTAAAAGTCTTCAGTGATTATATAAAATTTTGTTGATGGCCGGCATCCTCTTCACAATTTGCATGTCATGAACCTTAAATATTAAAGTTACGGAATTTGTTGATGGCCGGCATCCTCTTCACAAAAGTTAAACATTAGAGTTAAGGAACTTTAGTTATTATAATGCCTTCAGTTTTATTCGTTAATATTGGTTCATCTTATATATAAATGATTGTAGACGTATTTTTTCACCAATTCATTTCACCAGTAGCATGTTATTAAAAAATTTAACATTCAAAAATAAGGATAAAAAGCCATCACTGTAAATTTCCAAAAATGAAGTCACCACAATCTTTAAGTTACTTATTATCTTCCTCTCATATTTCAGTTCTCTTTTATGGTCTCTCGATTATATGTCTTATTTCCGCCACTGTCTCTGCTTCCTATGGTGTTAATGAGACTGATTATCATGCTTTGCTGTCATTTAAGTCAATGATCATCCATGATCCGTACAAAGTTCTAACCTCGTGGAACCATTCCTTTCATTTCTGTGAATGGAGTGGTATTTCATGTGGAAAGCGACACAAACGAGTGACTGTTGTATGGCTGGATTCAAAAGACATAGAAGGCTCGTTATCTCCTCATGTAGGAAACCTCAGCTTCCTCCGTGTGCTTTCGCTCGCGAACAACAGCTTTCAAGGAACCATTCCTCATGAACTTGGTCGTCTATCTAGGCTACGTCGTCTTTATCTTGATGATAACAAATTCAATGGAGTCATTCCAACAAACTTGTCTGGTTGTTCTAACCTCGAAGACCTTCGGCTCAATCAAAATGAGCTAACTGGAAGAATACCCAAGGAGATGAGTTTACTCTCGAAACTTGATACTCTTGCAATTCACGACAATAAGTTAACAGGTGGAATCCCACCTTTCTTGGGGAATATCACATCAATGGAAAGGTTCTCTGCTGCAAGGAACCCGCTTGGTGGGAGCATTCCAGAAACCTTGGATCAATGGAGAAGCTTGACGGTATTTTACTCTGGTGAGTGCAACTTATATGGAAGCATCCCTCATTCCATTTTCAACCTCTCACTCCTAGTTAATATTTCCTTAGGTGAAAATCACCTCACTGGTAGTCTTCCTTCACAAATGGGTAATCAGCTCCCAAATCTTGAGCTCCTTCAGTTATGGGATAACGAACTGACAGGAATTCTTCCACCTTCTCTTTCTAATTGTTCTAAATTATGGTATCTTGAAATGAGTCAAAACAATTTTAGTGGCAAGTTGACTATCGACTTTTCAAAACTAAGAGATATTAAAATAATTAGATTACAGTATAACAACTTCCATGGACGAGGAGAATCTGATGACATGAGGTTTATTGATTCTTTGAAAAACTGCACCAAATTAGTAACTTTGAGTCTTGCTAATTGCAACCTTATAGGAGTGCTTCCGATATCAATAGGTAATCTTTCTAATCAACTCACCTTTCTAAGTTTAGGAGACAATCACTTATTTGGGAGCCTCCCTTCAAGTATAGGTAGTCTAGTTGGTTTGACCACTTTAGGTTTAAGTAATAATCGATTCAAAGGAAAAATTCCCACTAGCGTTGGTAAACTTCAAAACCTACAATTTCTTGCTCTAGATAGCAATCAATTTTCAGGGCCTATCCCTTATACCATCGGGAACCTATCATTGTTGAATAAACTTTATTTATTTTCCAACTAATTAGAAGGCCATATTCCATCAAGCCTTGGGAATTGTAAACAACTTAATGGGTTAAACCTTAGAAACAATAGACTCGGTGGAAAGATACCCAAGCAACTTCTTCAACTTCCATCACTAACTAATTTTTTAGCCCTTTCACACAACAACCTGTCTGGTTCCATTCCAACAGAGATTAAAGATCTCAAGATGTTGAGCTATCTCAGTTTAGCTTATAATAATTTATCAGGTCCCATTACTAGTAGCCTTGGTGAGTGTATTAGCCTTACAGAGTTATACCTTAGTGGCAATAGATTTGAAGGCATAATTCCATCTTCATTAAGTTCCTTGGGAGGATTGGGGGTACTCGACATTTCTGAAAATAATTTATCAGGTAGAATTCCACAATTTTAGGCAAATGGAAATCCTTAGAGTATTTGAACCTATCCTTTAATGATTTTGAGGGTGAAGTACCGTTGTAGGAGTGTTTGCCAATACAAGTGCACTTTCAGTTTTGGGGAACGAAAGGCTTTGTGGTGGTTTGGTTACACTTAAGTTACCCAAATGCAAGGAGACGGGTAGTATGAAAAAAGGTTCCTTTTCTTCGTATTAGTCATCGTGATTGCACCTACGTTGCTCATAATATTATGTTGTGTATATCTTTTGTGTAAGAAGAAACGCAATAGTCAACCGTCTGAGTCATCGGGTAGTGAACGGTTCATGAAAGTTTCTTACAGTAAACTTCTCAAGGCTACTGATGGCTTCTCTACAGCAAATTTGATTGGAGAAGGTGCATTCAGTTGTGTTTATAAAGGGATCCTCGATTCCGATGATGGCAAATTTGTTGCAATCAAAGTTCTACGTCTTGAAAATCCAGGAGCTCACAAAAGTTTTCTAGCTGAATGTGAAGCTTGGCGGAATATTCGGCACCGTAATTTGTTGAAGATAACAACTTCATGTTCAAGTGCTGATTTCCAAGGAAATGATTTTAAAGCTCTCGTTTATGAGTTTATGCCGAATGGAAGTGTACACGATTGGCTTCATTCAAATGAAAATACATTGAAACTGAACCTTCTTCAAAGAATAAATATTCTTAGAGATGTTGCCACTGCACTTGATTATCTTC
Source organism: Chrysanthemum makinoi (assembly GCA_910596185.1). Classification (NCBI taxonomy): domain Eukaryota; kingdom Viridiplantae; phylum Streptophyta; class Magnoliopsida; order Asterales; family Asteraceae; genus Chrysanthemum; species Chrysanthemum makinoi. Next base: position 32,679,317 of record OU343225.1, on the reverse strand, counting down.
ACAATCGCTGCCAAACAACGATTGTTCACGGTGACTTGAAGCCAAGTAACATTCTACTTGATGATGATATGGTGGCTCACGTTGGAGACTTTGGTTTAGCTCGACTACTTGGTACAAACTTAAACCAAAACAGCTCAACCGTGGTTAAAGGAACAATTGGTTATGCACCTCCAGGCAATTCCACTTTTATTCCATGATGCTTATATTTATTTACAGGTTAATGTTTTTAAATTAATTAATTGTTTTTCATTTGTAGAGTATGGTATCGGGAGCGAGATGACAAGTTGTGGGGACGTCTACAGTTTTGGAATATTATTACTAGAGGTGATGACTGGGAAAAAGCCGACAGACGACATGTTTATTGATGGTCTTCGCCTTCATAAATTTGCTTACATGGCATTACCAGATCAAGTAATCGATGTTATTGATAATGATGCAATTGTGTTGCAAAGTACGGAAGCGAATGCAAAGAAAGTGGAAGAATGTTTGGCTGCAACTATCAAGATTGGAGTATCATGCTCTGTGGATTCCCCACCCCAACGACTAAAAATTGGAATTGTTGTCAATGAGTTGCAGCATATTCTCGATGTGCTTCAAAATATATAAGGTACTCTGTTTTCTCTTTTTGCAGAGTGATTTTACATGAGTTGGTCAATAAATCATCACTAAAATGGTATTTTTTTTCTTGTCTTTTGAACTCTTTCAGGTATGATGTTGAGAGTAACTGCAACAAGGAGAGTGCATTTCGTAGTTAAATAAATGTTTAGTTGTTTGTAATTGTGGTTTAATTTTCTTGTTGCATAAGTGTGCGAGTCATAAGAGTACGTTTACATTCCTGGTGACGTATCATATGTATCAAGCATGTTTGTAAGTGTGGTTTAATTTCCATCAATCCAATTTGTGGTATTGAATTCTACTTAAGTTCTACTTGGTGTTCGATTCCTTAAAGAACAGTCTAATGTTTCGAGCAGTGTATAGAAAGTTAACATCATGTTTGGTAATAGACTTGTACCATGCATTCAGCTATTACAAATTCATTATTATTACTGCAAGTATACTGTATTAAAAATGGGTCAATAATGACCTAAGTGTATTTTTGATACATAAATCAGCTCGAATATTTTGATACTTTTCGTATTCCTTATACAGTTATTAGAACTCTATTTTCATCAGATAAGAATTTGGATAAGCAATCCCAAACTCAAAACTGCGTTTAGTCTAAGCAAGCCCAAACAGCCCTTTAGCAGTTAATGTGCAGCTTTATGGTCATCATTGTTGTTCTAACCATATTTCTAGAAATACAAGCGTTTAGCTTTTGGATGTTGTCTCTCCCATTTGAAAAGATAATAAACGGAGACTTTAGCTTTTACATCACTTTACGTTGTGTACGTACTTACAGTTGCTATTATGTTACCAAACGCTTTGAAAAAACAAACAACCACTGCTAATAACTGTTAATAATTGGTACTACAACTACCGCTAGTTTTGCAAATAATATCCTTAAGAGTTTATTAGTAGTTTTGAAAAAGTAGGTTTGAGACATGCTTCTTGGATAACACGTAACCTGTTTTGAAATGCAGTCTCAAACACCTCGTTATCTATATGGATTGATTGACAATAAGTGAACTTAAGGGGTTATTCTGGAAACTGAATATAGTGTAGGGGTACAAGTGTATTGATTCAAATGAACATTGGATCGATTCAAATAAGGAAGATCCATTGACATTACAAATGTGTAGGGGTACAAGTGTATTGATTCAAAATGCATATAGAGAGCCAGGTTTTAAAAACGGGCTCTATTAGTGGTTAAAGAGCCCGGTTTTCTACTTAAACATTGCTCTATGTGTATTTAAAAAAAAAATGTTTATGAGATAATTTCATCCATGAATGAATTTGTTGCTCTTCTTTTCCGAAATGAACATAGTATTGATTCAAATAAGGAAGATCCATTGACATTACATATGAGTTGATACATTAAGCTTGCCTACTGTATGACTACTCTTGCAAACAACACATCTATAAAGACACAAGCCAACCTTATTAACTACTTGAGAAGAAATGAAAATAAAACACACCCCATAGACGTCACTCTTAGTATCGTTATCGTCACTGCCTTCGAATGACTCGAGAAAAACAGATGGGGTTTGATGAAGTTGATGTCGTCTCCAATCTGCCTTTAGAATTGAGAATCAGGCCATATGACGAATACAGAATAAATCTTGACTTTACCCATCCAAGTACAAGCTCCAGATAACACTAATAACTAGTAGAGGTGCAAGTATAAACCGGTTTTCAAAAAAACCGGACGACAAAACCGGAACCGGTTTTCAACAAAACCGGTTTTTACAAAACCGAAACCGGTTTTAGTAAACCGAACCGGTTGTACCGGTTTTAAGTTTTCCGGGACGGTTTTTACGGTTCTAAAACTGGTAAAACCGTTTTTGAAAACCGGTTAAAACCGATTTTCTTTTTTTTTTTTGGCGAAAACCGCTAAAAACCGGTTTAAACCGGTTTTAAAAACCGGTCAACGCAAAGTCAAACTAGCCGTTGGATTTGAATACCGGCGAAAACCGGTCAAAACCGGTCAAAACCGGTTTTAAAAACCGGTTTTAACCGGTTTTACGCGTTTTAAAACCGGTCACCGGAAAATGGTTCTTGTAGCAGATGAGCGTTATGACATGTTTCTTACCGTTTTTTCTTGTCTTTTTTTTTTTTTTATTTTTTGAGTACTTTGAAGCTAGAACTTGTAGTATAAATATGTGTTTTGGGTTGAGGCTTAAAACACATCAAATCTCTCTTTAATCTCTCTATTATCTCTAATTTCTTTATAATGGAAAACACACAATCACAACAAGCTTCCACTAATCCTCCCTCCGTTGAGTCTTCCCGGTCATGAAAACAGTACACACAAGATGATGTTCATCATGTTAAACCAACCGCACGAAATCCCGAGGTTTTTAATCATATGGATTTGTGTGTTATGAAGGATGGGACGGAAAAGGCGTGTTGCAAAAAATGTTTGAAATTTTATGCTTCCGGGCTAACACTACACTAAAAGGTCATATAGCCAAATGTTCCGCGGTACCTCAAAATGCCGACGGTACTATTGGTGAGGATGGTCAAATTTGTGTATATGATAATGATGCGCTTCAAAGAGATTTTGCGGGGTGGGCCATTCAATATACTTATCCATTCAACCTCTTCGACAACGCCAAGCTTACGGCAATCATCAAAAAGAGGCTACACGGGCGGTATAAACAAGTAAGTCGTACTAAACTTAGAAGTGATGCTTTTAAATTATGGGAAACGGCTAAAATGATATTATTAATGGTTTTCATGATTATAAATATGGTGTTTCTATAACTACGGATGTTTGGACCGCACCACATGGTTCGGCAAATTCTTATCTCGCAGTTACGGCTCATTGGTTTAATCCCGAATCTTGGTTATTAATGAAACGGACAATTGCTTTTAAACTATTTGGTTATCCACATACGGGATCTAATTTAAGAAAAATTTTACATGACACTTTAATTGAATATAATTTAGATGATAAAGTTTTTACGATTTCACTAGATAATGCATCTAATAATACTAGAGCTATGGAATTGTTAAAATTACGTATAAAACCCATTTTAGATGGTGCTTTTTTCATTCCCGTTGTGTTGCTCATGTTATAAATTTATCCGTTCAAGCGGCATTAAAAATATGTGAGAGATTACGTTTGGTATTTAGGGGTATGTTAACAAATATATATCGAGTAATGAGCGACAAATGAACTATAAACGCGTTTTAAGTAAACAATGTGGTGAACCATGGCTAGGACCGAAATTAGATACACCTACTAGGTGGAATTCTACTTGCATTATGTTTGAAAATATATTACGACAACGTACTACTTTAGATGCTTTTAATGAATTACTTGTTGAAAAAAACCGTTCTACTTCGATAGATGAGCAAGATTGGGATCGACTAAATGCTTTAACTATTTTTTTACAAGTTTTTAAAGAGGCAACAACTATAGTATCGGGTGTTTATTACCCAACTAGCCCATTAGTTTTAAATCAAGTTTATGCTATGACGGAAAAATTAGAAGAATTAAAAGACTCACCTACTCAAATGAGTTTGCAAACTTTGACATTTTGGCTTGGTGGAAAGAAAGGGAAATCCAATTTCCAATTTTAGCCGCTATGGCTCGTGACTTATTAGCGGTCCAAGCTTCGACGGTAGCTTCCGAATCGTCCTTTTCTCATAGTGGTCGAATTATATCGGATAAAAGGACAAAACTTAGCCCCGAATCCGTGGAAGTATGTGTATGTTTGAAAGATTATATGGACGGAGTAGATAGGGTACAACATCAAACATCGTTGGAAGGTTCGATTGAAGAAGTTGAAGAAACTATAGCACAAGAAGAAGATGACATGGGGATATCACCTCCGGCTACCGAATTAGATGAAGGTGAATTTGAACCATTTGATGTTGAAGAGTTAGATGTAGAAGAATTTTTGGATGATTTAATTTCTTGAGTATACACGGGTGATGGCAATGCGAAGCTCGATATACTTGAGTATACTAATATGTTTTTGGGTGATGGCCATGCCGGCTTCGAAATGTATTAGTATTTATTTAGTTTTAGTTCTATAATTGTATTGTTTAAATAAAAGTTATGATTGTATTCGAAATGTATTAGTATTTTATAGTTTTAGTTGTATGATTGTATTGTTTAAATAAAAGTTATGATTGTATTCGAAATGTATTAAATGTTTTAAATTCGAAAAACCGAACCGTAAAATACCGATAAAAACGGATCCAACATTTAAAACCGAAAAACCGAACCGTAAAAACCGATAAAAACCGATTCGAACATTTGAAACCGAAAAAAACCGATTCCGAACATTTAAAACCGAAAAAAACCGATTCCGGAAAAACCGAAAAAACCGAAACTGATTTTTGGCAAAACCGGTTTTTTAAAAACCGGTTTTCCACCGGTTTTTTTGCACCTCTAATAACTAGCAATACACCACATTGACCACTTGCACAAACTAAAACAAACACTTTATCATTCTTTTGAGCTTCAAACATATGAATGGCAGTAAATGTTAAGCCGTGGCATTGGTGATATCACTGAGCCCATTTCCATAATTTGATGCTCTTTCAAAGGGAAGAAAATATTTACGTTGTTAAGAAACGAACTCTCAAATACAGAGGTCGCAGTTTCAAGCATTTTACTTATAAATGGATCAATTTACGTTATGTTATATTTAATGGGTTCAACGGGCTGAAAACATTCATTAATCATTATTTTTAAACAAGTTTAAGAAAAGGACAGACCACGTTTGCAGATCAAGCTGATCCAGTCCAGACTAAAATTACCAGTTTGACTTGTTTCCCAACCTGACTAGCTGCCCGTTATGAAACACCTCTAGTTTAGATCATGTGTTACCTGTAAGGCTCCCAAGCTGCATTTCCAAGGGTCCACATCTAGGGTGTGACTGCTAAAGCATTAGCCAATGCTTTTCTGCAATACAAAGAAATGGGGATACCAACGGGTTAGGACTGAAGTGTCATATATATGGTTCAAAATGTTAACGAGTCTATGTCAAAAAACAACCATTTGCAGTAGCAAAATTGGGGATCTTGCAACAAAAGTCAAACATATCAATAATGTTTTAAACACATAATTTTCTTGTGGAGCTGAAGTAATAACTTATGGAATGGGCTCAGAGCTATCACCAATGCCAAGGCTTATCATTTACACAAGAAAGAAATATAAGATATCACCAATGCCAAGGCTTATCATTTGTTCATCAGGGTACAAAGTCAATATCCCATTCATGTCAATATCCCATATCTTATATGTTTGAGTAACTGCTACTGATTTCTTAGCATTAAGGCTCATATGCTGCAACATCTGAGTACAAACTCAGTAATAGGTATGGGCGCAAACCTGATATAACAATATATACTTTATGTAAGAAAAAGGAAATGAAATAACCTCATCATGAGTAATTCTACAACATAAACTAATTCATTACGATTATCACAAATTGCGGAAAATGACGTCATACTCATCCTAAGTTACGTCATCGACTTTAGCAACACAAATCAAATTCAACGAAATAGTAACGATGATGACGTCATACAAAATGATCATCAACAAAAGCTCAAATAATTCCTAAAAAATTCATAACCTAAACACAAATTAATCATCAACATTAAGAGATTAATCATAACCTAAACACAAATTCATAACCTGATTAAGCTCAAATAGCAAAATTAAGAGATTAAACCCTAATTATTAATTAAGCTCAAAACTAACATATTCATAACCTAAACACAAATTCAGCTTTAAATAAGCTCAAATTAAGCGATTATTAGATGAAACCCTAATTATTAGAGAAATAATATGACCGTAGATGGTGTTTTGGATGTGACTGTTTTGATTTCCGCCCAAATTATTATACTGCAAGTGACTACTTTTATTTAAGTGACTTGAGGGTAAAATTTATATATTTTATATATTTAAGGGCATGTTTGTTAAAATATTCTATTAAGTCATGTTTAATTAACAGATGATTTAATGCAGACATCCTCAGTTTTATTACTTATTAAGTCATTTTTTTTTATTAAGTCACAAACAAACAGTTTTCATATTACTTAATAAATTCAGTTTTTTTTCATATTAAGTCGAAAACAAACACCACCTAAGTGACTTAAGTATATGTTAGTAAAAAAATGAATTCGCAAAATTTGATACCAAAATTCATGAATTTTCCAGTTAACACTATTCTACACACCAAGCTAGTTCGTGAATTTTGCAGCAGCCGACTCTTATAAAGAAAAGCATTCTCAAAGCACGAGTAATATACGCAAATTTGATACCAAAATTCACATGAGCTAGTTCGTGGTTGTTAGTTGGTAGCTCGGTACTCACAATTCACAAGTCAACGAAAAATGGTAGAACTATCACAAGTGAGCTCACTCGAGAGAGCTTAAAGATAGGATTTAAGTTGGTAACTATAAGCTAATGGAAAACCATGAAGATTTATGACCTTTTTTTTTTTTGCAAATGTGAATTTTTTGTATTATCAAAAAGTTAAGCCATAAGGCATACAAAAGCCTACGACACTTTGCCAAGCAGAATCATGACCGGAATAGGTACTTAAGTTAAGGCATTCAAAATTTGATCCAAACATGTATGTAGAAATTTCATTAAAACAAACAATATCAAAACATTTCAACTGATACGTAGTAGTTACTTATATGCCAGTCGAGAAAGGGTTCACATTTAATGACATTTTCATTCACAATACTAGAATAATAATCAGCTGTTATATAACTACAAATCATTTTGACGAGTTCCACAACACTTCCATTGTTATGTCAGCGCATTCTTGATTCATGAATGCCATCAACTGTATCCATACCAACCAAAATACTAGTTCGCCTATGTAACGTTCTTGAGGAGGTGCTGAAAGAAAGCACTGGTAAGTTAGTGCAAACGAGATAAAGAGGCAACACATGCAAAGTTATCGGATAATTCAGTACCTGTTCCTCTGTCAGCTTGCCCTGCATCCCTACATACAGAAATCTGAATGTCATACGGATCGGAGAAATTTTCTAAAGTTACCATATTGAAACTGCTTTACAAGTCCACACATAAAGCTCATATCAACTATCAAGGCCATAAGTAACTGATTGATATAAAACACCAGTATGCTGTACCATTAAAACACACCTAATCAACTGTTGATCCGTTAGACAAAATTGACCCTTTGTCGACCAAAATATTGGTTTCTTGACTTAGCTATATGGTCAGATGGGTAATAGAACAATGCATCGAAATTGAGCTTGTGATACACCAATTAAAGGAGTTTGTAGGATTGAAAGGTGTAGTTTGAAGAAGGTCTCAAGTATAAGGCTTATATTTATAGTCTCAATAAGCAAATAAAGGGTTCTAATTAGCAATTAACAATTTCGATTATAGATACACCAACTAAAGTCAAACAAGCTATATCTGTTACTCAGTAACAAATTAACTGTCAAAAATCAAAATAAAATACAATTTTCAAGAAGTCCTCCATAGAAAACATACAAACATTCCAAACAGGGGATTAAAGAAAAGTGATGTACCTGATTAACCAATGATATAAAGTATATTATTCTTGTTCATTTTCATCATCTTCTACCTCTTGAGACTCCAAAACCAGTGTACCATCCATTCCATCATCAACATCAACCCCAACCCGATGTAAGTTAGGCAGGTCATTAGAGTGAGGGAGTGAACTCAAAATATTATCATCAATATCACATAGCATGTTGAAGGCATCCTTAACTTTAACATGTCGTGCAACCATCCAATCTTCGAATTTCGAATAATGAGTGTAGAACACCTTATCAACTTGTGATGCCAACACAAAAGGGTCGTCAAGTAAGTTATCACCTTTGTGGGTAAGATGGGAGAAGTTCACAAGTTTAATTCCAAATTCATCAGTTTTGCACCCTTTATCTATGTCAACCCAATCACATTTGAATAAAATGACCCTTAATTTTCCAGAATAGTTCAACTGAACAATATCCGTTAATCTGCCATAGTAATTGACGACTCTGTGAGTTGAAGCATCGATAACATTGACAACAACTCCACTATTCTGCGTTTTCAATAATTTTTCATGGTCCTTTGTGTGGAAGCGATAACCTTTAACAAGATAACCCGAGTATCTTTTCACAAAATTATTTGGACCACGAGCGAGCCACTTAACTTCTTCTGTGACTCAGATATGTGGCAAAGGTAGTAATCAGTCTTAAGACACTGACTCCATTGAGGTGCATACAATATATGCATTGAAAGAAAAGAAAAGATCTTTCGTTGGTTTTGTCCTACTTCCAAATAAGTTAACTGATAGTTGTTCAGTCCATAATCTTACAACTCCTTGTTCACCTTACACTCCTAGATGGGCATCTCAGCGTGTTAAAAAAACAGAATTTGCAGCATATGGAAGATTTCATCAGAACAAAATCATACTACTACTACAGAGTAGTTTGTTTTGACCGTCCCATTTACAACAACAAACCCAATCCCGCAGGGTATGGGGGAGGTAAAACGTAGACAGATCCTACCCCTACCTCCGGCAAGTGCATGTGTGCTAGTGCGAAAGGATAGAGAAAGCAAACGAAAAAACAATAGGCAAAAGCGTAGTAAAAAGAAAGCAAGCAAGCAAGCAAACAGGGCATACAGAAAAAGAAACACGCACAAAATAAGCCAATAGCAAAGCGCAATGGACATAAAACCAAAAGCCCAGCACACCAAAAGCGCTGACCAACCAAAGGGGCAACATGAGCAAAGCAAAGTAGCACACGAGGCATAAATCTAAGGTAAAAAACACGTAGCACCAAAAGACCAAACGCAGGGAGCAAGACAAAGCAGGCAAACCTAAGAGAGCAACAACGAGCAACGCAAAACCACGACGTGGCCTAAGACTATGGCAAAGAAAAAAGAGGCCACAAATCAAAACACGCAAGGAGGCAAAAGGGGACACCTAAAAGCCAACCTAGCACCACTACCCAGATCCTAATTCTATCCCTCCATCCCTTCCTATCTGAGATCATGTCCTCGGTCAAACGAAGCTCCCTCATGTCAAGCTTAAGTCTATCCTCCCACCGATATTGGGTTCCTCCTTCACGCCATCTACAACTAGCGCCGACCCTTCTAATCGGCGCCGACTGTGGCCTCCTTCTCGACATGTCCAACCACCTCAACCTTCCTTCTCTCATTTTCGAAACAATATTCACGACCTCAATTTTCGCTCAAAACTCCGCTCGGGATCATGTCAAGCAAGGTTTTACCACAAGTCCACCTGAGCATCCTCGCCACCTCTACCTAGTTAGCACAGCCTTTAATATGGGCCAACATTCGAGAGCCGTACATGATAGCGGTCTAATCGCCACCTTATAAAATTTTTCCTTTAACTTAAATGGGATGTTTCGCCGCCAAGGACTCGACGCCGCCTCCATCTCGCCCACCCCGCCTAATCCGGGGTTACGTCCTCATCTATCCTCCCGATTTATGTATAATCGATCCTGGTATCTAAAAGACTCCTTGGGTGGCGGATCGATCACCTATATGAATATCAATGCTTGCGTGACATGGCTCAATCCTCCCAAAATCACATCTCATGTATTCTTTCTCCCGCCACCCGAAGGCCATTTTCTTCAAGAGCCTCCCTCCAGTGCTCAAGTTTGGTGTTTAACCCTTCCGCCGATTCTGCCACCAACACAATGTCATCAACAAAGATCATGTTCCACGGGATGCCCTCTTGTACCCCTCTTGTTAACTCATCTAGAATCAAGGCGAAGAGGTAAGGGCTAATGGCGGATCCCTGGTGGAGCCCAACTTCCACAGGGAAAACTCTCGTCCCCACTGTGGACCGCATACGCAGTCTTAGCACCCTCATACATATCCCTAATGACTCTCACGTATCTATTTGGGGTTCCTCTTTCGATGAGAGTTCTCCAAATCAACTCGCGTGGAACGCTATCATAAGCTTTTTCAAGATCAATGAACGCCATATGCAAGTCCTTTTGTCTTTCTCTATGCTTCTCCATGAGACTTCTGAGAAGGTGAATAGCCTCAATCGAGGACCTTCCAGGCATAAAACCAAATTGGGTTTCTGACACCCTCGTCTCCCTTCTCAACCTTCTCTCAATAATTCTCTCCCAAAGCTTCATGGTGTGACTAAGAAGCTTAATGCCCCTATAATTGCTACACACTTGTACATCTCCTTTATTCTTGTAGATGGGGATGACTTCACCGAGTCTCCATTCTTACGGCATCTAATCCCCGTAGAAGATCTTGTTGAAGAGGCATGTCGACCAATCTAACCCCCTATCTCCCGTACACCTCCAAGCTTCTATTGGGATTTGGTCCGGTCCTACCGCTTTGTTTCTTCCCATCTTCTGTAGTGCGATCTTCACTTCGGTTGACTAATCCTCGAATAGTAGCACTCGTTCGTTGGCTAAGGTTCTCTTGTTCCGCCTTCGTGACCTTCCTACATTGAAAGAGAGGAGAAGTACTCTCCCATCTCTTCCTCGATATCCTCAACGCCTACAATGGTCCGTCCTCCTTCATCTTTGATATACTTAACGATCCTAAGTCCCTCCTTCTCCTCTCTCGGCTTTAGCGATCCCGAAAATGTCGTCCCTCTTTGGAGTCCAGCTTTATACAAATCCTCATACGCCTTTGTCCTTAGCCAAAGCTCTTGCCTTTTTTCGCTTCTCTTTTAGCTACTTTATACCTCTCTTCTGCCGCAGTAATGTCAGCTTGGCGACCCTCTCGACACAAAATAAGCTCTCTGCATTTGACCGTCCCATTTGCATACCATAATATTTGTAAACAGAAGACTTAAAAGAAGAAGAAAATAACGGTCTTTTGAAACCGACGACGCGAAGAATATAGATAAATTAAGACTTGGGAGGACGATCCACTCAAACGGTTTTGTTTGCTATGAAAAGAGTAACTTAACTTTTAACATCAGGATAAAAATCTAACGTTGTATATTATCCTTCCTAGTATTGGCTAAAGACACTCTAATGATAATTGCATTTAATCAAGAAAGAAATGTTCAAAATACAATATCTCAATTCTTCCAGATGTTAAACGGAACTTTTTAAGACATGGTATAACTTATAGTTGTATAACTTGAGCAGATTTAGAAGTTGTATAACAATAATCAGAGGTGGAAGTTTTGACATACTTATATACTAAAGGTCAAACTGAAAGTATAACTTAAAAGGAAATGGGTAAAATGGGTGGAGCGGGTCAAAGTGTTAAACATGTTGAAGTCACCAAATGTTTTAATGCACAAAACCTTTCTAGTCGATTTGTATTAGACTATCGCTGTGTGAATTTTAACACATTAGTTACTGTATAATCTAAAGAAAACGCTTATGCGTGCGACCCAATGCAAACCATTTAGACGTGTGCTAATCATATACAGTACTAGTTTTGACTCCAGTTCATTACCCGCCAGCCATTTTGCGCTCAGAAAAAAGATAATGTGTTTTTTTATATCTTGTATGCACAAATGTTAATTTGACAACAGCCCTTCCCTAAAATTGTTTGCATGTGTGTGTTTTGTGCTGATAGATGACAATACCGCTCTATGACATAACATTGATCCATGTCCTCACTAGGAAAAGGTAAAAAGACTTTCGATGCTCCGTGCACAACTTAAACATTATGACCATTCGATAATTAGCATTCCTTAAACATCAATACAGCTTCTAACTGTTTACATTATGGCCATTCTTAAAAAGTATGAACACAGAACAACATGACGTATAATGTCATAACATGTCCTGTTTTGGGATTGCTTATTAAACTGCTTATCTAGGTTAAACGAACAACTTCGATTTGCTTATTCAAAACAGCTTGTTAATTAAAACATATATTTCATTCAAGCATTTCATCAAACAGTTGGATTGCATACACAAAGAGAACACGTATTTCATTCAAACATTTCATAAGATATAAAATTACCTCAAAGAAATGGAATCAATCACAACTTCCGGTGACGGGGTGTTGATGGCCGGAGGTGAAGGTGTTGATAGCCGGATTTTGTTCACCAGGATTATTAGATCGATTTTGAAGGTTGAGGACTGAATTGAACTTTGACTTTTATAATTAGACGGGAAAGACTAAAATGGTGTTTTATTGACTCTTTTACACTTGAGTCACAAAAGGTTTCAGACACTAAATGGCATTTATTTTGTAGTGATATATAGAGTACATCATAATTCATAACATTACAACACACAACATACGCATCCAAAAAGGATAGTTACATTACATCATCATCATCACTTATCATCAAATACTAACAAGCACTAAACATCAAAAGCAATCTTAAATCCATATAAAAACAATTCAAAAATCTTAAAAAACATTCATAGGCTTAGCAAAATCTCAAAAACCAATTAAAGCTAATAAAGCTCGCAAGAACATCAACAAATCTCACCATTATCTAAACATCATCTACACAAAAATCTAAAAAATAATCAACCTAAAAATAAATTCTATATTTGCCTTCTACAAACAATCATAAGAACCTTTTCAACAAACATCTCATCAATAATACTCAGTGTAAAATGAGCTAATTTATGGGTTTTCAAGTATGTATACCTGTCAAGAAGACGCATAATTTCAAAACTTGTACATAAAAATTCCACTTACTCGCTGCTGCCTTGCGAGATTCGCAACTTAATTTAAGCTTTTTCAGAACCCAATAACCTATTAAGCTACTTAAAATAAGCTTACCAAAACACCCCCTTAATCCCGCACGATCATATTACTATAACACATAATAGTCCAAAAAAAGGCAAATACATCATCCCAATGTAATAAACATAAGTTCTCACCTAATAACGATTTCCAACATCACACCAATCTCTCATTTCTATCACATACGCGACACCAACGAGCTCTTACGAGACCTCTTGGTGTGGTCTAGAGTTCAAGCGGGTAATAACACCATAGGGTGTTCTCCCTTGGCTCGAAGTGAGTAAACTAACGCACCCCGTTGGGTGACTCAAAAGGACCCACAACATACGAATCTTTTGAGTTCTAAACTTCTAATGATATCCGAACACAATGAACAACGTGAACAACGATTATAGTGATTAGGAACTAACCCCTCAGTGCGCTTCGTTCCCGGTCGAGGCAAGGATCACAAAGAAAACGCAACAAGGCAATAACCAAAAGTATCATAAGCTTACTTAGACCGAAAACCAAATAAGGAATAAGCCAAGTAAAATCCGAATAACCAAAGTGAGCAATTTAGCCCCAACTTTAAGTCGGAAACCAAGTAAAGCAATAAGCTGAAATTTCAATAAGCTGACAAGCCATGACATAAATAGAAAATCAATTAAGGGAATAAGCCGAAAACTGAATAAGAAATTCGGCTTATAAGTCGAAACTAATTAATCCAAACATAAGATGAAACCAAACAGTCATTTAGCCGATTATAATATAGTTGGTCTTGTGTTTTTAATCCTTAGCAGCCACGGCAACAACAATAACCTTAAAAGATTAATTACCAAAACAAATTAATTAAACTTCGAGAAAAACAAATGGGTTGAATCGAATAGGCAGAAGAATTAACACGAGCTTTCTTGATTAATCGAACAATGGAAGCTTGAATCAGACAATTACACCTCGAATTACAAAACCCCCAAAACAATTTTGAAAAACCCTAACTTGTGATGGTAGCCTTCTAATCGAACAATGTGCTGATGGTGATAGGAAGGTTGTTGACTTCAAAAAAAGGAAGAAGACGAAAAGGAAAAGCGGAAAAGGAAATGATGAAAAGGATGGGGGCGTGCGGGGTGGGGTTAATGTTAATTTATTTTTTTATTTTTATTATTAGCCATTGTATTAAGCGTACCTCATGTCCCGTCATGTTCCAATTTAAACACAGTATCCCGATACGCGTAAAATATGTCAAATATGTTTCTGGAAATGTTTTCATGAGCATAATACTAAGAGCATTGGGTGTGAGAGGGATCGTGGCTCGCCGTGGCTGAGGTGGAAGCTCGCCGTGCCTCGCCACCATACCGCCCCCTTCGCCGTCCTTCGGTGTATTTCGCCGTCTGCACGATGAGCTTGAAGTTGTACTTTTTTTTTTCTCTTTTTTCTTTTTATTTGTTGAGTTTTTATTTGTGGAGAGGATAAATATTTTTGAAGGTGAAGTGTTTTTTTATAAAGATTGAAAGGTTCGTGGAGGAAAAAAGAATGCAAACATAAATGCATACTGATAAAAACACAAATTAAATTTAACATTTAACTGAAAACAAGAAATACATAATACGCTTAAACATTAAAAACTACAACGCATACTGATGAAAATAAAACTACTAAAATTTAATAAAACGAATCATCCGAGTCCCAACCCTCAGAACTTGAAGAGGAATAAAACTCGCCATTAACGAGCCGAGTCTCAATTATGTCAAAGTAGTTATCTTGAAGATATTGAGCTTCCTTGCTTGTTCACGACGGCCTTCCTCGTGCATGCTCTTCCATAATCTTCCTATAGTTTTCTTCGTCCTGTCAAGTTGACGGGGAAGCCTCACTTAACCCAATGGGTTGTTTTCAAGATCCACCCGTGGGATTTGTTCATAGGTGGAGTTGGAACAATTGGATTGTTCACACGTGAGTGTTTAAAATCGTTTTCCGCTGGAAAACCGAAAGACATTTTGAGGTGGTGTTGAGTAAACTTCAACTTCTTCTGAAGTTGGAAAGCTAGTTTCAGGAAACTGTGGTGGAGTTGTAAAGCTTGTTTCCAGCAACTGTTGTGGACTTGGGAATTGTTGAGAAAAATATTTTCGAGACATTTTTGTGTGTGTGAGTTGTGTGTGTGAGTTGTGTTTGTAACTTGTAACTGGTATAGTTGTATACATAGGCACATATGATTCCGCTCAAACTATACCGTTTTAATTTAAAATTTGAATTTGAATTTTAAATAATCTCTCTCCTATTTGAATCTGATTTTGAATTTGAATTTTTATTTTGAATTTAAATAACCCCGCTCAAAAGTATACCGTTAAATTTGAATTTGAATTTGAATTTAAATTTGAGTTTTTAATTTGAATTTGAATTTTGAATCTGATTTTTGAATTTGAATTGTATTAAAAAAAAAAAAAAAAAAAAAAAAAAAACCTTTAAATAACAAACTATAACCACCGTTTTTCACATATGCATCAATTCAAACTTTCTATCTTTGTAGCTCCAAAAAAAACACAATGTCTTAAAATCCGAAATGGAACAAGTCTGAAGAAATGTTGCTTGCAAGTTTGATAGAAATTTCGCAAGCTCGATATGGAAAATAACCGCTCCAAATTTTTTTGGAACGACGTTATGGAGATGTTCAATGATCAGACTACCGATGACCATCGTACAAAAATTCAATCACGGAAAATGGACGAGGATTAACGCTTGATTCCAAAAATTCAACGCTATTTACAAATATTTGCGCCCGTCGAAAATGACCACACTCATCTCGAGAATGTGAAACTAAACTTTGAGTAATGATTTAGTGGAAAGGAGTTCAAGTATGTTCACATTTGGGAGATTTTGAAAAATTACCCGGGGATGTCAAGATCCGATCCATTAGATGCGTCGTATTTTTTTACTGCGGTCGCTTTTTTTGTATCATGTTTATTTTTATTATTATTGTGTTATGTATTGTATTTTTATTTTTAATGAAATGAATTTAGTTTATTTGGAAATTTGAATAAAAAAAATAAAGTGGTAGTGGTGGGCCTCAAATGAAGAGGTTGAGGTTTGTTATGAGGGAAGGGGTTTGTTGTGGTTAGTTGTGGAGGTTTGTTATGCTGATATAGCAGTGACGTGGCAGTGATGAAGAGATATGGTATATCACCACACCCACCCTTCTAAGGTATCATTACTATTTTGGAATTGGATTATAAACGTTTTGTCGTAACTAAGTCGGTCTCGGTACACGTGCGGTGCCATGTTTTCCGTTGACAATGAAATAACCTCTCGTTTTCCTTCGTAAATCATCAGTATGTGTTAAAAAGTGATAGTTTCGCTTATTTCAATATAAAATACTAGTTTCATGTGTTACTTGCGTCGCAGTTGTGCGGATAACCTCCCAAAACACCGCTTAAGCTTACGATGCTTAAAATTATAAATTAGACAATAATAATTTCACATTTACTATTAAGATACTCGGTGGAAAAGTACCGTGTAAGTGTCAATATTTCTTGAAATGAGATAAATATTTATAACTATCGAATATAATTGATTTATTCTGCGTAATAAATAATATGATAATAATCCAAAATTTTTACGGGTTGTTATAACCACATATCAAGATAATTTGCAATCTGTCCTCTTTCCATTATTTTTATCCAAATATAGCAAAGAGAAGCATTCTATGTCAGGAAACTATCCTTATGGTATCTAGTATCCGGTGACTACATAAACATAACTAGACTCAAGACACATATGTCCATCCTCCCTGCCACATTATTCCTGAGAAAAGAGAGTTTGAGTCAAAGAAATTCGGTACCAAGATACATAGCCATCTGACCATTCTTCAAACCCAAACACTCCTTTAAAGATAACTGCCATTTAATAACCAGATATATCCAAATCTAACCAGTTAATCACTCGAGGCAGTTATTCTAGCAAACAATTTCATGACATTTCATGCAATTTCATGACATTTCCAGTCTGCAAGCCTTTTATCCATAACCATCCAAATTAATGATCATTTCATTTCTAAATCTAACCAGTTAATCACTCGAGGCAGATTATTCAAGCAGACAAATTTCATGACATTTCCGGTCTGCAAGCCTTTTATCCATAACCATCCAAATTAATGATCATTTCATTTCTAAATCTAACCGGTTAATCACTCGAGGCAAATTATTCGAGCAGACAATCTCATGACATTTCCAGTCTGCAAGCCTTTTATCCATAACCATCCAAATTAATGATCATTTCATTTCCAAATCAAGAAAATTGCAGATAGAATGTATTAGAAAGTGTCTGTGTATACAAAAAAAGTGAATCGTATTAAAAAGTGCCATGTTAATTCCATACTTTTGACTACTACAGTGACCATCAAATAAAAAACCTAATAAGCCCATTCATAAAGTGTTTCGCTAAGCGATTTTGAATACAACATAAACTTGGCAATTTTGACCCAGCCCGAGCCAGTTGACCCACGACCCGTTTGACCTGTGCTTCCATTTGACCTATAACTAAACCATCATAGTAACAACTAGGTCAACTTTGTTGCACCCTAATTGCATAAGTCTTGTTGGGCAACAACACAAAGCCTAAGGGCTAAACACGTTAGTTTGTTAGTTAATAACCGCTAGTTAGTTAAAGGTAGTTAGAAGCGGTTATGGTAGTTAATGGTAGCTATAAGGTTAGTTGTTGGTAGTTAGAAGTTAGTTATTTCAGTTACACCGATTCATGATAGGACACGATGGTTCCGTGGCTATATAAACGTTGCATATGTATCATTGTAAAGTGTGTCTCAAAATACAATGTAACCATTGTTAATACAAATATCGTCATTAAACGTTATTTATATTTTTGATCTTTACCTAAGTTTTGTTAACGAAAAAAGTAAATTTAGTTTGTATAAAAGCTTAAAGCTTGTCAAGTTTAATAGATATTAAAACAAGCTTTTTCAAACAATATATTCATCATTCAAGCATTTACATTTATGATTAGTAACATCTTGATATGACTCTAATCATTATGTATGATAGTAGTTTTTAGAATGTGTTAGGTTCTTAAAACCAAACACTACTTATGTACTTGCATATTTCTAAAATTAGAAATACAACATATGACATCATGTAATGCATCATGGAAATCATTGGAAGATTTCATTAGATATTTTGTGTGGATTTGTACTCTTCATATCTTGCACAATCTCACTTAGATAGAGTTGACTTTAGCAAAGATTTGATATCTTGATCTGTGACCGGCGGTACCAAAATGGTACACGGCGGAACCCTTTAAGGTTCATGGTCCGTGGACGCCTCGCCCACTTTTGGCTATAAATAGAAATGCCAAGCCAAGTAGTTTTTCATCCCTTTCTAACATACTCTCATACATATCTTCTCTCTAACCTTTCTAACTCGGTTTCATATCATATTAGTGATCTCTTTTGTAGCAAAGAAGATCAAGTCACATTCAAGCTTCAACGAGAAGTTGGAAGTCTTGTTTGTTTAGTGTTGTATGATCTTGTATTGATTCATACTTCATTGTTGTATTAAAACCATCATAATCTTGTGAGTGTGAGTGGTTAGTATTTTAGTCCTCAAAATACATTGTGTGTGGGAGTGGTTGTACCCTTGGAAAGAACTCGACATCTAGCTTAGTGTCGGAAATAGTGTAAGCGAAGTGTAAAGGTTTTCTCCGCCGGTGAAAGGAGCTTGTTGACTAGTGAAGTTAAACTCTCGAGTGTGAGACTCGAGGAGTGGAGTAGGGCAAGGAAAAAGAGTCCTTGTAGACCGAACCACTATAAACAACTTGTTGTGGTTTGATCATTTCTTTCCTTATTTACTTCTTACATATTACTTGCATATTTCATTAACATATCTAAGATCAATATCAATTGATCTTTACAATAAGTTTCAAAACAAAGTTTTAATTGGTAAACTATTCAACCCCCTTCTAGTTTTCTACAATTGGTACCAGAGCCTCGTTGCTCAAGAATTTCTAAAATAACTTGTATTTTATAAACTTGAAACGATCCATGGATTCTGAAAACTTTAAAGAAGGGCAATCTATGCAAAGACCACCACTCTTTGAAACCAATGGATTTATCTATTGGAAAAACCGTTTGGAAACATATGTAAAATCAAAAGATATAGATCTTTGGTTTATTATTGTTAAAGGGATTTTAGTTCTACAACAAAGGATATTTCCGTTGATGAACAAAAGAAACTTGTTGCTAAAAATAATGAAGCTAAAATGATGCTTTATAATGCTTTACCTAGAAAAGAATATGAAAGAATTTTTATGTGTGAAACCGCCAAAGATATTTGGGAATCTTTAATTGTTACACATCAAGGTAATTCACAAGTCAAGGATAACAAAATTGATCTTCTTGTTCAACAATATGAACAATTTGTTATTCCCGAAGATGAAACCATTGATTGTGGCTTTGCTCGCTTTAACACTATTATTACATCACTTAAAGCACTTGATGAATCTTTTCGTAGTAAGAACTTTGTCGGGAAATTTCTTAGAGCACTCCATCCCAAATGGAGAGCTAAAGTGACCGCCATTGAGGAATCAAAAGATCTCTCAATAATGTCACTAGACGAGTTGATGGAGAAAGATTCGGGGATCATCAAAGGAAAAAGGGAGAAGATCAAATCCGTTGCTCTAAAAGCAAAAGCGGAATCAAGTGATGATGACGAATCTTGCCCCGGTAGTGAAGATGAGGAATATGCCATGGCCGTTAGAGATTTTAAGAAGTTCTTTAGAAGAAGAGGAAAGTTTGTAAGACAACCTCGAGAAGAAAAGAAGCCATTCAGAAAAGATCGGGATGACAAGAAGGGTAAAGGTGAAAGAAAATGTTTTAGATGTGGTGATGCAAGTCACATCATAGGAGAATGTCCCAAGCCACCTAAAAGCAAAACTCAACGAGCTTTTGTAAGTGGTGCTTGGAGTGATAGTGAAGACGATGAAGAATCAAGCAAGGAAGAGATCGCCCTAATGGCACAT
The DNA here is from genome assembly GCA_910596185.1 of Chrysanthemum makinoi. Taxonomy (NCBI): domain Eukaryota; kingdom Viridiplantae; phylum Streptophyta; class Magnoliopsida; order Asterales; family Asteraceae; genus Chrysanthemum; species Chrysanthemum makinoi. The sequence goes on along the minus strand of OU343225.1, from coordinate 32,659,042 downwards.
GAGTCAAATGAGGTACTTTCCGACTCTTCTTATTCTTCTATTGATGATGACACTTTGCAAAAACAATATAATCAATTGTGTGAGCTAAGTCTAAAAATCATAACTAAAAATAAATTTTTAAAACCAAAAAGGAATTTTTGGAAAATGAAGTTTATGAGTTAAAAGAAAAAGCAAAACGACTAGAAAAGGAAAAGCAAATGACGATGATTGTAAATCATGTCAAGAGCTTAAACTTGAAATAGAAAAACTAAAGCTCACACAAGATGTTTTAATCAAAAACAATTCTAAATTTAAAAGGTTTAACAAGAACATCGCTCTTGCCGATGAAATAGTTAAAATTCATAAAACACCGGGAGACATGAATGGGCTAGGTTTTAATGAAGTATTAATTCCAAAGAGTCAAAATAAAAGGGCCGAAAAGGACGAACATTCTCACAAAATTGCTGCTACAGACGGACCGACGGAACCAAAATAAGGGTTCCGTCCGTTGTGCAAAATGGTGCCGTGGGTACTTCAGAATGAATGTTCGCATACGGACCGCACTAATTTGTTAAAATAACAAAGAAAACCAATAATAGTATTAAACTAAAACCAATAGCCGTTACTTTCGAGAGTAGGACTTGTCAAAAATGAATTTAGATAAAAAAAACTACTCAACAACGATATAAAACTCCTTTTGCCAAACGCCCCATTCCTAAGAGCAACCACAACGTACAACCCAACTACCAACACAATGGTTGGAATCAAAACTTTCCTAGACCATATCAAACTCCAGATTACATGCCATGGAACTCTTACCCATCATTTCCATACATGAATCAAATAAATGGTATGTTTAACCCAAATGGACCCATGAGATATTGGGGACCAAATGCTTGAGTTATTTGCTTCTTAGGTATGCTTGAAAGTTGGATTGGAACCCGATGAATGGATAAAAGATAGTTGATGCTCACGACACATGACGGACAACAAAAGTCTCTTCTCATCATACCAAGAGTATGACGGAGGTAATGTCACCTTTGGTAGCAATCTCAAAAGCAAAATTATTGGCAAAGGTACGATTGCTCATAACTCCTTAACTATTGAAAATGTTGCTCATGTGGATAGGTTAGGATTTAATCTACTTAGTATTAGCCAACTATGTGATAAAAAGTATAAAGTACTATTTGATGAAAATGGTAGTAAAATACTAAAAGATGGTATCACCATAGCTAAAGGAGTTAGGAAAAATAACATATACGTCATGAAAATAGATAAAACATATAATGACAAACTTTGCCTAACAACATTAGATGATAGCTCATCTCTTTGGCATAGACGCTTAGGTCACGCTAATATGAGACTTATACAAAACCTATCTTCAAAAGAATTGGTTAGGAATTTACCAAAACTTAAATATGACCAACACTTTTATGACGCTTGCAAAATTGGTAAACAAACACATAGTAGTCACAAATCTAAAAATATGGTGTCCACATCTAAGTGTCTAGAATTATTACATATGGACTTGTTTGGACCATCCGCTATAAGAAGCTATGGAGGCAACTTATACACTTTGGTCATAGTAGATGATTACTCAAGGTTTACTTGGACGTTGTTTTGAAAACCAAAAATGAAGCTTTTGATAAATTTGAAATACTTAGCAAGAAAATTCAAAATCTTCTAGGTGTCAAAATTGTGTCGATCCGAACGGATCATGGTCGTGAATTTGACAACGAAACTCAATTTGGAAACTTTTGTGATACAAATGGTATAACACATAACTTTTCCGCCCCACGAACACCTCAATCAAATGGAGTAGTAGAACGTAAAAATAGAACAATTCAAGAAATGAGTAGAACAATGCTTAATGAACAAAACATTCCTCAAAAGTTTTGGTGTAACGCCGTTGACACTTCTACATATATTTTGAATAGAGTCTTAATACGTCCTTTCTTAAACAAAACACCATATGAACTTTATAAAGGTAAAAGGCCAACGTTAGGATATTTTAGAGTCTTTGGTTGTAAATGCTTTATTCTTAATACTAAGGATTATCTCACCAAGTTTGACCCAAAGTCTTATGAAGGTGTATTTCTTGGTTACTCTCAAACTAGTAAAGCTTACATTGTCCTAAACAAAGAAACAATGATAGTCGAGGAATCGTTGAACATAACATTCGACGAAAGTCCACCTCCCTCTAAGACATCACCTTTGGTAGATGATGACTTAGTTGAAAGTCAAATGATAGAAGGTCAAGAAATAATTAATAATAACAAGCAAGATGAACAATTAAATAAAGAAATTGTCAATATCAAAGAATCTAAAAGTCATCCTTTAGAAAAAGTCATAGGACAACTTAATCAAAGAACCTTAAGGTCACAAGCCCAAAATCAAAGTAATTATTTTTGTTTTGTATCCACCATTGAACCAAAACCCATAAATGAAGCAATAAAAGATGAATCATGGGTAATTGCCATGCAAGAAGAATTAAACCAATTCGTTAGAAATGATGTTTGGAAATTAGTTCCAAAACCTAAAGATCAAACTATAATTGGAACAAAATGGGTTTTTCGAAATAAAATGGATGAAAATGGGATAGTATCTAGAAACAAAGCTAGGCTTGTAGCGCAAGGTTATAATCAACAAGAGGGATTGATTATGATGAAACTTATGCACCGGTAGCTAGGCTTGAGTCTATTAGAATATTACTTGCTTATGCATGTGCCTATGATTTTAAATTATTTCAAATGGATGTTAAAAGTGCTTTTCTTAATGGGTTTATTAACGAAGAAGTGTATGTTGCTCAACCTCCGGTTTTACCGACTTTGAGAAACCACATCATGTCTTCAAACTCAAGAAAGCATTGTATGGTCTTAAGCAAGCACCAAAAGCTTGGTACGACCGACTTAAGACTTTTCTTATTGATAACAAATATACTATGGGATTAGTAGATAATACTCTTTTTACCAAGAAAAGGAATCACATATTATCATTGTTCAAATATACGTTGATGACATTATATTCGGATCAACTTGTCAAGAATTATGTGATGATTTCTCTAAAATCATGCACGACGAGTTTGAAATGAGTATGATGGGTGAGTTAAATTTCTTTCTAGGACTTCAAATTAAACAACTAGAAGATGGCATATTTTTTAACCAATCTAAATATATAAAAGACATGCTTAAGAAATTTGGTCTTGAAGATTTCAAACCAACTAAAACACCCATGTCCTCGGACACTAAACTAACCAAGGATGAGGAAGGTGAATCCGTAGATAACACTAAATATAGAGGAATGATTGGTAGCCTACTCTATCTTACGGCTAGTAGACCCGACATTATGTTTAGTGTTTGTCTATGTGCTCGCTTTCAAGAAAACCCAAAGGCATCACACTTAGAAGCTTTAAAAAGGATTTTTAGATACATTAAGGGAACAACGTGTTTAGGATTATGGTATCCCAAAGGAACGGGTGTAGAAACCATAGTGTATGCCGACTCGGATCATGCAGGTGACTATGTCGATAGAAAAAGTACAAGTGGTATTTGCACTTTTGTTGGACATTGTCTCACCTCATGGTTTGCAAAGAAGCAAACGGCCTTAGCCATCTCAACTACTGAAGCCGAATACGCCTCAGCCGGAAAAGCATGTCAACAAGCTCTTTGGATGAAGCAAGCTCTCGTAGATTACGGAATTCATCTCAACGACATTGTGATACTTTGCGACAACAAAGGAGCCATCGATCTCAGAAGAATCCCGCTCAACATGCTCGTACAAAGCATATTGAAATCCGCCATCACTTTCTTCGCGACAATGTTCAAAAAGGAAACATTTCAATCGAGAAAGTATCCTCCAAAGACAACATTGCCGACATCTTAACTAAGCCTCTTAAACGAGAACCTTTTAATCTTCTTAGACTTGGTTTAGGGTTAATGGAACCAAACATGTAGGATAAACATAGCCCAAAACATTAGAATAGTCAAAACTAAAACAAATTTGTCTTGTACTCGCATCAGTAGCCACGGCACCAACGACAACAAAGACGGAACCAAATTTTTGGTACCGGCTCGTCCGTGGTGTCTATAGAAGCAAAACTGCTATATACAAATCATCCTCTTCCTCAAAACCCACTTTACCAAAACGTGTAAAACTTAAACCAAGCTCATTATTGTCATCTTCCAACTCACTAATCAATGAAGATAACATCATTGTAAGTATCCTAACTACATTTCATCTCTTAATTCGGAGTCTAGGATTCTTATTTATGCACAAAACTATCACAAATCATTACATGGGGTTTTATGTATGCTTTTATACCAAATATGAATTCAATTGGCAAATTGCATAACTAGTCATTGAAATTAGGTACTACATTATCATATTGCATAAACAAATCATGCTTCCCACTAATTGATAGATAATGAATATAAGGCCTTATTCAAACAACCAAACACCCCATGTCAAAAGTTTTGAAAAGCTTCTCACTTGTAGGAAAACAATTTTTTCATTGCTAATACAAATAGAAACGTTAAATTTTCATCACTTGCATGCTCTTGAATACTAAAGGTATTGCATAACTAATATGCATTCCCGGTATATTCAAATGAAGCCACATTGAATTAGGAGCATTTGGGTTATCTCATGGTATTTGCCAAACACCCCACTAAAACCATTTTGTGCATAAAATGAGTCGAGATAACCGCAACTCCAAATTGTTTTCATATAGGCACACACTAGAACCAAAAACGTTAAAACTTATTCTCATTTTTAACATATTAACTCTTGTCCTTAGGAATAACCATGGTAGCCGCAAGATTCTATGATCACAAAGACACCCTTAACTACATTCCCAAACACCACAAAACCAAAGGACTTACCAAGGAACAAGTAGAAATATTTAGGGGTCTAGAATCAAGGTATTTCCATGAGGGTAGAACCATTCACTCATCCTTCCTTGAAAATACCAACCTTCGTGAAGAACTAGCCGCCATTCAATTCGATTGTCTTCTTGACATCGATGAACCAATTTGTCCTAGGTTTGTGTTAGAATTCTATGCTAGTGTGACGGCTTTAGTTATGAAGACGATGATGAATTTTGTCTTAGGTTTAGAATTAATCAAAACGACTACACCATCACCTTAGCCAACTTTGCTCAAGTGCTAGGAATTCCCAACCGAGGAACTTGTCTCTACTCGAATAAATGGTCACTCACCGCTCTTGATGCTATCAATGACCGCTCTCTACCCTACCAAACCCGTTTGGCCGATAAGGATGTCATCCGTGAACACCTTTTAACCCAAAAAGTGATACAACCCAAGTTACCCGAAAGGGAAAAGAAGTAAACCGAGATCCATATGGAATGGAGCTAAATGAACTTAAGCCCAAATTTAAGAAATGGGAGGAGCTACTTAGAGCCAACGCCATTAGCACCATAGGAAATAGGGATCACATTAACGCTTGCCTTTGTCACATGCTCTACAACTTGTCCACCCGACAACCATTCAATTTAGCCTACTACATAGCTAGGAGAATGATTGATATTCCAACTCAAGGATCGGTTGCTCTTCCATACGGGATGCTCCTCACCCGTCTCTATAGAAACTTTGCACCAATTCCACCAACACCAAAAGGGATGCACCTTCACTATGAGCTCATCCCTCACATCTTTGTACCTTTGAGTGATGCACGAGTTGCTAAGACAAAAGGCAAGAGAGCAAAACCTCCAACTCCATCATCATCATCATCAAATAGCTCGGAGGATGGTCTTCCAAGCTCTCGTCTTCCGCCTCATGAGTATTATGCGTCTCTTCCCGAAATAGAGAATGAATCAGAGGAGTTCAAGCAAACTAAGGGAATGTTCAAGTGCCTTGGTAGGATGATGAACAAGATTTACAAGAAGTTGGACAAATAAGGGTACTTTTAAGGAGTGTTTGGAACAATACATTATCATTAATGTTTGATACAATTTAGTTGTTTTTATTATGTAGGATGATAATATAACTTGAAACAATGGTGAATGCTAACAATTTCATGCAGGGGGATAGCGCAAGTATGCTATCAAATTTTACCCATTTTCACTATAATGTGAAAATCAATAAGCCTTGCTCAAAATACATGTTGCACTATGTTTATATATATATTATCTACTTTTCCTAACTAGAAATGTTTAGTATAACATGTTTTGAGAAGAATTTCAGTGTTTTCGAAAAGTCCCCACACCTAAAAACGAACTCGTCCATTTTTCTCAGACTTCACGGATCGGACGGCACCATAATTTTGGTACCGTCCGTTATGTAATTGGTACCGCACTGCATATCGTGGAAGGACCGGACGGCACCCTTTTAGGGTTCCCGTGTATGATTTTGGTGCCGTGGATCCTCCGTCGTAACTTTCAATTTCGACTATTTCGTGATTCCAAATTACCATCCAATGCTTATAAATCAATCCTAACTTTCTTATACCCTTATTAGAACTAGTATAATTCACTTAAGTATATAAGAAATCCATTTCCCACCAAAATTCAAAAATTTGAAAAATCCACCCAAGGAGCCCTTTTGCATAAAGGAAGGAACCAAATTTTTGGTACCTTCAAACTGGGTGATTCAATATTAGGAAATTCTGCTCATTAGAACACATTTATTGCAAATCTTTTCTTCTTCACTCCATCTCTTGAATGGATTGACTTGGGTGATATGACTAGCATTCAACCCACTTCCAAATCATTAGGAACCTCATCTCTTCAATGGTTTAACATCAAATCAAACACATTTCTCCATGATTTTTCACTTCTATAAATTGAGAGGTTTTACCATGATCATCCTCACACCTTCTTCATTCTTACTATCATCTAGCAAAGACAAACCAAAGTCAAAATGACAAAATCATCTCCAAAACCTTGCAAGAAGACCGCTAGAATTAGTGTGAGGCCTTGTTGCTTGGTTAACCTTAGCTCCTCATCCGAGTCTTCTCCACTCACAATCTCATCTCCCATCCGAGATGATACAAATCTTACCTTAGCCACACCTAATCAATCACATATTGTGATCACCACTCCACCACCAACAAAAACATCAACTTCACCTCCACCGGCACCCATCCAAACATCCAAAACACCCTCACCACCTTCACCAAGGTCTCCAACTCTCATTCCCATGGAGTTATTTTCCACTCCACCAACCTCCCAAATCCTTTCTTGGATGACTTGGATGACTTGCCTCCTAGGCCAAATCATCCACCACCATTGCCATCATTTGGCTCAATTGAGCGGATGGCTCATAAGTCACCTCGGTCATCCCTTGACCCAAACGCCCCATTAGGGCCTAAACCTCTTCTCTTCTACCCCATTCACAAAGACATTCATGGTCCTTTGTATGGGGATCATTCACTCCCACATCAATGTCCCCTCATCTTGAAGACATTGAGGAGTGTATGTGGGATGCCAATCCCACTAGAGAGAGATTCAAACCGAACTCCACAACCTCCACCAATTCAAAGGCATGGTGGACTCTCACTTGAGTGAGACAATGCAAATGCAAAGTGCTTTGCTTGCTTCCATCATGACCACCCCAAACATTTCCACCAACACCAACACATCTATCATTCCACCACCACAACCTCCCCAAACATACTACCCCCTAGGCCCCAAACCGTTGATAGGACCCGGGTTATGGTCCTTGACTTTCAAGAAGAAATGAGGTTCATCCTCAATCATATCCTTGAGCGCCTCAACGCTTTTTCTCATCCACCATCTAATTAGGATGGTTATAGTTTAGCATTTCTAGTTTTCTCTTCTTAGGATTATTTTTTTTTCTCTTGTACTAAAACACATCATTGTGTTCCCATTTCATGATCTTTATTCATGAAAATTTTAACTAATGAATGGTGTTTTTATTATAGTGTTGGTACTTTTACATAGTGTTTGGAAATGCTTGTGAATGATCATTATTACTAACATTTTTTTGTAGCTTTATTTTCACAATCCATGTATCTTCCCATTAAGCACCCAATTTAGGGGGAGCTTTGATCAAGGGGGAGATAATGGCTCGGGCTCATTACATTCCGCAAGATAGCCTCTACTTTTGTTGAGACAAAAAGGGGAGAAAATATTGAACTTGACTACATTTTGACTTTCCTAAAAAGTCAATCGCATACTTTGACTTTATGAAAAAGTCAACATCATACATCAACTAGTGAACACTTTGACTTTCACAAATAGTCAAACATCATACACTTGCATTATCTTTCTCTTTTCAAGTTCTAAAACTAATATTTTTATAACTCTTGCACAAACTTTGTATCTTTTATAAAAATAAAATTTATATTTTGTCCTCAACAAAAGGGGGGAGATTGTTAATACAAATATCGTCATTAAACGTTATTTATATTTTTGATCTTTACCTAAGTTTTGTTAACGACAAAAGTAAATTTAATTTGTATAAAAGCTTAAAGCTTGTCAAGTTTAATAGATATTAAAACAAGCTTTTCAAACAATATATTCATCATTCAAGCATTTACATTTATGATTAGTAACATCTTGATATGACTCTAATCATTATGTATGATAGTAGTTTTAGAATGTGTTAGGTTCTTAAAACCAAACACTACTTATGTACTTGCATATTTCTAAAAATAGAAATACAACATATGACATCATGTAATGCATCATGGAAATCATTGGAAGATTTCATTAGATATTTTGTGTGGATTTGTACTCTTCATATCTTGCACAATCTCACTTAGATAGAGTTGACTTTAGCAAAGATTTGATATCTTGATCAATGTCGACCGGCGGTACCAAAATGGTACACGGGCGGAACCCTTTAAGGGTTCCGCGTCCGTGGACGCCTCGTCCCACTTTGGCTATAAAAAGCAATGCCAAGCCAAGTAGTTTTTCATCCCTTTCTAACATACTCTCATACATATCTTCTCTCTAACCTTTCTAACTCGTTTTCATATCATATTAGTGATCTCTTTTGTAGCAAAGAAGATCAAGTCACATTCAAGCTTCAAACGAGAAGTTGGAAGTCTTGTTTGTTTAGTGTTGTATGATCTTGTATTGATTCATACTTCATTGTTGTATTAAAACCATCATAATCTTGTGAGTGTGAGTGGTTAGTATTTTAGTCCTCAAAATACATTGTGTGTGGGAGTGGTTGTACCCTTGGAAAGAACTCGACATCTAGCTTAGTGTCGAAAATAGTGTGTAAGCGAAGTGTAAAGGTTTTCTCCGCCGGTGAAAGGAGCTTGTTGACTAGTGAAGTTAAACTCTCGAGTGTGAGACTCGAGGAGTGGAGTAGGGCAAGGAAAAAGAGTCCTTATAGACCGAACCACTATAAATAACTTGTTGTGGTTTGATCATTTCTTTCCTTATTTACTTCTTACATATTGCTTGCATATTTCATTAACATATCTAAGATCAATATCAATTGATCTTTTACAATAAGTTTCAAAACAAAGTTTTAATTGGTAAACTATTCAACCCCCCCTTCTAGTTTTCTACAACCATGTTATGTTGTCAATAATAAAGAATCAACTTCTTGTTAATATATCGATCCTGGAATATCATTAGAAACTTGTGTACAAACGTTTTGCCTATTAAACTAAACATGTTAAAAGAGGTCACAAATTCTAAAGCAGATGTAGTTCATCTAGTCTGCATATAATTTTAAACTACTTTTTTTTTTTCCTTTTTTTTTGGTAAAGGATTTTACCCCGGTAAATATATTAACATCAAAAAATAACGTTAAGTACAAAGGAATATGGTTGAAGTACCATATTAACCTAAACGCTTTAAACAAGCGTACTAGCAACGGCTACATGTTTGACATGCCAAACCTTTACAAAAATTACGTTATACCATCCTCATAAAATAATAACAAAGAACTTCCCATGCATGCATCCCCATGCAAGCACACCCCAAACAACCCTAACTGACCAAGACACCCACATATTAAGCGAACTAAACTACAAGCCATAGGGAAGAATGTACTTTTAGTTTTATTTAAGTGAGCAGCTATAGCTGATTCAGTGTTTTATTTAGTTAGATTAATTACAATGTGTAATGTAATGTGGACTACAAAAAAAAAATACATATTAATAACAAAACTAGATCACATCCTGATGTAGTTCAACACTCGGCATTTTTAAACTAACAACCTGACAACACATATGGTTTAATGCAAGCAGCGCCTGCTTCACATTACCATATCTAAGTTAGGACAATAGTTCCATTTTGTTTTGTGTACCAAAAATACAACTTGATAATCGAATGGTGTGCTGATAGCAATTAACAGTTTGGCTGATTTTTTTAGGACAATAGTCACAATATGCATATATTATAGCAGCAATAGCACATTTCATATTTATTACTTTTTGGGTTATATATTTCATGCCTTAAGTTTCTTTGCCAGTTCCTCATGCCTATTATAGCCAGAAGCTCTACCAGCCACCTCATTTAGATAACTCATCTTCTGAGTAACTTCTGCATGTAAAAAGAAATAGCATATAATGTGATAAGTAGGAATAGAAAACCAGATTGTCATGCACCTGAGCATTCAGTTCCTATTATAGTTGGTTCGCAGCAAAAGTTATGACAAAGTAATTCGGGCCGCATAAACGATTAAATAGTATTTACTTGTTGGTACACATTGCCATTTGCCATGATGCAAAAAAATTACAAGCCTTACTTCGGATAAATAGACCAAGCAAGAAGTAGAGTTGACTACTTGACTTTGTCCATTTCATCCTTATAAGGGGATAGGTAAGCATAACTAACTGTAAATTTGTTTTAATTGTAGGACATTGATGCAAGTTTTCAGTCAATAAATATAGTTTTAAGATACATACAACAAGCAAGGATAAACTGACACTATTCACACATTACATGTTTGCGCCACATCATTAAGTAAAGAGAAAAAGTTTCAAGCATATGCTACCAAATTGTTAATGTGCACGTTATTATGAAATAAAATCCTAGCCAAAAGGAAAAAAAGATAAATTTAAGCTAAAAAACAGAAAGAAGGGTATAAACTTGACAATTTCGTGCAACCACTTAAAAACGAGAATGGCCAATAAAGTTTTAGTAAAGAATTAATTCAACTGTTAGTTAATATCTGAGTCGCATAACATAATTAAATATAGGTTAGCATTATGTGCCAATTAATTACATAATTAGAGCACATCTTAAATGTAATTCGAACAATTATTTAAAATTAAACCTGACTTTATATGAGGTTTAATACAAGTAGCACCTACTTCACGAGATCTCTTGATGCATCTTGAACTTAAGATCCTTCTGTTGTTTTATGTAAAATCTCAAAGAGCTCGACATAATGTGGTGATCTTTTGTTCGATTTCTGTGGAATATTAAGTATAAGTCATCATATTACATTACAGTAGCATGTGTAAAGAGTTAACTTTTCATAAGTAATGTAAACTAACTTGATATATAGGAAACTTGAATATACTCGATAAAACAGTTAACAACTATCATTCACAAGAAGGCAGCAGTATGATGATTCTATCCATATAATTCAAAGCCTTCCTGCATCTCAATATGTCTAAATCACACAAACTGTGACTTTCGACACATTCAAATTGTTCCCTTAAAAACTAACTCATTCCTTTTCCCCTGTTTGACCCGTCGTAAGAGAAACCCAAACCAGAGTTGGTCAATTTACATGTAGATGAACCCCCCCTCTAATTCGTTTTACAAATTGAAAAGAGCTGAAAAAAAACATTAAAGTTGACCAGATTTAGTTAGCTAAAAAAAACTATTAATGTCAGTCCAAGTATCAGTATCCTTCACTTTCAATACCCACTCCAAACTCATAAAAAATATATGACAAGTAAAACTAAACATGGAAAACTAATCTGTCACTCAAAATGGCTCTTTAGCGCCTATTGTAGTACAGGCAGTCCATATTGGTAAGCTGGATCGGTTTCACAAATAATATCTACTCTAGTATCTTACTTGATAATTGATATATATACACTTTATGTTATCAAACAAAGTAGTTCATCAGTCTGGGTTGATGCAAGAATATCCAAGGTAAATAAACAGTTATCCAGATGAAAAACATTTCTTAGCTGCAGCCATTTTAACATCCTTATTCACCATTACAAGTGCTATCAACTTTTAACATTGCTGAAAGATATTTTTAGCATAGGGTTAAGGCAGAAGGTGCATTGAACTATATACCCTTTCTACCCGCTAAAATGAATGAAAATAGTAAAAAGTATGTAATGATTTGGTATGTATTGTGGTACTTCGCCTAATTTCATTATCCAATATCACATGAAAACTATAACATTCTTATCTCCATTAAGCTAGACTTACCTATATGCAAACTTAATACTAATTCATTTTGTGCTGTAAGATTCTTTTATATTGTCAATATCGAACAATATTTCTATTAATCTATATATTAGGTCTTTGGTTTTACACATATTAAAGTACTCATATGTTCATAGAAAAGTTTTCAAATAACATAAATGTGCCTACACACACAAGATAATTTCATGTTATCATACGTTACCCAACCCAACCATTTTGCTAACTTTAAGCATCTATTAGCCCGCATTGTGTTATGCGCCTGCCATGGTAAAGTTTTTTGTGACTGCATCTAAATTTGCAGTTGCATTGGTAGATATGCCATGGTAAAGTTTTTTGTGACACAAAATGCCCTTTTGCTCCGGAATACATAAGGGCAATTTAAAAAACAATAACTTTCGATTCAAACAGTATGTGATAAACTAGCCGGTAGATGCGAAAACGTAACAGCAAAACTTCCCATTTCTGCAATTGACAGGGAAAACTATACCTAAAACTGTTTTATCCAATGAGTAAAAATGTTGTCGGAGTTGATTATCATACTAATGACTAAAACTTATTATTTCATTCTAAACGACACGCCAAACAACTTTCGCATGTCAAAATCTAACGATAAATATTACGCAAGTATCATTCTCTAATGGACATTTCATCAAACACCTTTCGTGCACAAACTAAATCACCTAATTCACCTCTATGGCACTATAATATCACAAATGTCCATAACTAACAGCTAATTGAAGCAAACACAAAAATCAATGAATTGAGTTGAAAAGTATACCTGAGAGCATCACAAAATCAGCAACTTCAGCTCACAGAACCGAATCGATTTGAATCGTTAGGGTTTGTTATCTCTCTCCCAATGTATAAAGCACTTTGTACCTTTTTTTATACCCCAATAGCTTCCCCTCACTTCCTACCCAGTGTTATAAGGTCACTTCCCCTCACTTTGTACCTTTGGATTTGAAGTTAAATTAGAGGGTTAGGGTTTTTAATTTTTATAAAATTTGGGGATTTTGTTTAAATTGAGGGAATTTATTAAAGGGTGATGGTTTGCATCAAGGTTGTCAAGATCGGGATCCTACTTAGGATCGTTTTCGTTTTTGCAAGATCGTGATCGTAAGATCGGATCGGGATCTTAAGATCCTACTCTAATATTATTTCTTAATACTTTATGTAATTTTATACAAATCGACAAATTCTAATACATTATAACCATAAAATACTATGAATGTTTCATATAAATGTTGTCCTTAATTATGATTATAACCTGTTTAAAAAGATTAACATGTTGTTTTTTGAATTCTACAAACAAACAACCCATAAATTTGTAGTTTCTTAGTTTGTAATCCGAGAAAAGTAAGATCGGATCGGATTAGATCGTACGGTCAAGATCGGGATCCTATAAGATCTTAAGCTTGCAAAGATCCTATGTAGGATCCGGATCGTTTTTGCTTTGCAGTATCGTAAAATCGTAAGATCCTAAGATCAGGATCGGGATCCTGACAACCATGGTTTGCATACTTCAATTTTTGATTGAGACACTCATATGTACAATTGGTTAAAGCAGTGTACATTCATAGTACAACAGATTAATGCACATAATTAAGTGTCCTAATCAAAAAATATAGTGTACAAATCATTTCCCTTTATTAAAGGATTACTGTTTGTTTCCTTGGTGGTTGTTTTAAATTGTTTGAGAAAGTGAATAATGGGGAAAGAGGTTGAAAGGTTAAGTGGGTTAGTTTAGTGTATTTTGTTAGTATCAAAGTACCCTCTTAATTAACTGTCAACATAGTCAAACGAATGGTGTCTGTTAAAATTGGACCAAACTTGTAACGAATGTTTAACTTTTTGACTGAATTCAATACTTTAAAAAATTAGACCAAAAATGAAATACTCAACAAACCACAATGATAAAAAATGTAGTTAACTCTTAACTGAATTAAAACCTTGTGAATTGATTTGTATAGTTGATGTTTTTAATTATAGATAGTATTTAATTTAGGATGCTTTTATTAATTTTATATAAATTGAAGGGTTAAAAGTGGAAAATTGTGATAAGATAAAGGATAATGAACATTACAACATACAATAACAATACTTAATCACGTCAAAGCGAGTTATGGGGATGTGAGATGTAAACAAGTACCCCTCTAAATATAGTGAATTTTTTTTTAAGTGATTTATGAAAGGAGTTTTTTTTATTTTAAAATGAAAGTTGAAGGGGTAAGAGTGTAAATTTATATAAGATGAAGGATCAAAAGAGTAATGTTGTTTTCTTATGCTATTTAAAGTGTTTTTTTTTATGTGATTTGAAGAGGTGGTAATTCTCGACACCTACTAGACCCATACTCATTACGAATGTGTTCACCAGATATCTGACTTGAAACGATAAATGATACAAATCTGACACGCAGTGGTGGACCTAGATCAAAAACCAAGGTGGTTCCTTGATTGCTCAAGGTAAAAAGAAGACTAAAATACACCGTTGGTCCCTAAACTTGGCAAAACGCTTCGTTATGGGACAAAACTCGGCCTTATCATCGCCGGAGGTCCAAACCTTGGCCTTTAAATGCCAGAATCGTCCCTTGACCAGGATTGGCATAGTCAAACCTAATTTTCTGGATTTCCTTCGAGGGTATAATAAACCATTCACATTTTTGACCCAACCTAGTTAAAATGTAACCCAACCTTCAACCATATATGTATCTACTACGACCAACAGTGAACTCTAAAATACAATCAACACACATTCTACCCAAAGCAAAAAAAAACAATAATGGAACAAAACGATAAGGGGAAGGCTTTGTTGAGTTCGTTGAGGAAAGAAGACTGCCCAAATGAAAAGGGTTTGGGTTTTAAGAAGGAGAAGGAAGAGGCTGACATCTTGTTATCAAAGTTTAACGATTTGGGAGAAAGGATTAAAAATCTGGAAATATTGTTTAAATATCTTAAGGAAAGGAAGGAAAAGAAGGAAAACGATGATAGGGAGAGTTGTGCGTCTAGCTAAGTGTATGTTTAGATGATAGTAAACATTTGTAGTTCTTGAGAACATGGAATCGATGAATAAAAAATTGGGTTCTTATTTAAGTAATTGTCTTTGAAATCGTTTTGCATTTCTTAATAGGTTTGACTTACCCAAGTCATACCACAATAGTAAGTTACAATTTGTTGCCTTTCATAAGTTTGTTTGACTTGGGTAAGTCAAAATTCAAGATGTTACAATACACCATTGTTAATACATTGTTGTTTACTGCTAAAGCGTTTGAATTTTCAACCCGTATTTTTAAATCACTGCCTCTAATTTTGCTGATACAGGGATGTTTGGTTTTGATGTAACAACTTTTGCTGATAAAAGAGGCTGTTTGGTTTAACTGATACAAGGGGATGTTTGGTGATACATTATGATTTAGTGCTAAACTATTTGCATTTTCACCACATCTTTTTAAACCATTTCCTTTGCTTTTGCTGATACAAGAGGGTGTTTGGTTTTGCTGATACAAGGGGCTGTTTGGTTTTGCTGATATAAGGGATGTTTGGTTTTGTTGATACTAATTACACTAAAATACACCCAATATCACAATATAAGAACATATTAAACAACACATAACCCAAATGATATTTTATCATTAATAAAGTCTGGTAAACATCATAAACAACAACATCAAATCTAATTTACATACCCTTTTTAGAACCTATATTCCCAAAACTATCACCCAAAAGACCGCCTTTATCTACCCCATGAAAAACCCAAAATTCAGGCATTATGTCCAGCCATTTTCTTAACAAACTCTTTGTTGAACCGAATACCTTCATCTGTTTGACCAACAATCTGTATGAGTTGGGGAAGTTGCTTTGTTTGCCTTGACTGGATTTTGGTCAGTGCATCCACACAGTCAAGCGCAATTCCACGAGGTCCCAGAGCTCGATTCTCTTCTATCAGCTCCCTACGCTTGATGATTCTTGTCTTCAAATGCTGAATGCACTGAAGAACTAGCTTCTTCAGAATCCCTTCTTGGGCAGCCTCTTGTTCAAACCAGATAGCCATACGATCATTTAAATTTGGTGAATCAGCAACCTCCATGAGTTCGTTTAAAATGGGGAAATCTGCCATTGGAAAATTGTTTGTGTGTGGAAAAAGTGGTAGATGAGTTTATCGTTTGGTGTGCACTAGTTAATATCGTCTCCGGTAAGAGACGGTCAAAGGGTCTAATAGTTACTTTTTTTCACACTCGGTCCCTGAATTTGTCTTGGTTGCCGTTGTCATACTTAAAACTCCCGCCCAATAAGCACTTTAGAATACACAATTGGTCCCTCAAGTTTCCAACTTACGTAAACTACAACTTAGTTGAAGATTAAACAACACAAAACCATTAGAAGTTTGACTTTGTTAAGTCAAACTTCTAAAACATATCAAATTAACAATTAACTCCAAAACAAATATTGAGTAATGGTTTTGCAATTGTGACTTTACATAGTCAAATATTGAGTAATGGTTTTGCAATTTTGACTTTACATAGTCAAATTGCAAATACTACCTACAATCAAATTGCCACAATCAAATTCAAATGCTAAATGAATGTTTAACTTTCTATTGTCAAATTTGCATCATCTACAATACGCACAAACAACAACATATGAACAAGCTAATTTTAACCAAACCATATAAACAAATAGTGTACCAAAATACCAAAAAAATTTTGAAACATTAATTTTCATAGGGTATTCAACCCATACATAAACTACAACCACTCAAATAATTCTACCACGGCTGTGGGGAAGCTCGGTGGTGTTTCAACAGCTTCCTAGCTAACTCCCAGTTGTTGTTGATATTTTCATTCCCATCATGACTCCTATCGTTGAGCCTGATATTCATTGACTTTAGGGACTGGGAACACGCAAGTATAAACTTTTTTAAAGTTAATTCATGCTCTGTTCTGGGAAAAGCTCGAAACACCACAGTCTGTAGCTTGCCATGGCTGAATGTGTTTCTGCCTACAACATTGGGAAAATTTTTCAAAGGTAGAATACTAAGCGTGTTTGCAGCCTGAAAAATCAAATAGTGTTGAGAGATAGAAAGGGCATATTCATCCTAGAATTAGCTTCCCGTATCAACTACAACAAGTTATAAAGATTCAATGTCATTACTGTTACACGTTTCTTTAACATTGTAAAATCATAAGTGTAAAACTCAAATTGTTCTTACCGTGCAATCATCAAAATCCAATGCAAGGGTCTCAAGATTTTGAAGTCTTGTCAGCTGAAAGATATCGAATGTTGTGATTGTCATCACAACATTATAACGACCGAATCTCAAATCAAACTTCCTCAAATTCCTAACATTTGCAATATCCCTTAGTCTCGTCTCCTTTGTACTAGGACGATTAATTTTAAGAGACTCAAGTGAGGGACAACCAGAATTAAGTCCCAAACTGTACCGCTTAGAAAATTGACATGCATCAATTCTAAGCTCAGTAGATTTGGAAAGCCATGAAAATATTCCAGAGTAGCCAAAGAACAAACATGAAGTACCAGATGTTTCAACTCACTACAAGAGTAAAGTTGGGTTGGGAACGTAACTGGGTCACCATACTAGTTTGTAATAATCAGCTCCTCAATTCCATGGTCAGCCAAAAACAAGAGCCACTCATGAATCTCTTCATAATGAAAGTTGTCTATTCCAATCATTGATCTTGGCTCTACAGCGAAGACAAACTTTTTTATTGGACCCATAAGCCGATTTAAGAATCTAGTAACAAGCCTCCCATCAAACTCATGTGTTAAATAATAAAAGAAATCCTCATCAACTATGACATCGGTGAGAAAAGTCCGCTTAGACCTCCAGTTTCGCGCTAAACTAAAGGTTCTCACTCATCTGGCATGTTGCTAATACGATCGATCGACATGGTTTTGTTGGAAGTTGGGTTGGGCTTTTGAGTTCTGGAAATGAGGATTTATATTCTTGATTTCGATTTTCAGTTTCACATTTCTGGATAATGGTGTATTATGATTGGTAATGTTGTTTGTTGGGTGGGTGTATTGGTTCTCGCAAAATTAAAAGCAAGCGTATCAGGGAAGAAACGGCTAGGAGGCATAATCTCAATTGGTCCCTAGGTTGAAGGTTGGGTCAAAAATGTGAATGGTCTATTATACCCTCGAAGGAAATCCAGAAAATTAGGTTTGACTATGCCAATCCTGGTCAAGGGACGATTCTGGAATTTAAAGGCCAAGGTTTGGACCTCTGTCGATGATAAGGCCGAGTTTTGTCCCATAACGAAGCGTTTTGCCAAGTTTAGGGACCAACGGTGTATTTTAGTCTAAAAAGAATTTAACCAGTCAACCTATCAACTTGTCTATATGCGAGTCGGGTCGGTTCAAATACTCACATTTATCACAACTACAGTAGTGAAGCGAAAAGCTACAATAAATATGGGCCAAGAAATATTTCCACGCCTAGCACAAAACAAATACGGAATCCAAATTTCTTTCTCAACGCCACAACATCAATGATTTGAATAACGGGTCAAAAAGGGTTCTAGTCTAAAAGATCATGAAAACTTAATTTGATACACTTAAAAGATCAAGATGTAAATTATAGAAATCAATTACACTATATAAAAACTACAAATCTTGGAGATATAAGTACATTATGATGTACAGACTATAAAAATAGTTTGACTGCATATAGTTTTCAACTGCTAGAGACATTTTTATGTAAAAAGTAAATGATTTTCGTAACACTTGCAAAACAATACACTCTTGTTTCTTTTTTGATGTTTAAAATATATAAAAGATACTTAGTACAGTAAAAAGTGAAAAGCCTTATACTCCCTCCATCCCATATCAAATGTCCAGTTTGGCTTTTTCAAGTCTTTCTTTTTCAACTTTGACCTTAAATATTTTTGTTTGTATTATATAATATTTGATGCAACATATATGAATAAATTAAGTTTTAAATGTATTTTCAATGCGTATAATATTTATCAAATACTATATAACACAAGCAAAAATATTTAAGGTCAAAGTTAAATAAGAAAGACTTAAAAAGTCCAAACTTGACATTTAATATGAGACGTAGGAAGTACTTAACAACACAAAAGAACCAATATATTATATTAAATTATCTACTTTTTCTAACACATACAGTGACACAGACATACTCCCAAAGTCCCAATAACTTTTCTTCTTCATCTTCTCTGTAAATTCCGGCAACAATGGCCAATAAAATTTCGACTGGTTCTCTTTATTTCTTCCTTTTTTCTTTCTTATTTATATCTAATAACAATTTTTATTGAGCCTTTTTATCTTTTTGATCTCCAAGGTGGTTCCTACAAAATTTTCAAGGTAGGTCCCGATTTTTCTTCCTACATCGCTTCTCAACAATTTCCCTTCCTAAGGTGGTTCCCGGGAACAACCTTGTTCAGGCATAGGTCCGCCTCTACCGACACGAAGTTAAACATGTTTTGGGTTGAGGATAAATAAGTTTGAGTCAAAACCAGGTCAACCCGTCAAACCCATTTAATAAACGAGTCCTATTTGGGTTGATCAATGATTAAACGACCTGTAGGAGTTGATTTGCTATGCAAGACCTAAGATAGATAAATACCGTTTGCACACACCGATCCTACCCAGATCACCAACCATATCCCGCATCCAGGGATTACTCAGGCCCAGCGACTCTAGTCCAGCACTGTCGTGGCAAAATCTAGAACAATTGCCAACCCCGGACTAGGTCGAGGTAGAAGTCTATTCTTAGCTAGGCAACGGTTTAACCTAGTCTAAGGCAACAACTACCGCACATCTATCTAAACAGTCAAGCATATAAGCAAATCCAAATAGTTTTAAAGGTCCAAAAATAGTAACATGATTCTCACCACAATTTAGTTAAAAACGTAGATAAAAGTGGGGCTATGAAACTCACCTCAAGCAAGCAACGTACAAATAAACACTAGCAGAAGATAACAGGTAATCACGACACAACAACTATCGACTCGGCACAACCTATTAATGTAGACCAAATTTTAATATATATATTTCCCGAAATCAACGTTATCTACCCCAATGTATTCCATTTCGTTATTTCCAAAAATGTATCGTTTCACCATTTAGTCCTAGTGTTTGGTATCCTCATGTGGGTGTATCGACTCAATATGATGCTATGAGTGCACTCAACAACTAATATGTGACTCAATGCAACACGATGAGACATCTAAGCGATAAACTCCATAGTCCAATAAATTTCGGAATAAATAGTAGACCTTATCGAATTCGTCAACTCGATAAACTCATTTATTTATTCGTGTCGCTTATTTTCCCATAACTCAATCGCATCCTAAACAGTCATAAGGATAATTCACCCATTAATAAGGTTACCCAACGTACCTAGCGGGCTCTTATTAGATTTGTCAACCTAATAAGTCCGCTACCCACGTGGATCAACAATATTAACGTTAGGTTATCCGTAACCCATGCACACAACGTAAGTAAATAAATACTTAAAAATGGTATTAAATGCCCATAATTGGCATTTATCGATAAACGCGTACTCGAAACATTAATTACTTATTTATTATAAAACATTTCCATTTTTAGTCGTTAGTTTCCATTTAAAATAGTAAATAACAAGATAAGTCTTGTTATCGATATTTTTAGTATGAAAGCCCTTTTATTATTTATATTTCATAGTCTATTAGCATTTATATATATATATATATATATATATATATTTCGTCAAATTCCAATATTAATTTCGTAGTCTATTAGCATTTATATATATATATATATATATATATATATTTAGTCATGACTTCTCGGCTTTTAATCAATCAATAGTCCAAACTATACTAAAGTGCATGTTACGGCATTGTCGGGGTCAACTATTGACTAAAAAGTCAAAGTAACACCGACGTTGCTCAAAGTTGACAATTATATATATCAAGTCCAATTAAAAGTCATAATAGCGCAATTCAATCCCAAATCAACTCAAAACAATCTCGCCAACTAATCAACCAACCAAATATACCCGAAACTAATGTTGTGACCCTAATGGTCATGACACGGTCACGGTTAAGATCACGTGAACCAAACAAGCTCTAGAAGCTTTTCGGCTCCACGTGTCTCATCCAAACACCAACAACATCAACCAACAAGCTACCAAAACGACCCGGCCCGGACTCAAAGTCCATGTGGGTCACGTACGCAACCCAAAGGCCACGTACGTGCCCTAGGTGGCTCGTACATCATCTCAAACCCAACCAAAGACTACCAAATCAATACCACTACATCCAAATACAACCAATCAACCTCCAATCATCAACCAAACATCAAACCAATCATATATTCCTAACGAAAAACATGAAATTAGACCTAAAATACAAAAACCCAACAATATGATACACCACATGCTTTCCAAACACTAGCTACATGTTTATTTATGTGTTAATTAGATTTAATCCCATGTTTAACCAAAAACCCTAAAATTTATAATATGGTCGAACCATATTATTGCCATACGTGGCTTCACAAAGCTCAAACAAGTGTTACCCATGTTCCATTTACCTTATTCAAGCCCGATCTATAATATTTGATGAAGACCCTAAAAGTACGAATCTTAATCTTAAGATTTGAAGGTGTTAATGAAGGTTTTAGTGAGAGTATTATATATGGATAGAAAGAGGATGAAAAGATCTACAAGATGGTGGTGGAGGTGTAGTAACACTCGCCGGATTTTGGCCAGAATATGGCGGGATATAGGCGGCGACTATGGTGGTGGTGGCTAGGGTTAGGGTTTGTTTTTTAGGAGAGAGAGGTTAGAGAGAGAAAGTGTGTTTGTGTGTGTTTTTAGTGAGAGAAACAACTAGCAAAAATGAGGGTGAGGGAGGTCTTATATACTTAGACAAAAAGGACCCAAAAATAAATAAAACGGAGGGAGGGGGCGCCGGCCATGGGGAAAGGTGGGGGTCGGAGTTGTAATTTTTCGTAACTATCTCGTTTACCCATTCCCGAGCTCATATATTGTCCCCCGAGTGTCCCACAACGTTCATTCGACTTTCTAATATCGTTATTTATGTTTTTCCACGAGTTTTGACTATTTATTTGCCAATTTTTGAGTTACGGTCTAAAAGTTACAATATTTCTCGTTTTAGGCTTTTCTAGTGCCGAATCGAATAGTGCCTACCAAAAAGAGTTAAAATGCACACGATAACTCATTCAATAGTGAAATAATCCATAAAAACCAATGGACGATATAAAATCAAGTTATGGTTGATAAAAATAGTGGTAAAGGCAAAACTCAGTTTAGTTTAACGTAATGCGGTTACCTAAAATAGACTCCCTAACTGCGTTCTCTAGTTTATATTTGGAAGGAAAGGAAAGAAAATGAAAGGAAATAGAAAAATTGGTGTGTTCTCGAGTTTTTGTCAAACAGAAAGGAAAGGAAAGTGGAAGGATTTGATAGAAAAATTAAGAGGTTTTTTCCTACCAAATTTTCCGGCCAAATATGGGCGGATTTGGAAGGAAACAAATTTACACATAAACTATTTATTATAAACTAAGTTATATAACCTTCATTATTTTATATATCTTTTGTTATAGATGTATTTCTATGTTTAAAAAGTCATAACTATAATTTTTTCTTTTTTTCTTTCTTTTCCTTCCAACTCGAGAACACGACTTTGTTTATTTTCCTTCCATTTCCGCTCATTTCCTTTCAACTCGAGAACATGAAATATAAATGCCACTTTCTTTTCTTTTCACTTCTTTTCTTTACTTTTCTTTACCTATCATATCTATTCCCACAAAAGAAAACTCGAGAACAGAGCGTAAATTGCCAGTTGTCACAGAGAGTTTATGAGTCAAAGAATTTCAGTACCAAGGTACATAGCCATCTGACCAATCTTCAAACCCAAACACTCCTTTAAAGATAACAACGATTCAGTAACAAGAAACTATCCTTATGATTTCTACTAGCCAAAGACATTAGAAGACAATACAGTTGCCTATCCAAACACACTGTATGAGAAGATAGAAAAGCTTGTGAAACAAAGGTTTTCTAAACCATGATAAATTGCCATGCATCTGTTTAAACCTTTATTCCAAACACTAGTTAGACATATAACTACTTTTCTGATCAACAAGGGACATATGGTTAACCGGACTGTTAGTTAGGGCAAAATTCACATCATTTGAGTTGTAGATATCATTCTAGTCTAGAGACATAATTAATGCTTAAAGTTGTAGCTGTAACATCTAAATCCAAAATTAATTCATGTTATTTTAAAAAACCAGAATTAACATCATCTGAGCACACAAAATGGGTATTAAACTAGGATAGTTGCACCGTCACTTATTGTCAAATACTAGCAAGCTACAAACATCCAAAGCAATCTCAAATCAATATCCTAACAACTCACAATAAAATCTCAGAAATTTAAATCCAATCCAAGTCCTATCTTAACTACATATAAAGAGAAAATGGTCAAAGTTGAAATGTTGAATGTTGATAAGTCAAGCAATGTGAAATGTTGAAAAATTTAATCTATATTAGGCAGGTCTTTAATTCTCACAAACCTTGATAATCTATTAACGGTTGGAATTGTTGTTTAATCGAAAAGTATTGCATCATTCAAATGCAGCTACCTTCTTTGTACACGACTGGATTTAATGTGTATTTGGAAAGTATTGAATTATCATATCAAATGCAGCTACCTTCTTTGTACACGGCTGGATTTAATGTGTATTTGAAAAGTATTCAATCATTCAATTGCAATAGCTACCTTATTTGTACGCGGCTGGAATTATGAAAATTCAATTTGTACAAGGCGGAAAAGTTATGAAAAATCAAGTTGAAACTTATGAAAGAACCTAACCCATTTATATATTACACACACACTCATTAATTTTACATTAACAAAATACACACACAAGTAACACATCTCAACTCTCTCTCCCACCTCTTTGCAGGCCAACAAATAAACACGCGCGCCGCCAGCCTCTTTGATGCAGCCGATCCCTTTGCTTATGTGACGATGGTGATGGGTGTGTGACGATTGTGAGCTAAGGTGGGTGGTGTTAGCTATTTTTGGTGTGGCTTATGTTTTTTTTGTGTGCGACTTTGAATTTGTTTTGGGTATTGAAGGCTAATGATGTTTTAATCTGTTTTATATGTTTGGTTTTGCCATACGACACCATCATTTTACTTTTATGTAAGATCTATATGTTTGTGGCTCAATAACTCAATTTGGTTCGTTCTAAAGGTTTGTTGCTCGAAGCCTTTTATGTGTTCAATATTTTAGAGTTTCTTAACTATGGTCTGTTTGATTGATGATGATCTTTTGATTCACTGTATATTTAAATGTTTTTGGAGTATTTTTTGGCCATTCATGTTGTTCGGGCTATTGGTTGCCAATATGATTAGATGTAGGTAGTATATCTAAAGTTTTATGTTTTTTTTATAAATTGTCCTTTTGTTAGATCTAAAAAATCATGGTTGTCTAATTTGTATTTTGGTAAATGTAAAAAGGTCTCTATTGTTTTCTTTTGAACATAGATCAGAGGCAAAGGTTTGCTGGTTTTAAGACCAAGATCAGTATTGGTTTTGATCTTTTTGTTGGTTGCTAAAAACCAGATCTCGCTAAATTGGTTTTTTATTTGTGTTTCTTCTTGGTAGTTACAATATCTTTGACATATGATTAAAGTCAAAATCTGTTAGCCTTTGGTTCTTTTTAATTTTTGATATTTTTTCCAAGGATGATGATGACCTTTTGAGGCAAATGATGAAAACTAAAGCCTACATATCAAGAACTGAGTACATTTGATCTTGTAGTTTATGATACATTTAAATGCTATAGCTTTTTTAAGGTTGTTTTTAGATATGAGATTTGTTGTGTTGGTGGTTTGTAGTTACGATTGGCTTGGCAGAAAAAATTTGTTAGGTAGTTTCTATATATTGCAACATATTTTTTTCGCTCATGGTTTGACTAATAAAAAATTTAAGGTCAATGATGATATACCTTTTTTGATTTTACTTTTGTTGAATTTTTGTTCTTTTAAAGGATGTTGGGCTAATTCGGTCCTCGGTCCGGTCGGTCCGGTCCTCGGTTTAGGCTTTTGGGCTAATTGGGTCCTCGGGTCCAGTCCGACCTGCCCACAAACCGACTATTTTGGCTTTGTTGGACCGGACCGACCGACGGACCGACGGAGACCGGACCGGACCTACCACATTCGGTCCGATTCTCGGTCTAGGCTTTTTGGCTAATTCGGTCCTCGGTCTTGGCGGTCCGGTCCGGTCCGGGACCGATGCTCACCCCTAAGTGATGTGGCACCCGTAGGCCCCGAATGAAGAGAGTTTGCTTGTTATGACACCTATAGCTCTTATGTGTCAAAAATATTAAAAACAAAATTAAAAAAACAAGCGACTAGTGATTTATAAACTTCAAGGGTCAAAAAGCAATCCCCCTTTTTATCCACACAACAACCATATTGCAAAAATATCAAATTAGGTGTAATAGTTTTCAATAGTTTCAAAATTAGATGAAGAAAAATGATATGAAGTTATTGACGTTTGTTTTACATTTCAGTAGAATCAAATTCCCTTCATTCTAATAAGGTATATAATTAAATTTTTATAAATAATTAGTGTTTTACAGTTTATATAATCGATATGGGTTTGTTTTTAAAATTGTGATTGTTCATATAGGGGTTAATTTGACACGTATGGTTAACTGGCTTGGTTAATTATTTGTGGTTTTGGATAGGTTTGAAAGAAAATGTGGAGAGAGAAAGTGATTGATTGATTTAGATTAATTTTTGTTTTAAAATTTAAATTATATATTAAAATTTAAATTATTAATTTTAATTATAAAATAAATATATGATAATGAGTTGGGACACTAAAGGGAGTAGAAAAGACAAAAAAAAAATTCACCTTATTTGAGCGGAATGGATCTATGGGTATCAACGTAAAATTTTATTCTATTGTGATGGGCCCTTGATGAACCAAACAACAATATACATCATTCATTTCATTTTTTCATTCTACACCCCTCAAACAAAACGGCCATAAATCATAATTTAAGCCTACTTATAACCCAAATGGACCCTCATAATAAAAAGTGGAAGTTGATTTGATTAAAAAATCCACAACAAGAGCATAATAAGTGTCAAAAATGAAAAAAAAAAAAAAAGAAATAAATTACCGAAAAGTAGGACCATTGTTTTATAAACTTCAATGGTCAAAAAACAATCATTTTTTAATCCACAAAATCAAGCACTGTGATTGATTAATAAAAAGTGAAAATTGATTTGATTTTGGTCATTGTTTGTTAAATTTCATGTATAGAAAAAAATCACAACAAAATCATATGGCTGTGTTTTTAAATTAAGTCAACTTATAAAATAAACTTTTTTTGTCATACGTGCTTATAGAAGTTTTTATAGCCATAAGCATCAATAAGCCCAAACCTATATAAAAGGGCTTACATGGGTTTATAACTAGTTATATTACTTATATACTTTTTAAAATATACGAAGTAATAAATTATCACATAAAAGCTAAAACTATATATTTAAATTTAGTTTGATAAATTTTTATTCAATTTTACATTAATAAACTTCGGCTCTAACTAATTTAGCTTATATAAACTCGGCCTCCGGCCCTAGCCCCAACTCATTCCAAGTTCCAACACACCTTATGTGTCTAAAAACAAAATTACAAAAAAGCTACCATTGACTTCAAGGGTCAAAAGGCAAACTTCAGAGGTCCCTTTTTTATCCACACCCAATGTGTAATAGTTTTCATAGTTTCGATTAATTAGATGAATGAAGAATGATATGAAGTTGTTGGCTGTTGTTTTATATTTCAGTAGAATCAAATTCCCTTCATTCTAATAAGGTAAATAAATAAACAATTTTGCAAATATTTAGTGTTTTACAATTTATATAATCGATATGGGTTTGTTTTAAATTGTGATTGTTCATATAGGGGTTTTGATTTTTGTTAGTTTAGTTGATGAATTAAGGTGTTCGTTTGTGGTTTATGTTTGTATGCACACCAAGTGTTTGTTTTTATGCCTCAATGAAATAGATTGTTTGGTTTAGTGGCCAAACTTGTTTTTGTCTGCAATTTTGTTACGCGCGTAAGGACAAAATTAAAAGGGCTTCTGTATGTTTGTTGTAGAACAGATAAATGTGTTATACAGATTATTTCATTACTTCTTTAGAAGTATGCTGCAAGTGTTAGGTATTGTATTTGATTTTATAGATTAAATAGGCTATAAGGATAGTCGGTAAGCTAACAGCAATTGCCCTCATTGGTTTCCGCTGGCCTTATGGACCTGTAAGAATCCCTTCGATTATATAAATCGCCGTTGAATATTTAAAATCGTTATGCAACGCAGTCTGTTTTATGTTTACTGTTTGCCACTTATCATTAGTTTACGTTACAAGCTTAAGCTTTGAGGTTCCTAATTACTTTTTGAATGCATATAAGCATGTTAAGACATGGTCCTTATTTTTGAATGATATCCGTAAGTTATGAAATCATCCAGTGTCCTGTAATATTTAGGTGGCAGTGACCACCCCTTTCAATAGCATGTCCTTAAGGTTGATAGCAAGGTGTGTTTTAGACATATAATATGATATACTTTAGAACGTGCATTGTTGGCCACTATTTCTTCATATTTATTAAACCTACTATATGGGTCAAAGTATATAAACATAACCCCAAATTGACCCATTCCTAACTAAATGGGTCAAAGTTGCTACATTAATTATGTATATAAAATATGTGGTATTCTGAAGTAAAACCATTTGTTTGAAATTCGTCCCGAGAATGCTTCTGAAGATGGGTCATGGGAATTGAAATATTAAGTGCACCCCATATACATGAGGATACTTTCTTTGTATGCTGAAAAGAATGAATGATAATTTTTTGTCTCCCAAGGACTTATTGGAGTAGGAAGTATGAACGGCCAACGACCTCCAAAATCTGCAAAGGTTGGGGTAGAATTTCACCCAAAAATTTCGAAAGGATTTTGCGGTGATATGTTGGCAAGTTACTTCTCAGAACCTAATGAAAACCACATTTGAGTGAACTTTAGTGGCTTCACTTATGTGTGGGCTTAATTTGACACGTATGGTTTAATGGCTTGGTTAATTATTTGTGGTTTTGGAAAGGGTTAGTTCGGTTTGGACTTTTTTAGGTTGAATGAATGACGTTTGAATGACAGATAATGCAATTTAACAGTCAGCCTCTAAGTGTGGATTTAACATCCAACACTAATGTTGTTTCCAACATATCAATAGCATCTTATTGACTATCAAACGAGTCATTGGTTTAACAACGAAGTTGTGAACATCTTTTGTCATTTTTCCTTGTTTTTTATACTGCATGTAATTTTATACCTATTCTAATCATCCGAACTGCTCCAGTTTTGAATGAATATTTAATATTTACCCATTTTACAGGCTAAAGGTTAAGGTAAAAATAACCTGAATCAAACAACTTTCTTGATGACATACCTTTAGTATATACTAACTTTGTCCATGTTCATTTGGAAGGAAAAGGTAAGCGTGATGATTTTATGTTGTAAGTATTTGTGTTGCGTTAAACTATTTGTTTGTTGTACAGTCAGATTCACATTTAGGTTTTTTAGTTATTATCCATTTTCACTTTTCAAATTTTCACTTGATGTAGGTTTTGATGTCACTTGAGATAGAGTTTTTGAGGTACAATAAAAGAATTCACTCAAGTTTTAAATCCTTCAAAAGTATGAAAATGCCACGGAAAGGTTTAATGACACAAGATTTGAGTAAGTTTGATGTAACGAACCAACATCCACTCTTTCTAGAATTATATCTCGAAAATCTACAATAAATACAAGTAATAAAGGCAAGTTATTCTGAATTTCATAAAATTTGCATGTATTTAGACAATATTGCATTTGTACTAACACTTTTGTTGTCCGTCTTAACAGATAGTCCTCCTTGTGATGATGTGCCCGAGTTTGAAATGAGTAAGATGACACTCATAAGACGTGTGCCATTTGCTGACTGAAAGTAAGTATCCAGATCTTCCAAACTTGCTCTCAGAAACTTTATTATTTTTGGGACAATTTACATGAAACGGGTCACTTTTGGTTAGTTTTTATATATAATAGGTCAAACGGGAAATAAATAAAATGAAAAGCAATAGATTATTAGAAAACGGGTTGTAGAAGTCCAGTTGGTTTTTTGTGACTGGTGAACTGTTGAGTTTATGATATATAAAATACAATAAAACATAAAGACATCAAGAGTACACAGCGGAAGACTTAAAGATCATAACAAATAAATTAATTAACTGAAAGTATGCGTAACGTACCTCTTGTGAATGTCAAATCCCTCGAGCAAAGCAAAACAACCCTCGAGCAAAGCAAAACAAAGAAGTACTTATTGGTGTAAGAATAATGTCTTACAACCACGTTCTTGTACACACGAATTAACCAAACGAATCAAGCGATTGCTAGATCTAACACAAGTCCTCGTTTAAGAAAAACCAAACCAAACTCTCTTACAAATGGGGTGCTTGGCCGAATATTAGACTAGAGAGAGGAGAGGAGAGATCTAGGGTTAAATCAATGCACAAGTGTATGAAACCCTAGAACCTAACCCTCTTTATATACTAGTAGGTAAACTTAGGGAACAAGTTTATGAATTAGGGCTTTAGAAGGCCCCTATGGCCGGCCATGTAGACAAGCCCAAAGGAAATCCATAACTTTTCCAAGTTTTCCATTTCTAGTCCTTTCTCTTTTCATTTAACGGTCGTTAGTCATTTTTCCGTTAAATACTTAACGATCGTTAACCGGACTTAATGTGCAATAATTAATCGTAAACATAAACATTAATTATTAACTTTAATTCTCATTCGCTAATGTGTGCAATCCCGTGGTCACGAGTTCGAATCTAGACATTCACATGTTTGTAAATATATACATTTCCAACAGCTCCCACTTGGATATGTTTACAAAACGTGAAATGACATTGGTTAGCGTCTAGCAACACGCCAATGCCCCCGGTACAACTCGTGTATGGTTTTCTGGAGAAAAACCAAGTTTTGATGATTCATCATCATATTCATCCTTTTGTTTCTAATACTATGTTAATAAGAATATGGATCTCACTCATTTCTTAATTAACTATTCTGTTTCTCGCTTTATGTGATTGATAAGATTACCAATTCTTCGAACATATTCCGAAGACCTTGGGCATGGCCATGCAAACATCTTAACAATCCTACGAGGGGCCCAATAGTATTATACTTCAAAATAAATTTGAAGGAAACAAATCCCATTTTGACTACAAGCAGGATTCATAGATTTCGCAACATTTCTGAAAACAACCCTTATAACTACCAGATTCGTTATAGCGTTAGATTGCTTTACAGAAATGCACTACATCCATGACATATCTCTTGTATCTCAAGTCAGAGGACAAATATTCATGATATACTTAATGACTAAGATCCATAAAGTATCATCATGTGGGTGGGATAAGTCCTATACTCAATTCATTGAATATCATCTGAAATTAGTCATGCTACGCATCAATATACTTTCAAGTATATTCTAACTAATACTCAGATTTGTCTTAATTCAATATCATTCCCATGTTATTGATCGGCAACGGACTATTTAGAATAACTTAAGTTATTCAAGGATTTAAACATGCAAATACAGGACACAATATTATAAATGAATCTAAACGTATACCGTACTTTAATTCATTATAAATAATAATTGTTTAACATCCTTTATCCAAATACTAAATAGATCAATGCATGATAATACTAGTTAATGAATTTTGCCACAAGTCATGAAAATCATACTTGTTGACAAGGCATAATTTCAATTAACTTTGATCTATAGGAATTTTGATAATACTTATTTCAAGAATTCAATAAGTGAATTTCTTGTATATGTTTACACATATCTTGATATTGTCATATCATTCCATAAGGTGCGTGATAACCTGAACCACCCTTTTATGACAATTATCTTTCAAAACTTTAAAGTTTTAAAGTATTCTTTATTCTTTAATGTATAATGCAACTATGCTCTTAGTTGAGCATAACTAGTCAACATGGTCATCATCAAGGATACCATGACTAGAATTGAGTGTCATCTCAATTATACCAGCATCATTGTGTACAACAATATGCTCTTTAAATATCCATAAACTTTTGAACAGTTCTAGTGTAATGTTGGTGCCTACCAAAACTCAAGTTTGTTGGCAATGACAATTATGAAACAATTGTCATATAATCATCCATAGAATCTAGGAGCATCTCCAGATTGTGGAATGTGATTCTAAATCCAAACATATTCCTTTAAAATATTTATTACACTAACAACTTTCAATATTGTCAAATCATCTTGTAATCAAGCATGATACAACAACTTTATACACAACATGATGTTCATGATGAATCTTCAAGTTAAACTTTAAGATCTCATTCATATATTATCTTGTCAAAGATATGTACTCATCATGTTCTGTTAGACTCATGTATTTACCGCATATGTTTATTATAATAAACATATATTCCAAAGTTGTATATATTATTTCCAAATCTTACAAACGAAGTTTCATTCCCAACTAAAACTTAATTTAAGTGGAATGTAGTTGCCCATACAACATATAAGATTTAAGAAAAAATAAATAATACTCTCACTAGCTTTCAGGAATACTTATGAGCAATCTTATTTTAATTATTAAATCAAACATGGATTTAATATTAAACATAAGAAACATCTCCTAGATGCTTGCATATATCCATTCATGAATTCTTGCAGTTTGTACATATCCAAGGATTATTTGAATTCATAAAACTTCTTTTTTTTACTCATCGTCCTCGCAAAAGTAATTTAACAACAAAGAGTTATGACATTCATTTTCAAAATTTCATATCAATGAAACTAAGTATGACAATTATAATCTTTATACTTCTATTTAATGTATATAGGAAAGAATATTCAATCATAGTTAATTGCTTAAGTATGATTGATATTATTATCACTAGACATACATTAAATACATGTACAATATTGTCCATATGATTTCTACACAAAGATTTAAACCACCAGGGTTTCCATCCTTTGAAGAAACTCATTTTCATTATTAAGATAAACCAAGTATCTAAAGTTGATTATCTTTATGGACAGCATCTCTACATTCATAGTATGATTGATTTTCCACAATTCAACATTTGGTAAATTTATCATTATGATTAACAGGCTTACCATGATCCTGTAACTCATATTCCTCAGCATATTAAATATCTGAGATATCCTTATGGATCTATGAATGACAATTCCATCATATTAAGGTCTATCATTTTCATGTTTAGCCTCATCATGATATTTGCTAGTGCATTTTAGAAGATTATGTATTTTGTAATTCAATCTTTCAAGATCTAAACAAAACTCCCACTTGCCTTTAAAAATTTAAAGATTACCTTTAAATAGTTTAGCAAGTAGAGCAACAATACATTGTTCTCTTTTGGGATATTACAAAAAACATCGACAGTTCTTAACATTAGTTTGTTACAACTCACTCTATAAGTAGTTTAACAAATTCAGAACTTCATTTATAAGACTTAATGTGATTCATCACTTTCCATAAACAAATGGTGTCTTATTAATCTTCTAGGTTGGAGTCTTATTGAGTATATTCAATCTATACTCAATCTACTAACCTTGATAATTTTGGAAGAAACTATAGTTATCTTGAATCAAATAATGCCAACAGATTTTGATTCTTCTAACACAACATACCATAAAACTATGGTATTTCCTTAGAATTATTATTATAAGAAAATCTAACAATATTTAAGATAACCATCTACTCTTTGGCTTACCTATTTACCAACAAAGTAAAACTTAATGGTACAATAGAATTACCAAGTCAATTGCATGTATTATAACATAAATATTCTTGACCAAGTCAAAAAACATAACAGTTATAATCCCACTATACGTTATAAGTCATTGATCAACTCATTGACTTCATGCATATGTCTTAAAACATAGCAAGTTAACGTCTTACTTTATATTGTAAGTCTTGTATTAAAAGACTTCATGTTTGTGACTTTACAAAATCATAAACATTTATAATTAAAGTAATTATGAACACCACCTCGGGTTTCAATTCATATTTCAAGTTAATATTTACTACATATATTTAAGTCATTCAACGAATACTCAAATTCAAGGTAGTATTAGATTACTTCATTTAATTATGTCATTTCATGAAATGTTCCATGTAAGAAACTGCAGAATCATCCATGCTCGTTCTCACGACACGTGGATATTTTACCTTGGGCTACAATCTAGTTCACGTTCTCACGTAACATAAATTGTAACTACAAGTGTTTCTTAAATATTGAATGACATAAATACTTAAAATAAAGTAGTCTTTGTTATCATCTTGACACATGTTCTTAATAGGGCAATCATACATATATAAATGTATACTTCCTATTAGAACGTTATTATCTTACTTTATAGTCATGAGAATTCTTTTAAATCTTATTAATATGTGTTGTACCTTGCACACAATAAGATTTCTCCCACTTGTGCATGGAACAACATCATGTAGCATATAAACAACACGATACACGTTCGTTTATTTGATTAATATGATTTGTGTCATAGATATAACAAGTAGATGTAGAACTATATTGTTTAGTAAGGAAACGTACACGACTATCCTTAAAAATATAAGTGTCTACAATTGGAAAGAAATTATCTTTGAAGATAATCTGGGTTAATACACATGAAATAAGGCTTGTAGCTCCCACTGAATTAGAAATCATTGAAACAACTTCTTATTCAGTAATGCAACACAAATGCTCCCACTGAATCTGACAACATTGTAAGTGTTGCATAACCAGTGAAAACAACTTGCTTGCTTTTTACTTTCCTACACCTTTGAAGAACCATACGTAATCATTACTAAGGTACTAAAAGGTGTATTCTACTATATGAATGATAGGTTATCCATTAATGTTATTAACTCGAAAAATTGGGTATGCAATTTCTTCCTCAACAGGCCTACCATCCCATACTGGTATGTAGTACCTTTAAAGGCTAAAGCAAAACAACTAGATAAAAATATGCTAGTTTTCCTTTTACCAATTTTTGCGGTAATTAGTCTAGCTTCTAATCTAGTAACTCATATACATGTTTTCCAATTAACCAACATTCATGTTGTTACAAAGGATTCATTCACCAAATGAGGGTAATGAAATCTTTATGGAAAATAAGATGTGCAATTCATTATTAAGAGTTACATTATAATTTAGACAATTCAAATGTTCCTATTATACCTTTCTCATTCATGAAAAGGAATAGGATTGAGTCTCATGCTTCTCCCATGGAAAAGAGACTTCGTTTGTCTTATCAGTAAATTATTCTCGATCAAACATTTGTTTGAAAGCTATAATGGATCAATTTACTAATCAAAGACTAAACCACGTTTACGGTTAAATGTTGCATTTATACATTCAAAAGAATTACAAAATTCAATTTTAGTATTTTCGATAATTAACCTTTTCAATAAACAATTAAATACCCAAGGTTCATATTCATATAACCAATTAATTATTATGGAAAACTAGGATCCAAATTGTCATAATTTCATCACGTCAGTTGATCTGCTAGTAATGAACCTTATACAAAATGGTAGAGCTATTGCTCAATTGCCAATTTCAATTGCAATTCCTAGATTTATGGAATTTACATATAGCCAATATCAATCGCCATGTAAACATGTTTTATCCCATCTTATGCCTTGAGTTGCCGGCTCTCACTACAAAACTCAATTAAGTTGTCCAACTTAAGAAACTGCAAAATCGTCCATGCCCGCTCTCACGACACGTGGACATTTTACCCTTTGATTACGATCTAAGTCACGATCTCACGCAAATAAAAAATAATCTTAGGTGTTTCCGTTTCGTTGGATGGCATATAACTTAAATTAAAGGGTAATAGTTTTGATGTTAAATCAAATATGTACAAAGATGTCATGCATTCATTTTTGTAGCATAGTTTTTATTAAAACATTTATATCTTGTTTTAATGTATAAGCTTTTCATCATCAAACTTCAATTGAGGTATTGGGTTCACCAATCAAGGAATTTAGTGTTAATTATCATCCATTATACCGTACTTTTGCATAAGTGTAAATACTTAGTATTTCGGATAATTACCACCAAAGTGGCGCATGGAATTAAAACTAATTAGCCCTTAAGATGAGCTTGCACATTTAATGGCTTACTAAGTAGCTCCATTCGAACTTACAGAGGGTAGAGGACAGTGCGCGCTAAAGCACAACCTTAGACATCCTTTCGGTGTGACTGTGCGCACTTCTTTAAACCCCTTTTATTAGTTCATTCTCATGGGTGAGCCTTTCAGGCCATTTGTACCAAAGTCATCAATCAATTAAACGATTATGATTACTATTCTTAAAAATACATGTTTCACCATTGTTTAGGTCAGTTTATTTTTCTTGTAAAATACCCTTGTTACACATAACAAACAAGCAAGTATTTAAAAAATAAACAAATAAACAATGAATGCATAACAAATAAAAGTCATGCATATCAAATAGCCACATGCAAACGTTTTGATAAATCCTATTAATAACCAATTCTAGATCTGTCAATATGCATATATTTAATTAAGACTTTCA
This sequence comes from Chrysanthemum makinoi, assembly GCA_910596185.1. Lineage (NCBI taxonomy): Eukaryota > Viridiplantae > Streptophyta > Magnoliopsida > Asterales > Asteraceae > Chrysanthemum > Chrysanthemum makinoi. The sequence goes on along the minus strand of OU343225.1, from coordinate 32,622,999 downwards.
CCCGTTTTCATCTATGTACAAGGTGAATCACATGCATCGATTCATCGATTGCGCAAGTCAAAATTAAATACATACCACATAGCACATAATTGATTAAATTAATAATTATTGAGGTCTTCCCCAATTTAAGATCTATCATAATTTAATGTATATCACTTAAACAAGAAAGACATACAATAAAAGCAGATCCATGATAAAACATGCATGTAATTATCGTGGACATTAAATTACACTTAACAATTAATGCAATTAAAACAAAGTTACGCATATACACATAAAGTTGCATGCATCTTAGGGTTTCTAATCCAATTAAAACAATAGTTTACAAAACCCTAATTAGGGCACCAAAATCAAACGCCCCCCCTAAAATTAGGGTTTAGGTTTTGCAAACCCTAGATCTAAGCATACAAATAATAACACATTCATGTTTATTTTAATTATGTGTTTCAGTAATTAATTACTTGTTATACAAGGCTCGTGATGCCACTGTTGAGTTTATGATATATAAAATACAATAAAACATAAAGACATCAAGAGTACACAGCAGAAGACTTAAAGATCATAACAAATAAATTAATTAAATGAAGTATGCGTAACGTATCTCTTGCGAATGTCAAATCCCTCGAGCAAAGCAAAACAACCCTCGAGCAAAGCAAAACAAAGAAGTACTTATTGGTGTAAAAATAATGTTTTACAACCACGTTCTTGTACACACGAATTAACCAAACGAATCAAGCGATTGCTAGATCTAACACAAGTCCTCGTTTAAGAAAAACGAAACCAAACTCCCTTACAAATGGGGTGCTTGGCCGAATATTAGACTAGAGAGAGGAGTGGAGAGATCTAGGGTTAATTTAATGCACAAGTGTATGAAACCCTAGAACCTAACCCTCTTTATATACTAGTAGGTAAACTTAGGGAACAAGTTTATGAATTAGGGCTTTAGAAGGCCCCTATGGCCGACCATGTAGACAAGCCCAAAGGAAATCTATAACTTTTCCAAGTTTTCCATTTCTAGTCCTTTCTCTTTTCATTTAACGGTCGCTAGTCATTTTTCCGTTAAATACTTAACGATCGTTAACCGGACTTAATGTGCAATAATTAATTGTAAACATAAACATTAATTATTAACTTTAATTCTCATTCGCTAATGTGTGCAATCCCGTGGTCACGAGTTCGAATCCAGACATTCACATGTTTGTAAATATATACATTTCCAACATGAACAGTGTATTTGGATATAGTAAAACTTTTAGTTCTGTGACAATGAGGAAAAATTGGTGTTTGGATTCTGGTATAGTTTACTATGGTTTTACTTCTGCGAGAAATCATTCTATGAATACTTTATACATGTGCATTATGCTTAATCTATCAACTTCGTATATACATGATCGTTTGAAAATCGCGATCAATCGCGTTAGCTTGGTTAAGCATTAGCTCGGGCCATAATATTGCCTAATCTTCACGTTTACTTGAAACTATTAATGTAGTACCATTATTAAGGAAGTGGTGAAGTAGATTAACTGCTTACGTGAACTTGTGAAGGATGGAATGCAATAAGGACGAAGCCACAAGGGTGAAAGAAATCGCTGACACCAAGTTTTCTTCAAAGGATGTAAAGGGTGCCAAAAAATTTGCGCCAATTTGCTAGGCGCAAAATTTGTCTCCTGGTCTTGAGGGTATTTCCCAAGTATTAGCTGTTCTGGATGTGCATGTTAATGCCGAAAACATAGTAAGCGGTGAATCGGATTATTATGGGATACTTGGTGTGAACCCATTAGCCGATGATGTTACTGTGAAGAAACATCATAGAAAACTAGCTTTATCACTTCATCCCGATAAGAACAAGTCTATAGGTGCAGAAGGGGCATTCCATTTCGTTTTCAAGCATGGAATCTGTTATCCGATAAAGATAAAAGATTGGCATATGATCATAAAGGTATGCTTTCGGTTTTTTTTGAAGCGCGGGTTCCTCGTAAGCGTGTTTTCCGCGTGCATATACCTCCAACTCGAGACGGTTCTCACAATGTCATGAAGAGTGCATGCTGGACAACCGGTTACGATGCCAGACAAAGGTTACAACTTCTCAAAAGAAGGATAAACTACTACCAGAATCGAAGAAAACCAAGAGTCAAAAGGATGAGATTAATGGGAGTACCAAGACGGTTCCCATACTTTCCTTCATCCTCCAAAGGAACAGATAGCTCCTGCGACGTCAAAGGTCAAAGGTTCTCGAAAAAAGAATAAAGTTAACGGGACTACCAAGACGGGTCCCACTTTTGCTCCTGCATCGTCTAATGAACAGATAGCGCCTAAGACGACGCCTGGGCCTTGTTTAACAGAGGTTAAACTGCTTTCAAGAAAAGGATAAAGTTAATGGGGCGACCAAGATGGGTCACACTTCTATTCCTTTACGGTTACTAAGCAGGATGAAGATTAAGACGTTTGGACCGTATGCATGAGATGCAAATTGCATTATGAATTCTTGAGAAAGTATTTAAACCGAAATATGTTATACCCCACTTGTTATGGACCGTTTCACGCGACTTCGATTCCACCACCAAATATCAATGCTTCTTCAAAAGTTGCGGGAATTTCACAAGGCAAGGAAATAACATTTTAAATCCTAGAAACGTGTAAGATACGGGTATTGAGGCCGGTAAATTTTACAAGCTCCAAGCGGGGCCCACTAAAAAGGGATCGAGAAGAAGCTGGCGGACTAGAAGCGCTAATATAGAGGAAGCTTTGAGAAATAAGATCTCTAAAAAAGAAGCTAAATCCGCATCTAAGAAAGTCAAATCTGTTAAAACAAAGCAAGACATTAAGGGGTTTGATGCAATTAAGGAAACAGGCCTATCAAGAATCACCTTATAAAGAAGGAGACTACGAGGAATAAGAAGAAAGCGGCGGGGAACGGAGTTGAGAGGCCGTGAAAAGTTCATGGCAAACGGCTTCTCAAAGAGTACGAGGCGACGTCCAGATCCAGATTTTCATGATTTCGATATAGAAAGACTCGAAAAGTGTTTCAAAGAAGGTCAACTTCGGGGCTTATGATGATCGTGACGGGATGCCTTGGAACTATGCCATAGTTCACAAAGTAATTTCTTTGAATCCGTTTAAGATGAAAGTTTGTTGGCTTAGCTCAAAACCTAACAAGAAACCACTTCTTTTCGGCACTGGAAGCATGGTGAGTTCAATAGAAAACACGAAACCGTTACCTCTCTAACTATTTCTCACACAAAGCTAGCTTTACAAAGCGAGACGGTAACATTCGTGTTTTCGCTAAAAAAGTGTTTGTGGAAGTTGGCGAGTCGAAGAAACATCGTGCATTACCCGTCACACCACTAGTCAAAGTTATGGGTTTAAAACAGTGTTTCACCGACATCTCGACAACAAAGAAACAAAATTTATCCCGGAAAAGACTTTCTTAAAATATGCATCAAATACCTTCATACTTGCTCTCGGGTCAAGAATTATCTTGCAAAGCGCTCCAAATGGTTGTCTAGACCTCGACCCTGCAGCTATTCCTCCCGAGTTTCTACATGTTTTAGCAGATGTTAAGGAAGCCGATACAATGGATGTCGACAATGGTCCAAATGCGATGGTGTTTGTTCCATTTAGGTACAAAATTTCGAACTTGGGAGTTTGGTTTTGGGTTGTTGGATGGAAAAATAGGTAACATGTAGTGTGCATTATGCGTTGTAACTACTGCTTAAAAGGGTTGTACAACTCAGTTTTTGTTAGATCCTACTGTTATATCTTTGACTTTATTTAGAAATGTTTCTTTTGTACTTTTGGAATCCAAACATTGACAGTTAAATTGAGTGTAATTTCTTATTGCAATGTTTCATTTGAATGTGTAGTTTCTTACAGCAAGGTTCCAATTTAAGTGATGGATTTACCGCATGATTTCTTATTGAAAGGTTTCATTTTAATTTGCAACGGTTCTATAACTTTGTATTTCAAAGTTATTCAACAACTTATATTAGCTACCTGTGAATTTCGCGGGCGTATAGGCTAGTAAGCTAACAAACAAAAAACATTGGCTAGCTATAAATCAAATGGTTATAAAACTTCAAAATGTCTTTAGTCTTCCAGCTAGGATATGTCCAGCCCACAATATTCTCTTCCCATCTGACAGGCCAAAAGACACAAACAACCACTTCCCTGCAAAATTAATACCAAACCGACCCATATCAGTATATATCCTGCACAAATAATTACCCATTAACCAAAACTTATAATCTTACCACCATTACCCAATATCATTTTTTTACCCAAATACTCTTCAAAGAGTCATCAACCAACCAAATCCCGAAGCACTGAATTTGACCACGCAGCTAAGTGCCAAGAGCCCAAGACCAAAGACCACCACCAGATTTCTATCCCAGAAAGAACAGATAGTAGAACATATCAATTCCATATAACCTAGCTTATTCATTTGATATGATTAAGCTAAAGTATATTATTCATATGTTGTGGCGAACACGGTCGTGGAGTCGTCATCACCATAAGTATTTATTTTAAATAATTTTTCTCCTTAACCTTTTAAAATATATATAATAGACCTAACCAAAACTAAGCAACTGTCATTTATACTTACAAAATATGAAAATTTTACATATTCTTCATTTAGATATATTAATTCTTCATAAAATGTTTAGAGTGTTGAGTGTTCTTTGATGATCTACGATATATACCATACAATATAGGGAGAATTGCATATATACCCATTAAAACTTAAAAACTTGCATATTTCCCCAAAATACAAGTTTTCAATGCATGATGTACAATGCAAGTTAAGCATGTTTTGGGTATATATGCAAATATGCAAGTTTTAGTGGGTATATATGCAATTGACCCTACAATATAAGTGTAGTCTTCCATATCCCTAGGTTTCTTTAAAGTCCCATGTGGTTATACACGGAAATAGTTGTTATAAGTCAAATTGTCTTGATCAAGTTGTTATAAGAGCAAGGGGTATGGTTCTCGCCACTTGTCGCCGTTGCCTAGGTGGCAGCTCGCCACTTGATTTCTTCCCTCGCCGTGACACCACATTCCCTCGCCACTATGGTTTTCGTCGTTCAAACGACATGCAAAAAGACAAATTCATTTGGAATAAAAACGTTGGAATCCGAGTGAAGAGATAGTGGGTGGGGCCCAAGTGAAGAGAAGTGAGTATGTTGTGATTGAGGGGTATTTTTTTGTTAGTGTGTTGGAGTGATGTGGAGGTGATGTGGCACACGTGGGGCCCAAATGAAGAGAAGTGGTGAAGTCACCATACCCCTTGCTCTAAGTCTTCTTAAAAGTTCCACATAGTCTACCAATGGCTTATTCAAGCTCAAATTTTTTTATTATTTATGAAACATTTTCAAGCTCAAATCAACTCACCATAATCTACCAATGGCTTATTCAATTCTCATATATCCATTACCAACACTTTATAACATCCAAGTATTGAAATCAGTTCCTCAACTGGGTTTATCTTATGTTTCTACTTGGATCGGACTTAAGTCAAATGGGTTTTCAATTTCAATAAAAAACTTTAGCAAGTTGTATAAAGATGTTAACTTTTGTTATGAATTTGAAACAAAATTTGTTTAATTTGTAGTACTTGCTATCTATTTGATTAGTGGCAGGTGGAATTAGTAGAAATAACTTTGAAATTGATATCAAATTTGAGGTTGAAATGTTTACTTAGTTTGACTTAAAAAGTCAAAATGGTTATGTTTGTGACTTTAAAAATGAAATGGGTATGTTTTTGTTCAGTTTTAGTGTAGTTAGTACAAAGTCAAACTTAGGTTAAAAAAAAATTACAAAGTCAAACTTAGGGAGTTAAGTTTGAAGTGTATAAAGATGTAAGCTTTTGGTATGTGATTTTACACCAAGTTTATTAAATTTGTAGTACTTAAGTTGAGTGTAATTTCTTATTGCAAGGTTTCATTTGAATGTGTAGTTTCTTACTGCAAGGTTCCAATTTAAGTGATGGATTTACTGCATGATTTCTTATTGAAAGGGCTCATTTTAAATTTGCAACGGTTCTAAATTCCAAATATTAAGTAATGGATTTACAAAGTTGTTTGCTTTCTTTTTCATAAACTATAACTTTGTGTTTCAAAGTTATTCAACAACTTATATTAGCTACCTGTGAATTTCACAGCCGTATAAGCTAGTAAGCTAAAAAAAAAAACATTGGCTATAAATCAAATGGTTAAAAAACTTCAAAATGTCTTTAGTCTTCCAGCTAGGATATATCCAGCCCACGATTTACAAAACAACCACTTCCCTCCAAAATTAATACCAAACCGACCCATATCAGTATATAACCCATCACCCAAACACTCTATATATCCTGCACAAATAATTACCCATTAACCAAAACTTATAATCTTACCACCATTATGATATCTTGTCAAACAAAGCAAACCAAGTCTCACATTTTCAGAAACATATTTCCCTCTCAAATTACCTTCCAAATTCCACTTCTGAATTAGGCCACTGAAACCTTGGTATTGAGCTGTTCCAAACACCATTCATTTCATGATCTGCCAAACATTCTTCACAGTAACCAAAATGAAATCCAGCCATCTTAACAAGATATTTACCAGCAAAGAATTAACCAAAACCCCAATCCAAAGCCAAGCAGCCACCAAACTAGGCAATCTAAGCCTCACATTTTCGCTCATAATTCCACACAGATTCTTACCACCAAACACTTTGAAACCAGCAGACAGAAGAGGAATGTATCCCAACATCATTCCTCATAACATCATATTTGACCTTCCAAACATAAATACCAACCAGCTAAGTGCCAAGACCAAAAAGACGGTAACCAAGAAATTCCAAAATTACTAGTATCCATTTCTATCGAATTATTGTTTCAAAACTAAAACATCAAATATCTAAAGAGCAACAAATAGTTACTATTGAAAACACTCATATACATATTTTAGTAAAACCTTCTTATTTTCACCCATCATGTATGTTTACACCACTGAAATTAAAGTGTCCACATAAAACAGTTTAATCATTTTAGAGAGTCCAACTTTTTATGTGTTGTTGCTCAAGGTTTAAACTGGAAGTTAATCTTATATAACCAAAACTTATAATCTTACCACCATTACAGAAGAGGAATCTAACCCAATATCATTCCTTATAATCTTACCAACCATTTGAGTGTAACCAAAATTACCCAAGACCACCAGCAGATTTCTATCCCACAAAGAACATATCGATCTGGGTCGTTTTGAAAGTAAACACCATAATGGTCGTAGGTGGAGAAGTTGTTGGGATTTTTTGGATCCATAGTTGAAAGAAAATCAAGTGTTATTGAAGTGGAGATTAAATTATAAGAGTTTGTGATAATTGATAGAATAAAGGAGGAATTTATAGAATTTTTTGGGGTAAAACTTTTATAAATTTGTGCATTCTGGCTATATAGCCGTTAAGCACATTAAAAATAAACACAAACTAGCGTTGGTTTAAAAAAAAAAAAAGAAAGAATGGCGTAATGGCAACACAGCGCGAGCTTCCATGGCGCGAGTCTCGTAGTGGTGCACCATTCTTCATTTTAGGCTGGTGGGTTGGCGCCATGAATGGCACCACGATACCCCAGGCTCTAAGGCCGGATGGCAAGGAGGTGAGTCACTCACCTCTACACTTCAGTGCAGCATTAACTTTCTCTCTCCTCTCACTTCCCCTCACCCCCACTCACCTTTTGTGGGCAAGGATACTACATATTCACCTTTCATTAAACTACCCACTTTATACAAATTTACACCACTAAATACCACACACACACTCACACAGAAAATAAAAAATAATAAAACATGAGGGATACTTAAGGTGAGTTGTTCATCTTATTTGGTCTTGGGAACCTCTGTTCGCGCATGAGTGGAATAGGTTGGCAAGGTGATGCTGCGCGAGTTGGTTGCAATGTGAGAGGCTCAGCTGCCCTTTTCCGACCAGCCTAAATAAAACTTAGAGTTAACTGCATTTTTGGTCCCTGTGGAATGGCCAAATTACAAGTTTGGTCTCTAAAACTTTGAAAGTGCAATGATAGTCCTCGTTTTCAAGTTTGGATTGCAATTTTTGTCCTTAGATAAAGTAAAATGACTAAAATACCCTTTGTCTTATTCAGAGAAGACAAGGGTAATTTGGTCATTTCACACCATTTAAGGACCAAAAATGCAATCCAAACTTCAAAATAGGGACTATCATTGCACTTTTAGAGATTTTAAGGACCAAACCTGCAATTTGACCATACCACATGGACCAAAAATGCAATTAACTCTAAAACGTAAATGTCTCAAAAGATCAAAACTTACAAGTTACAACAACCAAAAAGTTTAAGAGGGCATTTGGTTGGAGAATTTGAAATGCCGGAATTTTAAATTGTAGAAAATTTTAATTCTTGAGAATTTAAAATTTCGAAATTTAAAATACCTTCGCATGTTTGGTTGACAGAAATTTATAATAGTTTATATTCTATTTAATATAAATTTCATAAATATTATATTTAAAAGTTTTTAAAAAAAATTATAAAAAAGTTTTTAAAATTTTTCTAAATTTTTTTTTATAAAACAGTTATTAAAAATTTTATAAAAAAGTTTATAAAAAATTTACAAAAAAAGTTTATAAAAATTTATAAAAAAAAAGTTTATAAAAATTTATAAAAAAAAAAGTTTATGAAAAAATTTATAAAAAAAGTTTATAAAAAATTTATTAAAAAAAGTTTATAAAAAATTTATAAAAAAAGTTTCATAAATATTCTATTTAAAAGTTTAAAAAAAAACAATAAGAAAAAAAGTTTATAAAAAAAAATTCCAAGTTAATTAAAAATTTTTCACTTTTTGGAGGCATTATAATTCTTTTCTTTTTGGCAATTTGTGAAATTGTAAATTACTTCATTTGAGTTACCAATCAAAATATTTGAAGGAAATTAAAATGAAAATGACCCCAATATACCCCAACCAAACGCCCCCAAGTGTCACTGACAGTCATAAATAAATAAATAAATAAATGCAAATCAATTCACTATGTACTCTTCACTTTCCCGTCTTTAAACGTCAACTCACCAACAACTTACGTCACCATCACCAATGGCAGTCGCAACCACCAGCGACAGCACCGCCCCTCCGTCACAATCAATGGACAAATCACCGACGCCGGTCACAGGTTCCCCACCGTTGGCCGGAATCTTAGATTCGGTTGAGAGCTCGAGTTCGTCTCCTGCATAATCAGCTGGATGCAGGTTCTGTAACTGAATTAGTTGACTATTTAACTGATTATTATTTTAATTTAATTTATAATTAATTTTATTATAGCCGTCTTTGAGAAAAAGTGAAACTAAATGGTTATAAGTAGTAGTTAAGGCTTAAGATTGATAGATGCTGAGACGCGGTGTGGCGGTTATTGATCTATAATATTATTAAGAGTTTTACTTAGAGGTGGATA
>OU343225.1:32553086-32613443 GCA_910596185.1 Chrysanthemum makinoi | reverse complement strand
TAACTATCAAAACATAACTCACTTAAACACAAAAAAAACCCACAAAAATCATTTAATAAAAGCATCCACACACAAAAATATACCACACGATTCGATCGTTATATCGACCAGTCCTCCCAAAAATCACTAGACGCCACATTCAATGGAAGGCGCCGTAATGGAGGAGAAACGTCCTCTTTGACGGTTGACTGTACTTTACGGATGGTCTAAATATTTACATTTCCGACTCAAACAAATTCTAACAAATAAATTGAATATATTAACTATAATCAAAAAAGATTTTTTTTTTATGAATTTTTTTTTAATTTTTTGTATTAGACTTTAAAGTTTAAACTAAAGAGAAAAAAGAAAAAAGAAAAAAGAAAATACAAAAACATGTCATTCATCCACTTCAAATCTCAACTGTTGATTCATTTCCTCTTCTGAATAAATAACCTCTAAAAGCTTCACTCATTCTCTCACACTCTGTCACTGTTCTCCCTTCTTAATATATTTATCAAAAAATGTTTCTAGTCTTAAGCACTACCCAAGATCATCTATTGTTTCTGCTTTTATTTTTTGATGCACAAACAAAAATGTTCTCTCTTTGTTGAAATAGGTGATCTCAGAATATTAAGGTACGTAAAATCATCTCACTTTATCATTTACAATGGTAGTATATTTCTGCTTAAAAGTCTGATATAAAGCTTCATGAACCAACAGCTGCGCTGCACAAGTCCACATTGGTTGTCCTTGCCAACTGGTTCGTCAAGATCGAAGCATTTCTAATGGATGCCGACTATTTTCATGGAAGAAACGAGGGAATACCGTGAGAGTGAGAGTCTGGACGGTTTCAACATTTGGAAAATAGAAGGCGGAAAATGCTCTTCGATTTTAGAGTGAATTGGGTTAATTAAGTGCCTATAAGTTGGTAATTCTTTGATGCTAATAAAAGAAATATTCAAAAAACAAAGGGGATGATTTGATAGGTGGTGGTTGTTATGATGGAAACTATTTTGTAATGCAACCACACAAATTTTGAAAAGATAAGCTTTATTTCAAATCCTTAGCACATACTATTACTCCGTATTATGTTCATGTCAAATTTGTATTCAATTCCATTATATAGTATTTTTGCTACACTTGATGTATTTTAGCATTGGATTAAGACTTATGTATTTTACAGTATATTAAACGCACTATATGAGAACTCGACATTCAACTTGGGTGGTACAAGTGGTGTTGATGACACATTCATCCACAACATTTGATGTCGTTGAATCTATAAAAAGCAGCCACTAAACTCGGGTAATAATATTGAAAATCAACACTACAATATTGTCGAGTGCTACATATCTAAACAGTGGTGGAGATAAAGCGGCGAAAAATATTGTAGTGTAAATTTTCGAAAATTTCCACTATAATGATGAACCTAAACAAACTGATTTCAATACTCACAATGATGAACCAACAGTAATAAATCCACATACACCATATTCTTGAGTGTCCAGTTTCAACCACTACTAAGAGTGATACATTTCAACCTGATCTTGTTTTGACCCATTTCCCAACCGATCCATGTTTCCATGCGTTATGTTGTACAAACCTTTTCGGTTATGCGATATTAGTATCTTTTCTCATACGTCATATAATTTGCATGAACTCGAGTTACCTTTTAATACAAACCATTAAGTTATTGCACAAAGAAATTTAATCTTCCGTCTCTTTTGCACCCTTCTTGGGCCTAATGAAGCAATATTTCAAACTACGGGACTGTCCAGATTCAACATATGAATTGCTCTCAGCTTATGAATTGAAGTATGAAGCTAACATGAATATCAGACTAATAAAGTTAAAGGCATAATAACTATCTTATGTGGGAAAAATGAATATGTACTGCATATAAGCTCCTCGATTGTTTTATTCCTAAAACCAAAACATTACTTTTGTAATAATATTTAGCACGATAACAACGATAGGGGATTATAATAAAACTGGGCAAAAAACATTCCGGGCCAACCTGATCCTTTCAAAAAATGTTCTCGTTTTGACCCGTTACACAAGCGCTAGACACGCCCATTTTCCCACCCTTACGAATATTTATTCAAACAGCAGCCATACCCATCCAAGATGTTGCAACATAAAGCTGAGGTCGGGTGCAAATGGCACGACATCCGGCTCCTAATAATTATGTATTCCTGCTCCCTTTAGGTTTTTCAGCGTTATGGAAGTAAACCGAGCATATCGCTTTTCTGATGACGTCCCAATTCGACCCACATGATGTGAGCCGGATCATGAGCTTTTTCAAGATGTCGAGTAACTGACGACTCACTTCCCGAGCCTGTCGTAGAGCTTTCACTTGTAAGTAATGAGTGCTACACCAGTCTCCACAGTATTTGTTAACTTTCCATGTGCATAATCGCTTTCTTTCTTTCTTTCTTTCTTTCTTTTTTTTTTTTCCTGGGCTTACGAACTAAAGAATACAGACGGGACTGAGATCATAAATACAATCATTAAAACTTCTTTTACACAACTCAATTCTTCACATGTTAAAAGCAGTTTATCGAGCAGTGGGTTCAGTGCAAACTCAGTCACTTTTAGCCCAATATCAGTCAGACTCTCTATGTTGTTCAATGCTCCCAATACCCATAGTTGATACAGGTAGACATGTAGTTAAGAATGCTAAGTTTAGGTGGCGGATCCACGAACTCGAAATCAAGTAAATTGTCAATTTTTGACGACTTCAGAAGCAAAGGTACGTTCCCCTGATTCGCCCTCTAGATTTCTAGGATGGGGTTGTCGAAGTATTTCGTTTTTGTACGGGTTTTCTGTAAAAGGACGGTAACAGGTACCGGGCCTAATAGTAAACAAACTACAAATACCTAATACTAGTAATTTGACTACAACTTTAAAAAAAATTCATTATGCAGATACACCTAACGAAACAGTGAAACACCCATAATCTCCAAGTACATGCTTGACAAATGTAACCAGCATACTTTGCCCCCAATTTTTCAATTTTACAGAAATTGGATTGAGGAAAAATAAGCACACTTTTGATACATATGATAAGTCATCAGGAGTGTAAAGGCACTCTTACATCTCTTATGGTACTTATGCAACAAGAAAACTAAAACATACTTACAAACATATTTGACAAAGTAACATTTATTTAACTACGACATGCAGTTACTTTCAAATTTCACCAAGAAAGCTTGGTATTAGACCTGAAAGCGTTCAAAAATAAAACCAAGTTAGTGATGATTTATTAACAAACTCATGTAAAATCATATTCTACAAAATGGGAGAACAGAGTACCTTATATATTTTGAAGCACATCGAGAATATGCTGCAACTCGTTGACAACAATTTCAATTTTCATCCGTTGTGGTGGGGAATCCACAGAGCGATACTCAATCTTGATAACTGCAACCAAACATTCTTCCACTTTCTTTGCATTCGCTTCCGTACTTTGCAACACAATTGCATCATCATCAATAACATCGATTACATGATCCGGTAATGCCATGTAAGCAAATTTATGAAGGCTAAGTCCATCGTTGAACATGTCATCTGTTGGCTTTTTCCCGGTCATCACCTCTAGTAATAATATTCCAAAACTATAGACATCCCCAAAACTTGTCATCTCGCTCCCGAGACCATATTCTGCGAATTAAAAACAATTACTTAAGTTACAAACAGTAATTTGTAAGTAAATGTAAGCATTATGGAATACTACCTGGAGGTGTATAACCAATTGTTCCTTTAACCCCGGTTGAGCTGTTTTGGTTTAAGTCTGTACCAAGTAGTCGAGCTAAACCAAAGTCTCCAACATGAGCCACCATATCATCATCAAGTAGAATGTTACTTGGCTTCAAGTCACCGTGAAAAATCGTTGTTTGGCAGCGGTTGTGAAGATAATCAAGTGCGGTGGCAACATCTCTGAGAATGTTTATTCGTTGAAGAAGGTTCAGTTTCGATGTATTTGCACTTGAATGAAGCCAGTTGTGTACACTTCCATTGGGCATAAGCTCGTAAACCAGAGCTTTAAAATCATTGCCTTGGAAATCAGTACTTGAACATGAAGTTATTATCTTCAACAGATTACGGTGTCGAATATTCTGCCATGCTTCACATTCTGCTAGAAAACTTCTGTGAGCTCCTTTATTTTGAAGATGCAAAACTTTGACTGCAACAGGTTTATTATGATTAGAATCGAGGATTCCTTTGTAAACCGAGCTAAACCCACCCTCCCCAATCAAATTTGTTGCAGAGAAGCCATCAGTAGCCTTGAGAAGTTGATGGTATGAAACTTTCATGAACCGTTCACTCCCTGATGATTGAGATGATTGAAGGTTGCGTTTCTTCTTACACAAAAGATACACAAAACATAATACGACAAGCAACATGACTGCAATCACGATGACTAATATCAAGAAAGGAAAACTTTTTTTCTTACTACGCGTCTCCTTGCATTTGGGTAACTCAAGTATAACCAAACCACCACAAAGCTTATCGTTCCCCAAAACCGAAAATGCACTTGCATTGGCAAACACTCCTAGAGTCGGTACTTCACCCTCAAAATCATTAAAGGATAGGTTCAAATTCTCTAAGGATTTCCATTTGCCTAAAAATTGTGGAATTCTACCTGATAAATTATTTTCAGAAATGTCAAGTACCCCCAATCCTCCCAGGGAACTGAATGAAGATGATATTACACCTTGAAATCTGTTGCCTCTTAGGTTTAACGTTGTAAGGCTAATGCACTCACCAAGGCTACTAGTAATGGTGCCTGAAAAATTATTATAAGATAAATCGAGCTCGCTCAACATCTTGAGATCTTTAATCTCTGATGGAATTGAACCAGACATGCTGTTTTGAGAAAGATTTAAAAAAATAGTTAATGATGGAAGTTGAAGAAGCTGTTTGGGTATACTTCCACTAAGTCTATTGTATGAAAGGTCTAACACATTAAGTTGTTTACAATTCCCAAGGCTTGACGGTATATGGTCTTCTAATTTGTTGGAATATAAAGCAAGTTTAGTCAGCAATGATAAGTTCCCAATGGCATCAGGGATAGGCCCTGAAAATTGATTTCTAGATAGACTAAGAAATTGTAGCTTTTGAAGTTTACCAATTGTAGTTGGGATTTTTCCTTTGAATCGATTCTTACTTAAACCTAAAGTGGTCAAACCAACTAGACTACCTATACTTGATGGGAGGCTTCCAAATAATTGATTTCCTCCTAAACTTAGAAAGCTGAGTTGATCAGAAAGATTACCTATTGATATCGGAAGCACTCCTATAAGGTTGCAATTATAAAGTGACAACTCTACTAATCTGGTGCAGTTTTTAAGAGAATCAACAAACCTTATGTCATCAGCTTCTCCGCGTCCATGGAAGTTGTTATTCTGTAAGTGAAGTCCATAAATATCTCTTAGTTTTGAAAAGTCAACAGTCAACTTCCCACTAAAATTATTGTCACTCATTTCAAGAAATCTTAATTTAGAACAATTAGAAAGAGAAGGTGGAAGAACTCCGGTCAGTTCGTTACCCCATAACTGAAGGAACTCAAGATTTGGGAGCTGATAACCAATTTCTGAAGGAAGACTACCAGTGAGGTGATTTTCAGATAAGGAAAAATTAACTAGGAGTGAGAGGTTGAAAAGGGACTGAGGGATGCTTCCATATAAGTTGCAGCCACTAGAGTAAAATCCCGTCAAGCTTTTCCATTGACCCAAGGTATCTGGAATGCTCCCACCCAACGGGTTCCTTTCAACAGCGAACACTTCCATTGATGTAATATTCCCCAAGAAAGGTGGGATTCCACCTGTTAAGTTATTGTCGTAAACTACAAGACGAGAAAGTTTTGAGAGTAAAGTCATCTCCTTGGGTATGCTTCCAACTAGCTTATTAAAAGCAAGCCAAATCACTTCGAGGTTAGATAAACCAGACAAGTTTGTGGGAATGACTCTGCTAAACTTGTTTTCATCAAGATAAAGACGATGTAACCTGGATAGACGACCAAGTTCGTGAGGGATGGTTCCTTGAAAGTTGTTGTTCCCGAGATCAAGCGCACGGAGGAAGCTGAGGTTTCCTACATGAGGAGACAACGAGCCTTCTAAGCCTTTCGAAACCAGTCGTAAAACAGTCCTTTCGTTTGTGCCGCTTTCCACAAGAAATACCACTCCAGTCACAGAAATGAAAGGAATGGTTCCAGGAGGTTAGAACATTGTATGGATCATGGGTGATCTTTGATTTGAACGACAACAACGCGATATAATCAGTCTCATTACCGCCATATGAAGCAGAGACAGTGGCGGAAGTAAGACATATAATCGCGAGACCGTAAAAGAGAAAAAAAATACATGAGGAAGATGATAAGTGAATTATTGCTTGTGGTGACATCATTTCCGGAAATTTACTTAAAATTATAAGAACATGCATTGGCTTTTTATACTTAGTTTTGCATGTTAACGTTCGTGACATGCAATTGGTGAAATGAATGGCTTTCACAAATTCCTTATCTATCTTTACCAAGACTTTTAAGAAGACTTGGGATAGGGAAAGATATATAACATTAATTATACAACCTATGACTTATAACAACTATCTTCCACGTATAATTAATGAAACGGGACTTTTAAGAAGACTTAGGGATATGGTAGACAGGTAACTAACGTGTGTCTTTCGTAGCCACATTTCATTGCGTACTTCTAATGTTCGTTTACGAAATTGTAAGTGAAATAGATCGGATAACATTATCAAATAACACTCAAAACTCTAAACATTTTTATATTTTGTAAGAAAGTATAAATGACAGTTTGTTGCTTGGCGTGCTTAAGTTTATTATATTTATTAAAAACAAAATACTTATGGTGTGATGGCAATGGCAGGCACGACCGTGTTTGTCAAATGAATAAGGTTCTGCTATCTGTTTCTTTGAGGGATAGAAATCTGCTGGTGGTCTTTTGGCCTATGAGATCGGGGGTGGCCTGGTCAAAAGGTAAAGGGTCGCTTATTATGGGAAGATCTATACTGATTTTTCGTGGACCGGACCAGAGAATATTGTGGGTTGGACATATCCTAGCCGGAAGACTAAAATTTTATAACCATTTGATTTGTAGCCATTGTTTTTTGTTTGTTAGCTTATGTATATTGTATAGGAACTTATATGTTTGTTTCATTATTATACATGTTTTGGGCATGTCATTTGGACTACTAGCTTATATATGGGTATGTCCATATAAGTCTTGTATTTTTGGTGATTAATACATTTGCCGGATAAAAAGGGGTTGGATTGCTTTTTGACCCTTGAAGTTTATAAAACAACGGGCGCTTTTCACATTTTTGACACATATGCTCTTTTTGTGGATGTTTTTCTATAGGCGAAATTTAACAAAGAATGATTCAAAGTAATTTTTACATTTTACTAATGGTTAATTTTATGGGAAGTGATTGTCACACTTCTAATTTTTATTGTGACACTCCTCATTATGAATTTAACACTTATACTTTTAGTATAGAATGTTTTAACTGCTTGTATCATATGTGTCCCAATAAAAAGTTAAAGTGTGCTAATCACTTTCCCTAATTTTATATATCCTCAATTTAAACTCTTAAATGTCATATTTACCTAACTAAAACCCATTATCATATATACCATATTTAAACAAAAAGTTTGTCAAATCTACCCATTTTAAAATTTTATTCATTTTAAATTTTTTGAAAAACTTAATAATTATCAATTTGATATTTATAGACTATTTTACCCTTCTTAATAACCAATAACAAATTACTTTTTATAGTTAATCAAAAGTGAATTTACCCCTCTTAATAACAAGTAGCAAATTATTTTATAAATTTAATCAAAAGTGAATTACAGCCGTATGAATTTTGTAGTATCTAAAATATATTTGAATATGAATAAGAAAAGTAGGTACAAGTACAAAGCTACAGAATAAAGGTCAAATTAAGTTTTTGCACATGGCTTTTTTTTTTTCTGGTAACCACGGTTTTAGACCTTTTGACCGACTAATCTAAGGGGTTTGAACCCATCGCCATACATACTCAAACCAGGTAAAGCCCTCCCTTTTCAGAAGGAGGTTGGCCTAGCCGCTTTAAGATTGTTAGCACCTAGCAGGAATTGAACTTGAGACCTCACACATTTTAAAATGATAGTCACAAGCCTTTTTGCCACTAGGTAACCCTTGAATGGTTAGATATCATTTTGCAACTGTAATGGGGCAAAAAATGGTGGTAAGTTTATAGTGGTCGTTAAATTTAAATAGAAATTTCTTGAACCATGACCACTTTGAGGTAGCCTTATCTGACTCATTTGTACATGTTTGTTATAATTTGGCGATATGTTCATATGAAGGGTATAATGGGTATTTAATAATGTGAACTGAGTTTTGATTGGTTTATAATAATAAAATTGGTGGATATGACAAATTTTGTGTTTAAATTGGGTATATATAGTATTATGGGTTTTGATTGGGTAAATATGACCTTTAAGGGTTCAAATTGGGATACATGGAATTAACCATTTTATTAACCAATCACATTACTTGATTTTGCCACGTGTCAAAATCGAACTAACTAATTGGTCTTATTTTTTCCAATAAGATTGTTTTGCCAAAATCACTACGAAATGATGTAATTTTTTTATCATATAAGAGATGCAGAGATGTAGTATTATATTGTAAACACCAAACGTGACACAAACAATTTGCTATACTGCATGTATAGTCGCATCAAATTTGCGATAATCATATAAATCATAAAACATCTATACTAATACATGATCCGAATTGCACCAACATTACGCAAATACGCTAAAGAACATGAAAAGAGCACTAATTACCGTATCCATACAATACTTTGTGATTAACCATAACCGAGTAAGGAAATGAATTTACAGTAAGATGGCAAGATCGCTACTACTCTAGTAAAAACTAAAAAGAGCCCTTGGCTACATATTCGTTCATTCCAGTTAGGAGCTAAGCCATGCCTCCACTTATTACAATATTTAGTAGTGGATTAAGTATAGTTGATTAACTTTTTGATAAGTGTTCATTTGCTACTAACGTGTCAACGATCTTGGCAAAGTTTGAGAGAAAAAAACAATAAACTTACATAAAAAATAGTTGATGTTGTGCGAAGAAAAGTAACCGGTAATTGCTCTTGTTTAAGGAATATGAAAATCAGCTTATGTAGGTTTTGTTAGTGTTTTTGTTTTGCCTAATTGTGCAAATAACCAATGTATATTTTTTACGAAAAATACAAAACTCTATCCATCCCAAATTCATTATCCATCCATTTTCTAATTTTCTTAAAGTTATCTATCTTAATCTGCCATAAAGGGACATGTCCATTAACAAAGTTTTTCATGGTTCATACTAAGAGGTTTTATTTAAGCTTAATTTTACGCTAGCGAGTTTACGTGGTTCAGCTTATGTTTGATAAGTTACTTTTCTAGCTTATTTTAAGACATAAAAACTTATATCAACCTATAAAATTTAAAATAAGCCGGTAAAAGTAAGCTTATTAAACGTAAACCGAAATCATTTAACCTCAATAGCTCAAAAATAAGATTAAGTGAACACCCAGTACATGCAAGATATTTCAACAACTCATTACGTCGGCTAAAAAAAATATATCCTAAATCTATGTTTTTCATAAAAAAGGAAGAAAATTCTTTTATTTGGTTGAAGCCTTCACCCGTGGTGAGCCACTACAACGCGCCATCAGTCACTACGACCTCTCATCCACTGCACGCAAATGTGCCTTTTAGGGTTGATTCGGTAGTGCAGACCACCTAACGTAGTGCACTACCTTTTTTTTAATGAGTGTGTAGGGTATATCGTATGGTATATATTTTACATCAAGTGAGGTATTTTTATGCATCTGGTTGAGTGATTACCACTATGGCTTTTAGGTGATGGGTTAAACTGATGTGCCGCTGAGGTTGAGATAGTTGAAATGTGACCATTGGACACAACCTAAGATTAAAATTTAAGTAAATAGGCATCAAAATAAACCAAAAATCTAGCTTATAAAATATAAGACGAAGTCCAATTAGCTTGTTAGTGACAAACAAACTTTAAAAGAAACACCTTAGTTTTTTAATAGAACTTCGATAGGCGAGAGGTGTAAGCACCGCTAGGTGTGAAGCGATCTCATACTAAATGAACGAACTTTCACTTTCCATAACTAAAATGAATGAAAGTCAACCTATTCCTGCAATTGCGGTCAGTCTCGGTTTATTGTAGTTTTGACCATTTCAAATTATAAAGTATTTTCTTAAAAAAAAAAAAATACTTAAACATGTTTTTTAAAACTTTTTGTCACTAAAATTATCAATTCATATAATCATTTTGAAAAGAAAAAAAAAGTTGTGTGAAGACCATAAGAGCGCAACTATAACCGTTTGCTACTAAAAAATCTAAGTATTATGCATGAGTACTCGTTTTTCATTCTTAAAAACCCAAAATATTTCAACATGTTCTTTTTTAGAACTTAGACTAGATGGCAAGGCAAGGTGAATACTTCACCTAGTGCTAAACTCACTTGCGAGTACCTTTGGCCTATGAGAAATTCACGCGCAAAGCAATCTTCCCCAAGAGACATATGGTGATCTCTTCACCTTATTTCGTTTGAGAAAACCGGGCCCCACATTCCTTCTTACCATGACATACCTTGTCCACAAAAATGTGAGTGGAAATGACAAGAGAGAGAAAGCTGACGTGACGCTGAAATGTAAGATGAATGTTACTTAACCTTGCCATCCTGCCTTAATTGTCTCTAAAAATAAAAATTCATTTAATCTTGTTGGGAAGAAGCAAAAATTAAAATTGTTGGAAAGCACACCGGGTTATGTAAATGGTATTACCTCCGTCCCAAAATATAAGTTCAATTTGACTTTTTGAATCGAACTTTGACTTTAAATATTTTTGTTTGTATTATATAATATTCAATAAAAAATACATAAATGGATTGTGTTTTAAATGTATTTTATTTGGTATAATTTTTAATCATGTGTTATATAATTCAAACAAAAAGGTCAAAGTTCGATTCAAAAAGTCAAATTGGACTTATATTTTGAGACTGAGGTAGTAACAGACAAGTTTAAATATCTTATTGCTGCAAATCACGTCACACTAATCTAATCCCTCCAACGCCTCCCATCACATAAAGGTTTTAATCAACTTTTCAATATTGCAAACTTTCATCTATACCTTATCTCAAATTCACATAAAGTTTAAAGCTTTTCAAGTTTAGTCCAAGATTATTTAAAGTATGTGTAAAATCAGTCAATCATGGAATACTACCTGGAGGTGCATAACCAATTGTTCTTTTAACCCCGGTTGAGCTGTTTTGGTTTAAATCTTTACCAAGTAGTCGGGCTAAACCAAAGCCTCCAACATGAGCCACCATATTATCATCAAGTAGAATGTTACTTGGCTTCAAGTCACCGTGAACAATCGTTGTTTGGCATCGATTGTGAAGATAATCAAGTGCAGTGGCAACATCTCTAAGAATATTTATTCAGAACTTCAATATCCAACTCCAAATCTTTCTTTCAGCATGAATGACTAGAAACACAACAATAAGTAGACTTAGAAATCAATATCAGATTATACAAAATCACTTAGACCATAAATCTCAACAGTAATCTCTGATGGAATTGAACCAAATAGGCTAGTTTGAGAGAAAATTAAAAAATGACTTAGTGATGGAAGTTGAAAAAGTTGTTTGGGTATGTTTCCAGTTAGTCTATTGTCTGAAAGGTATAACCCATTAAGTTGTTCACAATTCCCAAGGCTTGATGGAAGATGGCCTTCTAATTTGTTGGTTCTTAAATAAAGTACAGGCAACATTGATAAGTTCCCAATGGCATCAGGGATAGGCCCTGAAAATTGATTGCTATTTAGATTAAGAAATTGTAGCTTTTGAAGTTTACCAATGCTAGTGGGGATGTTTCCTTTGAATCTATTATTTTCTAAATATAAACCGGTCAAACCAACTAGACTACCTAGACTTGATGGGAGGCTTCCAAATAAGTGATTGTCTCCTAAAACTAGAGAGCTGAGTTGATCAGAAAGATTACCTATTGATATGGGAAGCATTCCTATAAGGTTGCAACTATAAAGTTCCAAAGCTCTTAATCTGGTGCAATTTTTCAAAGAATCAATAAACATCATATCATTAGATTCTCCGCGTCCGTGGTAGTTGTTATAATGTAAGTAAATTCTATTAATATCTCTTGGTTTTGAAAAATCAATTGTCAACTTCCCACTAAAATTGTGTCAGTCATTTCAAGATACCATAACTTAGAACAATTAGAAAGAGAAGGTGGAAGAATTTCTGTCGGTTCGTTATTCCGTAACTGAAGCCACTCAAGATTTGGGAGCTGATTACTAATTTCTGAAGGAAGACTACCAGTGAGGTGATTTAGAGCTAAGGAAAAATTAGCTAGGAATGAGAGGTTGAAAATGGAATGAGGGATGCTTCCATATAAGTTGCACCCACCAGAGTAAAATTCCGTCAAGCTTTTCCAATGACCCAGGGTATCTGGAATTCTCCCATCCAACGGGTTCCCGACAGTAGAAAACACTTCCATTGACAAGATGTTCCCCAAGAAATGTGGGATTCCAACTGTTAACTTATTCTCGTCAATTCCAAGAAGAACAAGTTTCGAGAGTAAACTCATCTCATTGGGTATGCTTCCAGCTAGCTTATTTCGATAGAGCCAAAATTTTAGAGGTTAGAACAACCAGATAAGTTTGTTGGAATGACTCCACTGAATTTGTTTATACTAAGATAAAGACGATGTAGCCTAAATTGACGACCAAGTTCATGAGGAATGGTTCCTTGAAAGCTGTTGTTCCTGAGAAAAAGCTCACGGAGGAAGCTGAGGTTTCCTACATGAGGAGACAACGAGCCCTCTAAGCCTTGCGAATCGAGACGTAAAACAGTCACTCGTTTGTGCGGCTTTCCACATGAAATACCACTCCCAGTCACAGAAATGAAAGGAATGGTTCCACGAGGTTAGAACAATATATAACTAAGATTATCATAAAATCCTTATTTAAATTTTATTATTGAGACACACATCTAGTACAAACTTCGAACTCAAGGGATATTATTTTCACGTAAATTGTGAAGAGAATGTCATCCACAAAAGACTAAAATTTGATTGATATCACAGATGACTTTTAAGAAGATTTGAGCTAGCATTAATTAGGCAGCCCAAGTAGCACAACTAGCATCACCTGTTACCTGTACATGGTCTATTAACATTAATTATGCAACCCAAGTAGCACGACTAGCATCATCTATGGTCTATCATCCACATATTCCTTCTCAGCTTGACCAAGACAATTTTACTCATAATAACTGTTTTCCATGTATAATTAATCACACGGGACTTTTAAGAAGACTTAGGATAAGGAAGACTACCCTTTTATTTTGCATATATGGTAGACAAGTAACTAACGTGTGTCTTTCGTAGCCACACTTCGTTGTGTATTTCTAATGTTCGTTTAGGTAATTGTAAGTGAAATAGATCGTATAACATCATAAGATAACACTCAAAACTCTAAACACTTAATGAAGAACATGGAAAATTTTCATATTTTATAAGAAAGTATAAATGACAGTACGTTGCTTAGCGTGCTTAAGTTTATTATATATATTAATAAAAGGTTAAGGACAAAAATTATTAAAGACAAAATACTTATGGTGTGATGGCAATGGCAGGCACGACCGTGTTCTGGCATCTGTTCTTTGTGGGATAGAAATCTGCTGGTGGTCTAGCAATTTTGGAATTTGTTGGTTACCATCTTTTTGGTCTTGGCACTTAGCTGGTTGGTATTTATGTTTGGAAGGTCCAAAATGACGTTCTAAGGAATGAATGGTGTTTGGACCAGCTCAATATCAAGGTTTCAGTGGCATTGTGGTGTTTTGAAGGTAATTTGAGAGGGAAATATGTTTTTGATGTTTAAAAATTCAAGACAAGATATCGTAATGGTGGTAAGATTATAAGTTTTGGTTAATGGGTAATTATTTGTGCAGGACATATAGGGTGTTTGGGTGATGGGTTATATAGTGATATGGGTCGGTTTGGTGTTAATTTTGGAGGGGAGTGGTTGTTTTGTAGATCGTTGGCTGGACATATCCTAGCTGGAAGACTAAAGACATTTCGTAGTTTTATAACGATTTGATTTATATCCAATGTTTTGGGTTTTGCAGCTATTGTTTTTTGTTTTTTAGCTTACTAGCCTATATGCCTGTGAAATTCACACGTAGCTAGGGGTGAGCACGGAAGGTTCAAAACCGAACCGGACCAACAAAACCAACTGAACCGACAAAAACCAAACCGACCCGACAACCCTTCGGTTCGGTTTCGGTTTTGGTTTTTTACGATTATCGGTTTCGGGTCGGGTCGGTTCGGTCCGACCCAAAACCGACGAAAACATGCACAAACACACGTAAACCGAACCGAACCGACGGACCTGACACAAAACCGAACCGAACTGACCATATTCGGTTCGGCTTCGGTTTAGGCTTTTTATGATTTTCGGTTTTCGGTTTCGTCGGTTCGGGTCGGGTCGGTTCGGTTTTAGACCGACGCTCAGCCCTACAGGTAGCTAATATAAGTTGTTGAATAAGTTTGAAATACAAAGTTATATTTTATGAAAAAGAAAGCAAACAACTTTGTAAATCCATAACTTAATTTGGAATTTAGAACCGTTGCAAATTAAAATGAAACCTTTCAATAAGAAATCATTCAGTAAATCCATCACTTAAATTGGAACCTTGCTGTAAGAAACTACACATTCAAATAAACCTTGAAATAAGAAATTACACTCAATTTAACTGTCAATGTTTGGATTCCAAAAGTACAAAAGAAACATTTCTAAATAAAGTCAAGTTATAACAGCAGCATCTAACAAAAACTGAGTTGTACAACCCTTTTAAGCACAAGTTACAACTGCATAATGCATGCTACATGTTACCTGTTTTCCCATCCAACAACCCAAAAAACCAAACCAAACCAAACTCCCAAGTTCAGGAATTTTGTACCTAAATGGAACAAACACCATCAGTACTTGGACCATTGTCGACATCCATTGTATCGACTTCCTTATTATCTGCTAAAACATGAAGAAACTCGGGAGGAATAGCTGCAGGGTCGAGGTCTAGACAACCCTTTGGAGCATTTGCAGATTCTTGACCCGTGAGCAAGTATGAAGGTATTTGATGCGATATTTTAAGAAAGTCTTTTTCCAGAATAACTTTTGTTTCTTTGTTGTCGAGATGTCGGTGAAACACTGTTTTTTCACTGGACTCATCAACTTCTACAAGCTCTTATGTATGTTTTATTGTATCCAGTGTTTTATCGTATTTGTACAGAGCACAAACGCTTCCTTTTTTTTTAGGGAAAACACGAATGTTACCGTTTCTCTGCTTTGTAAACCTAGATTTGTGAGTAAAATAGTTTGGGGAGGTAACAGTTTCATGTTTTCCTGGTTGAAACTCGCCAAATGCTTCCAGGAACCCGGGAAATGGAAGTGGTTTCTTGTTAGGTTTTGAGCTAAGCCAGCATACTTTCATCTTAAACGGGTTCAAAGAAATTACTTTGTGAACTATGGCATAGTTCCGAGGCATCCCGTCACGATCATCATAAGCAGCCAAGAGTTGACCTTCTTTGAAACATTTTTCGCTTCTTTCTATATCGAAATCATGCAAATCTGGATCTGGTACGTCAGCCTCTTTACTCTTTGAGAAGCCGTTTGCCATGTCAGCAACTTTTAGGGCCTCTGAACTCCATTTGACCAGTTTCTTCTTTATTTCCGTAGTCGCCTTCTTTATAAGGTGATTCTTGATAGGCCCTGTTTCCTTAATTGCATCAAACCCCTTAATGTCTTGCTTTGTTTTAACAGATTTGACTTTCTTAGATGCGGATTTAGCTTCTTTTTTAGCGATCTTATTTCTCAAAGCTTCCTCTATATTAGTGTCTAGTCCAGCTTCTTCTCAATCCCTTTTTAGTGGACCCCGCTTGGAGCTTGTACCATTGCCAGCCTCAATACCCGTTATCTTACACATTTCTTTCTGGGGCTGAAATGTTATTCCCGTTCCTTGTGAAATTCCCGCAACTCCTGAAAAAGCATTGATATTTGGTGGCGGAATCTCAGTCGCGTGAAACGGTCCATAACAAGTGGGGCATAACATATTTCGGTTTAAATACTTTCTCAAGAATTCATACTGCAATTTGCATCTCATGCATACGGTCCAAAACGTCTTAGGCTTCATCTGTTTAGTAACCGGTAAAGGAATAGAAGTGTGACCCGTCTTGGTCGTCCCATTAACTTTATCCTTTTCTTGAGAAGTTTTAACCTCTGTTAAACAAGGCCCAGGTGTCGTCTCAGGCGCTATCTGTTCATTAGACGATGCAGGAGCAGAAGTGGGACCCGTCTTGGAAGTCCCGTTAACTTTATTCTTTTTTCGAGAAGCTTTGACCTTTGACGTCTCAGGAGCTATAGACTTGTTCTTATCGGAAAACACGTACTGAGTTGGAGGTATATGCACACGTGAAAACACGTTCTGAGGAACCCTCTGCTTCAAAAACTGAGCATGCCTTTTATGATCATATGCCAATCTTTTGTCTTTATCGGATAACAGATTCCATGCTTGAGAAACGAGCTGGAATGCCCCTTCTGCACCTATAGACTTGTTCTTATCGGGATGAAGTGATAAAGCTAGTTTCCTACAATGTTTCTTCACAGTATCATCATCTGCTAACGGGTTCACACCAAGTATCCCATAATAATCTGATTCACCGCTTACTTTGTTTTCGGCAGGAACATGCACATCCAGAACTGCTAATAGTTGGGAAATACCCTCCAGACCAGGAAACAAATTTTGGGCCTTTAAAGCAAATTTCTAGGCACCCTTTACATTCAACAATTTCTTTCGCCCTTGTGGCTTCATCCTTATTGCATTCCATCCTTCACGAGTTCACGTAGTAAGCAGTTAATCTTCTTCACCACTTCCTTAATAATGCTAATACATTAATAGTTTCAAGTAAACGTGAAGATTAGGCAATATTCTGGCCCGAGCTAATGCTTAACCAAGCTACTGCTTTTGATCGCGATTCTCAAACCTGATACAGATATACGAAGTTGATAGATTAAGCATAACGCACATATATAAAGTATTCATAGAATGATTTCTAGCAGAAGTAAAACCATAGTAAGCTATACCAGAATCCAAACACCTATTTTCCTCGTTGTCAAGGAACTAAAAGTTTTACTGTATCCAAATACCCTGTTCACCAGTCACAAACCACCAACTGGACTTCTTAAACCCGTTTTCTAATAACCTATTGCTTTTCATTTTATTTATTTCCCGTTTGACCTATTATATATAAAAACTAACCAAAAGTGACCCGTTTCATGTAAATTGTCCCAAAAATAATAAATTTTCTGAGAGAAAGTTTGGAAGATCTGGTTACTTACTTTCAGTCAGCAAATGGCACACGTCTTATGAGTGTCATCTTACTCTTTTCAAACTCGGGCACATCACAAAGAGGACTATCTGTTAAGACGGACAACAAAACTGTTAGTACCAATGCAATATTGTCTAAATACATTCAAATTTTATGAAAATCAGAATAACTTGCCTTTATTACTTGTATTTATTGTAGATTTTCGAGATGTAACTCTGGAAAGAGTGGATGTCGTTTCGTTACATCCAACTTACTCAAATCTTGTACCTCAAAAACTCTATCTCAAGTGATATTAAACCTGCATCAAGTGAAATTTTGAAAAGTGAAAACGGATAACTGAAAAACCTAAATGCGAATCTGACTGTACTACAAAAAATTCTTTAACGCAACACAAATACTTGCAACATAAAATAATCACGCTTAGCTTTTCTTTCCACATGAACATGGACAAAGTTAGTATATACTAAAGTTATGCCATCAAGAAAGTTGTTCGATTCAGGTTATTTTTACCTTTAACCTTTAGCCTGTAAAATGGGTAAACCAATGACTCGTTTGATAGTCAATACGATGCTGATGATTCATTGGAAATAACATTAGTGCTGGATGTTAAATCCACGCTTAGAGGTTGACTGTTAAATTGCATTATCTGTTCAATCAAAGAATTTGTTCTTCTTTTTTGAAGACATCCAATAAATATTTGGAAGTGCGTATATTCATAAGGTTATTCTAATGCAAACGTCATTCATTCAACCTAAGAAAGTCAAAACCGAACTAACCCTTTCCAAAACCACAAATAATTAACCAAGCCAGTAAACCATACGTGTCAAATTAAGCCCAAACATAAGTGAAGCCACTCAAGTTCACTAGAAATCGCCGCAAAATCCCTTTGAAATTTTTGGGTGAAATTCTACCCCAACCTTTGCTACCCTTTAGAATCCCAACTAAAATTGGTGAATAACTAAAGAACATAAAGACAAAAGTCATACCTTGAACATAGTTCAAGGCCAACCTTCTGTTTCTTGGAGTATAGTGTGGAGATAAGCTGCATTCTTAAGTTGCAGAACTTGGAGGGTCGTTAGTCGTTCATACTTCCTACTCCAATAAGTCCTTCGGAGACAACATATTATCATTCATTCTTTTCAACATACAAAGAAAGTATCCTCATGTATATGGGGTGCACTTAATATTTCAATTCCCGTGACCCATCTTCAGAAACATTTGGACGACTTTCAAACGAATGGTTTTACTTCAGAATACCTACATAACAATGATTCTTATATGATTTAAGTGTTTTATATAGCACATCTTTTATATACATAATTAATGTTGCAACTTTGACCCATTTAATTAGGAATGGGTCAATTTGGGGTTATGTTTATATATTAATAGAGATATACTTTTTCTTTGGGTAAAGTAAAACAAATGTTTACGTATTAATAGAGATAGACTTTTGCGCCAATTCTGTAAGTTTCTAAAACTTTTGTCGAAATTTGATACATTTGACCCAAAGAGAAGATAAGGCAAGCATATCAAGTTAACAATACATACCTACAAAAGTGCTAAAATGTATCATTCAAAATTTATAGTAGGTTTAATAAATATGAAGAAATAGTGGCCAACAATGCACATTCTAAAGTATATCATATTATATGTCTAAAACACACCTTGCTATCAACCTTAAGGACATGCTTGTTTCCCATTACACAGATGATTTCATAACTTACGGATATCATTCAGAAACAAGGACCCTATCTTAACATGCTTATATACATTCACAAAGTAATCAGGAACCTCAAAGCTTAAGATTGTAATGTAAACTAAAAAAGAACCTACATAAAAATAACGATTTTATATATTCAATGGCCGTTTATATAATCGAAGGGATTCTTACATGTCCATAAGGCCAACGGAAACCAACGAGGGCAATTGCAGTTAACTTACCGACTATCCTTATAGATTATTTAATCTATAAAATCAAATACAATACCTAACACTGCAGCATACTTCTATAGAAGTAATGAATTGTCCTTACGCGCGTAACAGAAAGACCAAAACAATCTTTTTCATTGAGGCATAAAAACAAACAGTTGATGTGCATACATACATAAACCACTAATGAACACCTTACTTCATCAACTAAACTAACAAAAATCAAAACCCTATATGAACAATCACAATTTTAAAAACAAACCCATATTGTAAAACAACAGCCAATAACTTATTAGAATGAAGGGTATTTTGATTCTATTGAAATGTAACTTCATATCTTCATATCAGGAGACGAACTCGAGCTCTCAACCGGATCTAAACTTCTGGCGCCGGAGAAGATGATTGCGACGGAGGTACGGTGCTGTCGCTGGTGGTTGTGACTGCCATTGGTGATGGTGACGTGGCGTTGTTGGTGAGTTGACTTTTAAAGACCGGAAAGTGGAGAGTACATATAACAGTTCTCAATTGTTTATACCGGATGATTCGCACTTTTTTTTTTCTTTCTTTTTTAAACATCAATTTTATACAAGATGTATAGCATACCATACAATACTAAAAGTGATGAAAGAAAAAAAATTTATTGTGAAAATCAACCCCTTATTATTATCTCTATATACTAAAGCACCATGTCGGTGCATATTAAAAAAACATGTCGGTACATTTTTATATTCATGCTATCCTTTTTATATTAATGTCCTCTTTATAATATTGACTGTATATATATTATAACTTCTTTCAGAAAATAGTAATAAAATACTTGGGCAAAGCAATAGTCCACTTTCATTTTTTGTCCGTTGGGCTTTTTATACCAGCTTTGCCGACTCCCTTTGTGGTCATTGTTAAACACGTGGCTTCATCGCTTGTGATTCACCAAAAAGACGCAATCCTCACAAACCTTCTTCTTAAAATAGATCTGACGGTCCGTTTTTTACACACGTACCAAAAATGTGAGGTGGGTTTTTGGCTTTTTTTTTATTTTGTTGATGAGTTGATGAGATTGTCAATGTGTGTTAATGCTTCCCCCAATTAAGAAGCATTAAGGGTTTAGTTCCGCATTTCTTCTCGATTAAAAAGAAAAGAAACACTCCTTAGTACCCACATACACACAGTCGCCACACTTGATGGTTAAATGCCAAGCTTGCACTTAAATCCCATTTCATAATTAGGTCGTATTATTATTTCTATAACTGTATGATGTAATTTTGACCAGTTTATTTTGAGCTTGGGGAGGGGTTTTACCCCGATTCGAGTCTCACAAGTGACAAAGAAAATCCGGATTTTTCTCTTAGTGCGAAGCCGTGAGCTCTAGGGGTTTCCTTTTGTGGGTCTCCCCTAGTGATTCGGGTCCCAGGATCCAGGGCCTGCCCATTTTGATGGTTTAACTCGGGGGTCGAATTTTAAGTGTGGTGTCATTTTAAAAAAATAATTTATTTTGAAATGGGTTGGTTTTGTTGATCTTTCATATGTAACGGATCAAAAGTAAAAAAAGTGAAAAGTAAATTAGTCAATTGGGTTAAAGGTTGTCCAAAGTGCATTGTTACACAAAACCACTAAATGAGTTTACCACGAAACATCAACCAAACACCCACCAAATAGTAACCCTCTAACTTGAAGAAATGAGATATTGGTGGAGTTGAAGATTATTAAATGTGTCTGTGATGTTGGAAATCGTTATTAGGTGAGGGCTTATGTTTACTATATTGGGATGATGTATTTGCCTTTTTTTATTATTTTTTTTTTTTATTTTTTTTTTGGACTATTATGTGGTTATACTAATATGATCATTTCGGATTTAGGGGGTGTTTGGGCAAGCTTATTTAAATAGCTTAATAGGTTATTGGGTTTTAAAAAACCTTAAATTAAGGTTGCAAATCTCGCTAGGCGGCAGCGAGTAATGGCCTACACAGGGAGTATGTGGGGGTATTGGAATTTTTATGTACAATTTTTGAAATTATATGTATGACATGTTTATACGACCATAGTATTGTTCATAGAACCAAAAAGTGTGTTTGGTAACATTAACATAATTGTTAAAACACTTCAAACCGAGTTTTGTACGAATTAGCACCGAGCTGACCGAGTTGTAACCATATTGAATCTTTTGGCCGATTCTACTCAACTCGCCCTGGTCATTGACCTTGTGGCTTGTAATCGCCGATTTTTTGTAGTCCGAGCTTTACAACACTGGGTAGGCTTATTTTAAGAAGTTAATAAGCTATTGGGTATTAAAAAAAGGTACAATGCTTATTGAATGTGTTTGGGTAAGCTCATGTGTCAAAGTGCTTTATACATTGGGATGTATTTGTATTTTTCCTAATTATCATGTGTAGATCAGCGTGAGTTTGTGAGAGAGATAACTGTCATGGGAATATGGGATTTAGGGGGTGTTTAGTTAAGCTTATATAAAGAACTTATATGGGTTGGGCAAGCTTATGCCAAAGTGCTTATTAGTTATTTGGGGGAATAAGGGGTTTTTTCGATAATGAATAAATTCATAAGTTAAGCATAAGGTTATATTGACGTCATTTCATGTTTGGATATAGCCTTGGATCAAAACAATGTCGTTTTTGGCTAAAAATTGTCGGTGTGCTGCTATTTGTCGTTTTCATAAAAAGGTTATGTGGAATCCTTTATCATGTGTTATGGAAGCTGCTGCTTTTATGGTAACTGCTCTTAGATCAAAACGATGTCATTTTTGGATAAAAATTGTTGTTTTGGGCTGCTATTTGTCATTTTCGTTAAAAGATTATGTGGAATCCTCTATCATGGGTTATGGAAGCTCCTGCTATTATGGCAATTGCTCTCGCTAATTGTGGTGTAAGTTTATGCAATTTGATTATCTAATTATTGCATTTTGATGATGGGTTTTTGTTAGATCTTATATTGGTTAGATTGAAGAATGAGATGAGTGAACAATGGATGTGGGGTTTTGGTTTGTAGACACGTAGGGTTTTTTTTTTTTTTGTAAGAACAACTACATGTGGATACTTTGAAGACGTGTGGCAAAAACTTTAGCCCAAGCACTAAAACAACAATTTTTTGGCATAACCCATGGTCATAAGTTTATGCGTATATAACTGAATTTTTATGAGAAAGCGAATTTGCATCGTATTAAGGCGTCCGAGAAGCACTATAAACATTATGCAACTCCAAATGCTCCGCCGCAACGCCCGAAAGCCTAATCCCTGTTTGTGTAATACTCCGTAAGAAAATACATTTAAATCCAAATTGCACATAAAAATCAATTTATATATTTTATTTGTTTTAGGCTTACATACTTAAACGGGTTCACGGGTTGTTAGTTTAATACTTGCTTAACCCAAAAATGACCCGTTTATTAAATGGGTTATACGGGTTGACTTGTTTGTGAACCAAACTTGTTTATTCTCAACCTAAAACATGTTTAACTTCGTGTTAGATCCGTATCATCTATCGTTTCGTGTCGAGAATTGTCACCTCTACTTTAAATCACATAAAAAAACACACTTTAAATAGCATAAGAAAACACCCTTACTTTTTTGATCCTTCATCTTATTTAAATTTACACTCTTAACCCTTCAACTTTCATTAAAAAAATAAATAAATAAATAAATAATAAATTCCCTTCATAAATCACATAAAAACATTTTTCACTATCTCTATTTAGAGGTGTGCTTGTTTCACTATCACAAAAAATTAAAATACACCGTACATACCCTTCTAACCACCACCACCTTCTCCGACAGCCACCACCACCCTGCTGCTCTATCACCAACGAAACAGAAACCCTTTAAACAAAATCCCCAAATTTTATGAAAATTAAAAACCCATAACCCTCTAATTTAACTTCAAAACTGATTGGCAGTCAAAGTTTGAAGAAATGAGAGGTTTGGTAAAATGTACAAAGCTTATACATTGTGATGTATTTGTATTCTTCCTAATTATATAAATAACTTATAGGCTGGGTAAGCTTATGCCAAAGTGCTGATTAGTTATTTGGGGAATAAGGGGTTATTCAATAATGAATAAATGCATAAGTTAAGCATAAGGTTATCATTTGGGCATGATTGAAGCCAATATAGTGTATGCAGCCTTGTTATCGAATCATAATTATTTGATTTTGTGTGAGATATAGCTGCCATGGGAATCATTGGGATTTAGGGGATGTTTCAGTGAGCTTATTTAAAGAGCTTAATAGTTTATTTTGTTTTAATAAAGCTAAAAAGCTTATTGAATTTTTGCTTATTTTATGGGCTTATGTATTTTTGAGGGGAGGATTAAGCTAATAAGCTGATTCCATTAGTTTGGGGTATTTCGAAAATGCATAAGTTTTATTTACTCTTACCTTTCCGAAACGTCCCCGATTCTGCTCAACTCGCCCTCGTCACTGGCCTTGTAGCTAGTAATGGTTGAATCACTTTGTGATCCGAGTTTTAGTACTCTGTGTAGGCTTATTTTAAGAGGTTAATAAGGGTATAAAAAAAGTTAAAAAGCTAATTGAAGTTGTTTGGATAAGCTTATGTCAAAGTGCGTTATACATTGGAATGCATTTCTTTTTTCCCTAATTATCATTTGTAAAGCAGCGTGCGTTTGTGCGAGGGATACCTGTCATGAGAATATGGGATTTAGGGGGTGCTGTGCTTATTAGTTATTTGGGGGAATAAGGGGTTTTTCGATAATGAATAACTAGATAAGTTAAGCATATGGTTATCCATATACAGTACGTCTTAGTATCTTTTAGGCATGATTGAAGCTAATATAATGTACGTTGCCTTGTTTTGCATCAAGATAAGAACCATATCTAAAGACTTTATCTTCTGAAGTTTGGTTATAAAAGTTGCAAGATTCATTAGTTTTTCTTGTGTACAGTCTACTTATATCCTATCTTAAGTTTGATCTAATTGTGAGATGTTTTTTAATGTTGCAGAAAGTATCACTGAAGAAGAACGATCTGCTGGATATGCTTCTATCTCACATTCAGAGGTAACTTGGATGTTTGAGATAATGTTTTTAATCTTGTTAACATGTTGAAATTTTTGTATCTGCAACTGGCAATCAAAGTTGTATTTTGCGTATGAATGTTATATTAGGTTTGCGCCCATACCTATTACTGAGTTTGTACTCAGATGTTGCAGCATATGAGCCTTAATGTTAAGAAATCAGTAGTTGTTATTCAAACTTATAAGATATGGGATATTGACATGAATGGGATTATGTGAAGAGTGAGGGGTGGTTTCTTTAGGATGGGGGCTAGTGAGCTGTGAAAGATGAAGCTACTTTTTCCTAACTAAGTGTCCTGTTAACCACACCTCCCTTGTTGACCAGAAAAGTTGTTATATGCCTAGCTGGTGTTTGGAATAAAGGTTTAAACTGATGGCTATGTATCTTGGTTTTGAAAACCTT
Source organism: Chrysanthemum makinoi (assembly GCA_910596185.1). Lineage (NCBI taxonomy): Eukaryota > Viridiplantae > Streptophyta > Magnoliopsida > Asterales > Asteraceae > Chrysanthemum > Chrysanthemum makinoi. The sequence goes on along the minus strand of OU343225.1, from coordinate 32,588,578 downwards.
TACTTCACAAGCTTTATTGTCTGCTGATATAGTGTGCTTGGGACAGGCAACTGTATTGTCTTCTGATGTCTTTGGCTATTAAAAATCATATGGTTAGTTTCCTGTTTGGTAGTAAATTAAATGATCACTCATTTGGATGGTTATGGATAAAAGGCTTGCAGGCTGTAAAATGTTATGGAAATATCTGGTTATTGAATAGCAGTTATCTTTAAAGGAGTGTGTGGGTTTGAAGATTTGTCAGATGGCTACAAAATCTGATTATCTGAAATAAAGCCCCCCTAATAGAGCCCCGTTAATAGGAAAAAAAAGGCTCAATAAAGGTGTCCGTAAAAAACAAAGGCATAAAGCCCGGTTATGAAATGAAAAAACGGGGGTCTAACCCGGCTTATTTGTTTTAACTATTCCCTTTTGAGCGGGATTTCTCCCCCTTCTTTTTTTTCACTTTGCTTTCTTATTTCCTTTCACCTAGACCACATAAACATAAACCCTTAAATCACTTTTTACATGTTTCCAATTGACGGCTTGGGTTTGAAAATCTTCAACAACCAGGTATGCAATGTTTCTCTCACATCCATTTAATCATAAAATTCCAACTGTTGATGGTTCAATTACGGGTTATTGGTCCTTTTTGTTAACAGATCAAATGCCACCGTTAGTGTTGGTTTAAAGCTCGATTTCACATAGAATCCTTGCCAGCCTTGTTCATATGACCTCAAACTAGCAGTTTATTTGTAAAGCTTTTGTATTTGGGTTCATGTTTGCATTTCTTTTATGATTAGACTAGCTTCATAGCCCGCCCGGATGGGCGGGCTAGTTTCATTATATTATTTGACGAAGTTTAATTGAATATAAATAATCATTGAATAACGGCAAATATCTTAGACACAAATTGGAATAAAAAAAGAGTGTTCATGTATTATATGTAGAAAGAAATGAAAAGTATGAGAACATGTAAATTACATGATACATATTTTATAGACATAGAAGTTAATTTTGAGTACAAATAACATTTATGTTGCAGTAGCAACAAAAGACGAATATGCATAAATATTTCTAATCAAATAAAGACGTCTAGATGAAAAACAAATAACATTGTAACCAAAAATGCATACAAAAGGTATGAAAAGTAATAGATCAGTATGGTGAATCCATAAAAAGGTAGGTAATTAAAACCTACTTTAAAACTTGAACTTGCTATCCATCCATGCCATTTCTTCAAAGTCTTGCCGTAGGAATCATTACAAGCTTGTTGCATTGACCAATCATGATGTTGTAAGTTACATGTTTAGCTCCAACAAGAATCCATTGCTCTCCAAAAGCCAAAAAAATCAATTTTAAAAATCAAGGGTAGTGAATGTTGATTATACCATTATGTTGTACGTTCAATATAACTGAAAGAGAAGTATCAACCACATTCTTGAACACAAGAGCTGGATTTACGCACCACAGACTGAAATTACAGTGCAACTCCTCAGCTGCAAGTCCTTTTATGACAATGCCAAACAAAGCACATTTAACTATTGAAGAACAAAAACTGCATTTAAACATGATCAATAAACTTCGTTTAGGCGTTTACCATCCAATTAGACCAACATTTGACTAATAACATGACAATAAAATAGCTAAAAAAAAGAAGGTTGTGATTACCTTATTCAAAGAATAAACAACCTCCACCATTTACACTGAGCGATTTCGGTGTACTGCAGCCACCGAGATATGCATATAGTATATCATAACCAAGTGATCTTCCTTTGTCCTTACCAAAGATGTTAAAATACTGGTGATGTAACATTAATGTGTCAAGCCACGATTTCAAATTGAAAGTAATCACACATTCCCTTAAATATCTTAGTACTAATCTTTCTAATAAACAATTGTCAATAACCATTAACCAACTTGCACTTGGTCACGCCTAATTTGGAATACTTACCATCTTGCTATTTTATTGTTGAATCACATTTTAATATGCAAACTATTTAGTTTCAATTTCACTTAAGTGTATAAATTAGTCAAATGATGATCTGCAATTTGGTAAGCAAACATGCCCTTGTTATCTCACAAAATACAGACCCTTCATTGTCATATTTACACCTCACTTTCAACATATGGTATAAAGAAGTACAACTGATATTGATTACCATAATGGCATCAATTAGAGATGAGCAGCGGCACCGAAAAACCGGTACCATTTTATTATACCGGTACGGTACTGGTACCACGAAAATGGTGGGAAAAAAATGGTACCACAGAAATTCGGTGCGGGATCATACCGGGAATTCCTGAATTCGGTACCGAATACAAAAGGTTGGATTTTATATGTAAGCCCATGACCCAAACACTCTTATGATATTTTTGTTCATGGTTTTTGCTAGTTGATGTAGTTAATTTAGCTGAGCTAATAATAAACCAATTTATCAAAGTGTTTAGTTATTATATGCATTGAAATAAAGCGTAAGAAACTCGACGATAACATGTGAATCGAACGTCAAATGAATTGGCTTTTTGCTGATGTTGATAAAACTTTTGGTCTTTTAAACTTTTTGTGACTATAAAAATGAATTTTAGGTGTATACTAATATGAAATCTCAAGTCACTGATGGTACACCAACTCGAGCTTGCCAGGGCTACAACACTGGGATCTATTCTTACAATAAAGCTGAATATACACATTTAGAAGTATAATGATTATATCACCAGTTGCCATGTGGTTGCATCAACAACCTGATGTACTGCAGGTGCAAAAAAGTTAAGGTTTTCTGTTCATGACATATTACGAAAACTATTGATGCATTTGCATGTTTTGCAGTCTTAAACATGTAGTCATTCAGTCATTCTTATGGGTACACAAACTGAGTGTATTTGCTTGTTTGGTCTATGTACTAAAGGAGAATAAAGAATATATAATAAATTCTGAATACCAAATTGACTATGGTAGCATACAAGTCACCCAGTATACAACAAATATGTTGCATACATAATAATTATTTTAAAAGTTGGACGGTTCTTTTCCCGTTTTAGTACCGTTGTACCGGAACCGGTATCGGAACTGATACCGGTACCGGTTTAAGATACGGTTCCGGGAACGGCACTTTGAATTTAAATCGGGAAAAAATCCGGTACACCGAAAACGGTGCCGGTATGAAATAAATGTTTAAGTTCAAATTATGTTGTATATGTGCATTTCTTTTATGATTAGACTATAGTAGAAGATCTACTAAGCATTTCATCTTTGAACACTTGCTTGCCATTTTCATTGATATCACTGTGAGACGTTTCTTATAAATAAATATGTGGATATAGAAACTTTCATTTGGGCATGAGTTTTAGATACATGAAATGTGTTGGTGGAATTACATGTTCGTAGAAGAATGGCTGAACATAAGCTAAAATACCCTGATGAACATATGATAAGCCTTGGCATTGGGTGATATAGCTGAGCCCATTTCAGAAGTTATTACTTCAGCCATGGCTAAGGTAGGATTATTTCTTATCTTGTATTTCTTTCTTGTGTAAATGATAAGCGTTGGCATTGGTGATAGCACTGAGCCATTTCATAAGTTATTACTTCAGGTCCACAAGAAAATTATGTGTTTAAAACATTATTGATATGTTTGACTTTTGTTGCAAGATCCCCAATTTTGCTACTGTAAATGGTTGTTTTGACAGACTCGTTAACATTGTAAACCATATATATGACATGTCAGTCCTAACCCGTTGGTATTCCCATTTCTTTGTATTGCAGAAAAGCATTGGTTAATGCTTTATCACTCACACCGTAGATTTGGACCCTTGGAAATGCAGGCTTGGGAGCCTTACAGGTAACACATGATCTAAACTAGAGGTTGGGAAAACAAGTCAAACTGGTAATTTTAGTCTGGACTGGATCAGGTTGACCTGCAGACGTGGTCTGTCCTTTTCTTAAACTTAGTTTAAAAATAATGATTAATGAATGTTTTCAGCATGTTGAAATCATTGAATTATAGGGAATTGACCCATTTATAAGTAAAATGCTTGGAATTGCGCCTCTGTATTCGACAGTTAGTTTCTTAACAACGTAAATATTTTCTTCCCTTTGAAAGAGCAACAAATTACTGGAATGGGCTCAGTGATATCACCAATGCCAAGGCTCTGTGTGTTTGTTTTAGATTGTGCAGGTGGTCAATGTGGTGTATTGCTAGTTATTAGTGTTATTTGGAGCTTGTACTTGGTGGGTAAAGTCAAGATTTATTATGTATTCATCATATGGTCTGATTCTCAATTCTAAAGGCAGATTGGAGACGACATCAACTTCATCAAACACCATCTGTTTTTCTCGAGTTATTCAAAGGCAGTGATGATAATGATACTTACAGTGACGTCTATGGTGTGTGTTTTATTTTCATTTCTGCTTGTGTCTTTTTAGATGTGTTGTTTGCAAGAGTAGTCATACAGTAGGCAAGCTCAATGTATCAACTCATTTGTAAGAGCATTCCCAATCTTCACGCCATAACGGCGTTGAAGAGTATATTACCGGCGTTAAGCCGTTATTCCCCTTGGAAGTGCAGCATTATTTCGGCGTTACTCCCTGGACGTTACAAGGCTAACGCCCGTTTTTTTTCATTTATATCCCTAAATGAGGGGTTGTTTTTGTAAATTGCTGAGAATGTTATTGATTTTATTGGGATGTTATGGTTGTGGGTTTTTGTTGGGGATGTTAATGTTAAATGTTAAAGTTGATGTGGCGCTGACGTGGACGGTGTTATTGGTGTTATAGTGTTATGGTTGGGCATGCTCTAATGTCAATGGATCTTCCTTATTTGAATCAATACTATGTTCATTTCGGAAAAGAAGAGCAACAAATTCATTCATGGCTGAAACTGTAGTGGTTGCCTTGTAGGTTTAACATTGTACGGCTAAAGCACTGAACAAGGCTACTAGTAATGGTATCTGATAAATTATTATAAGATAAATCGAGATGGTACAACATCTTAAGATCTTCAATCTCTGATGGAATGGAACAAAATAATGACACGTTAGTTAAAGATATTTTTTTAGTCTACCCATTTGACCCGTTTTAGTTTTCGCTGTTCTTTGGTTTGTTTCACAAGAGTGGGTGTAGAGTTTCATGTTTAACCCATTTCATATTACTGTAAGAAACTGTAGTGGTTGCCTTATAGGTTTAACATTGTACGGCTAATGCACTGAACAAGGCAACTAGTAATGGTAACTGATAAATTATTATAAGATAAATCGAGATGGTACAACATCTTGAGATCTTCAATCTCTGATGGAATGGAACAAAATAATGACACGTTAGTTAAAGATATTTTTTTAGTCTACCCATTTGACCCGTTTTAGTTTTCGCTGTTCTTTGGTTTGTTTCACAAGAGTGGGTGTACAGTTTCATGTTTAACCCATTTCATATTACTGTAAGAAACTGTAGTGGTTGCCTTATAGGTTTAACATTGTACGGCTAATGCACTGAACAAGGCAACTAGTAATGGTAACTGATAAATTATTATAAGATAAATCGAGATGGTACAACATCTTGAGATCTTCAATCTCTGATGGAATGGAACAAAATAATGACACGTTAGTTAAAGATATTTTTTTAGTCTACCCATTTGACCCGTTTTAGTTTTCGCTGTTCTTTGGTTTGTTTCACAAGAGTGGGTGTACAGTTTCATGTTTAACCCATTTCATATTACTGTAAGATACATGTTTCCACATGACATTAGTAAGTAGATACAAGACACGTAGATACAAGACACGTATTTTGTAATTTTATTGTTTGACCCAGATCAGTTTTATCTATATTTTTAGGACAATCCATAACTACACTCTTTTGTTAATTAAACTTCCATTAAGTAGCAACATTGAAACTCAAGTGTTTTACTATCCATAAAGCTTATTGACATTGTAACTTTGACAACACTCTCAACTCTCAAGTTTCAAGTCTCTAATGTGAATGTATGTGTGTTGGACCAATTTAATTTTCTGAATTTGTATTAATAAATGATCTGGTATTTTTATGGATCTTTCTGGATTCCTGATGTAATTATTAGTCTGCATTAATGTTAGATTTGTAAAACAAAGTAACTAACTGGTGATTCTCGGTGGTGTCCTAACTTCACGAACAAGGTTGGAACCTTTCTTGAACTCTTAGCCATATTGGACGAGTCATCCTTTAAACAATTATGGGTTATGCTTGTTTTGTAAACACAGTTATCTGTTAGTGTTAACAGGCTCCAAAAGCAGTCAGTACAGCAACTAACCAACACTAGTACAGATGGCTATTTCGACCCATTTTACTTATAAGGGTAAATAAAATATTAACTTGGAGAAACAAAATGGGGCCCAGTACATAGAACCTCTCATGTCAAATAATTTCAATAATATTAGATTTTATTGAACTCTTGTACTCTTAGTTAGCATACTGACTAATTATTTTCTTTATTTTACAGAGCTGCAACAAGCCCCTTGGAGCTGTTTTTCTAGCTACATCGACTCGTATAAAATGGTTCAATTCAGCTTGTGTTAAAAAGATATAAACATAGCTTAAAAAACAGGTGCAACATGTCGGTTCTGGTCTTGCATGGCTTAGAATTCAGGTCCTACATGTCGGTTCGGGCTATGTAAAAAGGATACAAAAATTAAATCAGCTAAAAACGGGTCAGCTCGGGTCATTTCATTTAAAAAGTAAATATGGAATATTAATCATTTGTAAAACTTGATGACAAAAACTTTTAGAATACCTAAACGCTACATACCATGCGTCATCCTAAAGCATCAAAGTAAGAAAATAAGATTATAAGTCGCAACTATACTAATCACTGTTTGGTTTCATACATAATAACTCTCCTTACAAACTAACTTAACAGCTTAATTACACAACTTTTTTGTTCTAAATACTTAAACATACATAATAACTCTCGTTTCTTACTAACACATGTTGTGTTATGTAATTCAGCTTGAAAGTAAATGCCTCGCAACATCCATTCCTTTCTACTGCTTAAGCACTTTTTATAGACACTTGATACTTGCTCTAACTAATTTAACAGCTTAATTACACAATTTAGAGCATCCCCAATGCTTCAAGTCTTCAATGACTTGAAGCATGTAATGCATTAAATGCATACTATACTTATAGAGGAGAGTTATTTTACCTGCCAAACTTTTCTTACATACCAAGGGACTCATCTCCACCATCATCCATCTAAAAAGAAATCAATAGCTGAGATTAAAAGCATTTTATTATATCACATATTTTTTAAAATTTAAATATCTCTTAAACCGTTAATCATTAAGTGAAAATATTTAACAGTCACGAAGAGCATTTAATTATCTTTCTATAGACGGGCACTTTGATATACTTACGAAAAAAAATCGTTTTTTTCACATTTTTTCATTTTTTTTACGTTACTTGAAAATTGCATGAAAAAAATCATATATGATTAAACACTAATTTGAATATTACATGTGATATTAGTGTTAAATCATATATGAAATGTGATATCATATGTGATATGATATGTATATCATATGTGAAATTACACTAATATCACATGTGATATTACATATTGTATATGATATAACACTAATATCATATATGATATAACACTAATATCACATGTGATATTCAAATTAGTGTTTAATAATATATGGTTTTTAATGCAAATTTAAAAAAAAACAAAAAAAACAAAAAAACGTTAAAAAAAGTGAAAAATACGAAAATTTTTTTTGTCGAAAGTATATCGAAGTGTCTATCTATAGAAAGATAATTAAATGCTCGTCGCAATGATATTTTTTTTTCCGCTTAAATATTAACGGTTTGAAAGTTATTAATATTTGAAAAAGAGGATGAAAGTGTGTTTTTTAAATTTTTTGGATTAATTTCATCCATTAGATCAAATAAAAATGGATGGTGGAGATTGATCCGTTGGTATGTAAATAATCTTTTGTCCTCAAATGATCTTAAATCATACTTATAAACTAAAGTTTTTGAGAAAGACTTGGTGTATGCCAAGTCTTTGTATAAAACTTTTCAAAAAGCTTTTAAAAAGCTATTGATGCAATGCTAAAAACATTATTAAAAGACTTCTTAGAATAGGAAAAAGCTTTTGCCCATTTGAAGCATTGTAGATGCTCTTACACTTGTACCCCTACACATAAAGGATCAATAACATCCATATACATTATATAGAGGTGTTTGGGAATGCATATAGATTATATAGAGGTGTTTGGGAATGCATGTCTAAACAGGTCATATGTTATCCAGGAAGCATGTCTGAAGCCTAATTTTTAAAACTACTAATAAACTTTAAGGTTGTTGTTTGCAAAACTAGCGGTAGTTGTAGACTTGTAGTACCAATTATAAACAGATATTAGTAGTAGCTTTTCGTTTTTTCAAAGCGTTTGGTAACATAATAGCTACTGTAAGTACACAGCATAATGTGACGTAAAAGCTAAAGTCTCCGTTTCTTATCGTTTCAAATAAGAGAGACAACATCCAAATCAACAATGATGAACATAAAGCTACACATTAAATGCTAAAGGGCTGTTTGGGCTTGCTTAGACTAAACAGCAATACGCAGTTTTGAGTTTCTGATTGCTTATCCAAACACTTATTAAATGAAAATAGAGTTGTACCAACTCTATAAGGAGTACGAAAAGTATCAAAATATTCAAGCTGATTTATGTATCAGAAATACACTTTTGTCATTATTGTATAACCAAACATGAGCTTAACTTTCTATAAAATTGGACCATACACTGCTCGAAACCAGAAGAGGGGGAAGCCTTCAGCTTTCTGATTCAGATATTCAAGAAAAAGTCAAATTTATGAAATTGAAAGTCAAAGAACACGAATAACATTAGTCTGTTCATTAAGGAATCGAACACCAAACAGAACTTAATTAGAATTCAATACCACAAATTGGACTGACGAAAATTATACCACACTTACAAACATGCTTGATACATATGATACGTCACCAGGAATGTAAACGTATCTTATATCTCGTACACTTATGCAACAAGAAAATTAAACCACAATTACAAACATCTTTAACAACTTAACATTTATTTAACTATGAATCATCAAACAACATAATATGTATGATCCAACACAAGCATATAAAGCACGGTGTGAGTTTTGTACAACTAATTAAAGCACAAAAAAGAGTGTCCTAATAACTATTAGGAATGTACAAATCACTTCCTTTTATATAAGGGTTGATTGGTATTTAGAAAATAACATGTAGATTTTAGAATGAGAAATAGGTGGCAACATTATGTTGGTTGCCGATGAGGAACTCACGGCTTCACAAACCAATAAGTAAATGTCACACAATTTTAGGCACAAAATTAGGCATACATTTAAGCACCCCAATCATTTCTCTTTTAGAATAAGTTACCAAAATAAATATGCTAGAATGGGCCAAATTTTATTGGTTTACCAAAATGGACCTTTGAGCGCCATGTCAAAAGATTTGACATAAAAGTGTGAAAATGTTTGCTACGCCTAATTGGCTCACCCACATACTAATGTAACTTTTCTATTCTTTTCACTTTAAAGTGTGTAAACATACTTAAAAAGTGTGAGTATGTTACTATTTTTTTTACTAGTGCTAAAAAACACCCTTACTTTTTGATCCTTCATCTTATTTAAATTTACACCCGTACCCCTTCAACTTATTTAAATTTACACTCGTACTCCTTCCACTTTCTTTTTAAAAACAAAAAAACTCCAATCATAAATCACATAAAATACATGTTCACTATCTCTATTTAGAGGTGTGCTTGTTTACATCTCACCTTATCATAACTCGTTTCGACGTAATTGGGTATTGTTGTTGTATGTTGTAATGTTCATTATCCTTTATTTTTTACACTTTTAACCCTTCAACTTATATAAAATTAATAAAAGCACCCTAAATTTAATACGATCTATAATTAAAAACATCGACTATACCAATCAATTGACAAGGTTTTAATTCAGTTATGAGTTTAATACAATTTTTATCGTTGTGAAATGTTCAGGTATTTCACTTTTGATCTTATTTTTTAAAAAGTTTCAAATTCCATCAGAAAGTGAAACATTTGTTCCATGTTTTGTCCAATTTTAACTAGGGTTCTAAAAGGTGCGCAAAGGCCTCGTAAAAGCCCCGCAAAAGCGTAAGGCTTGGTCATACCGTCACCCCACATGCTATGCCGCTTTATGTCACGTCTTTTTGTAAACTTGATATATATGAAATATAATATAAAATATATGGATATTTTCATATTTTGTGCCCCCGTATGTCACACCTTATGAACGCAAAAGCTTTGCCTTGGCCGCTAAGGCGTGAGACTTTATGATGCCGCCACACCACGCCTCCCGCTATTTATAACCTTGATAGTGTTTGAATGCAACTTAATTGACTTAATATGAAAAACTTAATTTATTAAGTCATATAAAAAGTTGTTGTTTTTCACTTAATAAAAAAAATGACTTAAAATAATAAGTTATAAAAGTGAGGTGCTCCACATTAAGTCATTTGTTAATTAACATAACTTAACACCCACTACTATTTGTCATTTCCATGAAAAGGTTATGTGGAATCCTTTATCATGGGTTATGGAAGTTGCTGCTTTTATGGCAACTGCTCTTAGATCAAAACGATGTAATTTTTGGATAAAAATTGTCGTTTTGGGATGATATTTGTCGTTTTCGTTAAAAGATTATGCGGAATCCTTTATCATGGGTTATGGAAGCTGCTGCTACTATGGCAATTGCTCTTGCTAAGGGTGGTGTAAGTTTCTGCAAATTTGATTATCTAATTATTGCATTTTGATGATGGGTTTTTGTTAGATCTTATATTGGTTAGATTGAAGAATGAGATGAATGAACAATGGATGAGAGGTTTTTGTTTGTAGACACGCAAGCCTTTTTTTTTTTTTTAAGAATGGCTACATGTGGATACTTTGAAGACGTGTGGCCAAAACTTTAGCCCAAGCATTAAAACAACAATTTTTTGACATAACCCATGGTCATAAGTTTATGCGTATATAACTGAATTTTTATAAGAAAGCGGATTGCATCGTTTATTAAGAATCTAAGCGTCCGAGAAGCACTATAAACATTACGCAACTCCAAATGCTAAGCCGCAACGCCCGAAAGCCTAATCCCTGTTTATCTACATAAGAAAATACATTTAAATCCAAAGTGCACATAAAAATCAAGTTATATATTGTATTTGTTTAAGGCTTACATACTTAAACGGGTTCACGGGTTGTTAGTTTAATAGTTGCTTAACCCAAAAGTGACCCGTTTATTAAATGGGTTACGGGTTGACTTGTTTGTGAACCAAACTTGTTTATCCTCAACCCAAAACCTATTTAACTTCGTGTCAAATTCGTATCGTTTATCATTTCGTGTCGAGAATTGTCACCTCTACTTTAAATCACATAAAAAACACACTTTAAATAGCATAAGAAAACACCCTTACTTTTTTGATCCTTCGTCTTATTTAAATTTACACTTTTACCCCTTCAACTTTCATTTTAAAAACAAAAAACTTCCTTCATAAATCACATAAAAACATTTTTCACTATCTCTAAATAGAGGTGTGCTTGTTTCAGTATCACAAAAAACTTCCTTCAACCTCTTTCCTCATTCTCACTTTTCTGAAACAATTTCTAACCACTACCACCCTGCTGCTCTAACTTAATGATAAAAAGCTTATAAGATTGACATGAATGGGATTATGTGAAGATGAAGCTACTTTGATCAGAAAAGTTTTTATATGCCTAACTGGTGTTTGGAATAAAGGTTTAAAAAGATGGCTATATATCATGGTTTTGAAAACCTTTGCTTCACAAGCTTTTCTATCTTCTGATACAGTGTGTTTGGGATAAGCTATCTATCTTCATAAGGACAGTTTCCTGTTTGGTAGTAAATGAAATGATCATCTGGCGAGACAGTGGGTTCAGCAGCAAATATTATGCAGTTCTACTTCTGTGGTCTAGCAGTGGTCTAGCAGGTCTGCAAGTTTTGGTCTTCTTTTGTAGTTTGGCAATTCAAGTCTTTCGTTTTGCTGTTATGTTATTAGTTGGGTCTGCACTGCTATTTTTTATACCTGGTATACATATGGCAACATGGATTTAATTTATGGGTCAGACTTGGTTTTGTGACGTGGGGCTGCTATGCTAGCTTGTCATCCTTAGGCTTTAATTTGTGGATTTAATATCCGAACTTATGGGGTATGTTTTTGCACTTGTCTTCTTTTTGTTTTAGTTTGAAGTTTGTTTGTAATTGTTTTGGGTCCACATCAATCAATCATCTTGGTTCCTTTTGTTTGTATTTTGGTTGCGTTCTTCGGTTATAATATTTGCAGACTGGAAAATGTCATGACATTGTCTGCTAGATTTGGAAATATATGGTTATTAAATGGCAGTTATCTTTAAAGGAGTGTTTGGGTTTGAAGATTGGTCAGATGGCTATTTACCTTGGTACTGAAATTGTTTGACTCATAAACTCTCTTTTCTCACACTACTACAAAATCTGAAATAAAGCCCCCTTAATAGAGCCATGTTAATAGGAAAAAGGTCTCTATAAAGGTGTCCGTCAAAAACAAAGGCATAAAGCCCGGTTATGAAATGAGAAAACCGGGGTCTAATTCGGCCACAAAATAGAGCCCTGTTTTATAAATAAAAACCCGGCTTGCGATTTTTATTGATATCACAGAACATGAGGGCTTGGAGATAAGGTGGACCAAAGAGAACATGAAAGCCTACAGGTTATCTTTATATATATTCACTAAATACAAGGGTACTTGTCAAGTTACGGCTTATTTTTTGTCACCATAGATTCAGGTTTACATGTTTCTTTATATATCACTGTCACATGTTTCTTGTAAATAAAAACACGGATATAGAAACTTGTTATTTTTCATTTGGACATGAGACTTAGATACATGATATGTTTTGGTAGAATTACATATTCGTAGAAGAATGGCTGCACATAAGCTAAAATACCGTGATGAACAAATGATAAGCCTTGGCATTGGGTGATATAACTGAGCCCATTCCAGAAGTTATTACTTCAGCCATGGGCTAAGGTAGGATTATTTCTTATCTTGTATTTATTTTCTTGTGTAAATGATAAGCCTTGGCATTGTTTGACTTTTGTTGCAAGATCCCCAATTTTGCTACTGTAAATGGTTGTTTTTAACAGACTCGTTAACATTGTGAACCATATATATGACACTTCAGCCCTAACCCGTTGGTATTCCCGTTTCTTTGTATTGCAGAAAAGCATTGGTTAATGCTTTATCAGTCACACCGTAGATGTGGACCCTTGGAAATGCAGGCTTGGGAGCTTTACAGGTAACACAGGATCTAAACTAGATGTGTTCCATAACGGGCAGCTAGTCAGGTAACTGGAAATTTTTGGCTGGATTGGATCAGGTTGACCTGCAAAAGTGGTTGGTCCTTTTTCTTAAAATTGTTTAAAAATAATGATTGATGAATGTTTTCATCCCGTTGAACCCATTAAATATAACATAAAGTAAATTGATCCATTTATAAGTAAAATGCTTGAAATTGCGACCTCTGTATTTGACAGTTAGTTTCTTACCAACGTAAATATTTTCTTCCCTTTGAAAGAGCAACAAATTACTGGAATGGGCTCAGTGATATCACCATTGCCAAGGCTTAACATTTACTGCCATTCATATGTTTGAAGCTCGTAAGAATTGTTTGTTTTAGTTTGTGCAGGTGATCAATGTGGTGTATTGCTAGTTATTAGTGTTATTTGGAGCTTGAACTTGGATGGATAAAGTCAAGATTTATTATGTATTAGTCATATGGCCTGATTCTCAATTCTAAAGGCAGATTAGAGACGACATCAACTTCATCAAACCCCATCTGTTTTTCTCGAGTTATTCAAAGGCAGTGACGATAACAATACTTACAGTGATGTCTATGGTGTATGTTTTAGTTTCATTTCTGCTCTAGCAGTTAATAAGGTTGGCGTGTATCTTTTTAGATGTGTTGTTTGCAAGAGTAGTCATACAGTAGGCAAGCTCAATGTATCAACTCATTTGTAATGTCAATGGATCTTCCTTTTTTGAATCAATACTATGTTCATTTTGGAAAAGAAGAGCAACAAATTCATTTATGGCAGAAATTATGTCAGAAACTTTAGTGGTTGCCTTGTAGGTTTAACATTATAAGGCTAATGCACTGAACAAAGCTACTAGTAATGTATCTGATAAATTATTATAAGATAAATCGAGATGGTTTAACATCTTGAGGTCTTCAAACTCTGATGGAATGGAACAAAATAATGACACGTTCAGTTAAAGATATTTTTTGAGTCTACCCATTTGACCCATTTTAGTTTTCGCTGTTCTTCGGTTTGTTTCACAAGAGTGGGGGTACAGTTTCATGTTTAACCCATTTCATATTAATGTAAGTTACATGTTTCCACATTACATTAGTAAGTAGATACAAGACTCGTTTTTTGTAACTTAATTGACCTAGTTCAGTTTTATCTATATTTTTAGGACAATCCATAACTACACCTTTTCTGTTAATTAAACTTCGATTAAGTAGCAACATTGAAACTCCAGTGTTTTACTATCCATAAAGCTTATTGACATTGAAACTTTGACAACACTCTCATAAAGCATAATTTTGTGAATTCGTATGTTCATTGGCATAATAAATGATCTGGTATTTTTACGGATCTTTATGGATTCCTGATGTAATTTAAGCAATTAGTAATTATTAGTCTGCATTAATGTTAGATTTGTAAAAAAAAGTAACTAACTGGTGATTCTCGGTGGTGTCCTGAACTTCACGAACAAGGTTGGAACCTTTCTTGAAATCTTAGCCATATCGGACGAGTCATCCTTTAAAAGCATTATGGGTTATGTTTGTTTTGTAAACACAGTCATCTGTTAGTTTTAACAGGTTCCAAAAGCAGTCAGTACAGCAACTAACCAACACTAGTACAGATGGCTATTTTGACCCATTTTACTTTTGAATGGTAAATAAAAAAGTAACTTGGAGAAAAAAACGGTGCCCAGTACATAGAACCTCCCAAATCAAATAATTTTAGTGATATCAGATATATTGAACTTTTGCACTCATAATTAACATACTGACTACTTATTAATTGAGAGTACCAAAAACATTGATATCAGATATATTGAACAAGCCCCTTGGAGCTGTTTTTCTGGCTACATCAACCCATATAAAATGGTTCAATTCAGGTTATATTAAAATGATATAAACATATCTTAAGAAACAGGTCCAACATGTCGGTTCTGGTCTTTCATAGCTTAAAATTCAGATCCTACATGTCTGTTCGGGCTATGTAAAAAAGATATAAAAAATTAAAAATAGCTTAAAACGGGTCAGTTTGGGTCATTTCATTTAAAAAAGTAAATATGGCATATTAATCATTTGTAAAACTTGATGACAAAAACTTTCAGAATACCCAAGCGCTACATACCATGCGTCATCCTGTTTCTCTTTTCTAATCTATGGCGATATGATGGGTCACGATCATCCTAATACATCCAAGTAAGAAAATAACATTAGAAGTCGAAAATAAACATTTATATGATAATTATGCACCGAATGTAACTATATGTTTTAGTCTTGTAAGATATAGACAGGATCATACTGATCACTGTTTGGTTTCAACCTTAAACAGTTAGACATACGTAATAACTCCTGTTTCTTACTAACACACTTGTGTTATGTATTTCAGCTAGAAAGTAAATGCCTCGTAACATCCTTTCTTTGCTACTGCTTAAGCACTTTTATAGACACTTAATACTTGCTCTAACTAACTTAACGTACAGCTTATTCAGTTTCAAGAATAACCTCTTAAGTTCGCCTATTGTCAATCAATCCATACATATAAAGGATCAATAACATCCATATAGATTAAAGAGGTGTTTGGGACTGCATTTCAAAACAAGTTACATGTTAAGAAGCATGTCTGAAGCCTACTTTTTCAAAGTGTTTGGTAACATAATAGCTACTGTAAGTGTTTGGTACAAGTTACCTAAAAGCTAAAGTCTCCGTTTATTATCGTTTCAAATAGGAGAGACAACATCCAAAAGCTAAATGCTTGTCTTTCTAGAAATATGGTTAAAACAACAATGATGACCATAAAGCTGCACATTAACTGCTAAAGGGCTGTTTGGGCTTACTTAGACTAAATAGCAATATGCAGTTTTGAGTTTGGGATTGCTTATCCAAACGCTTATCCGATGAAAATAGAGTTGTACTAACTGTATAAGGAATACGAAAAGTATCAAAATATTCTAGCTGATTTATGTATCAGAAATATACTTTGGTCATTATTGACCCATTTTTAATACAAGTACTAATAATGATTTTGTACTAGCCGAATGCATGGTACAAGTGTATAACCAAACATGAGGTTAACTTTCTATAAAATTGGACCATACACTGCTCGAAACCAGAAGAGGGGGAAGCCTTGAGCTTTGTGATTCAGATATTCAAGAAAAAGTCAAATTTATGAAATTGAAAGTCAAAGAACACGAATAACATTAGGCTGTTCATTAAGGAATCGAACACCAAGTAGAATTTAAGTCGAATTCAATACCACAAAATGGACTGATGGAAATTAAACCACACTTAGAAACATGCTTGATACATAAGATACATCACCAGGAAAGTAAACGCACTCTTATGTCTCGTACACTTATGAAACAAGAAAATTAAACCATAATTACATCTTTAACAACATAACATTTATTTAACTACGACATGCACCGCTCCTTCTTGTAGTCACTCTCAACTTCACCATACAAGCTTGATGATAGACCTGAAAGAGTTCAAAAATAAAACCATTTTAGTGAAGATTTATTAACAAACTAATGTAAAATCAGATTCTACAAAATGGGACAACATAGTACCTTATATATTTTGAAGCACATCGAGAATGTGCTGCAACTCGTTGACAACAATTTCAAATTTCATCCGTTGTGGTGGGGAATCCACAGAGCACGATACTCCAATCTTGATAATTGCAACCAAACATTCTTCCAATTTCTTTGCATTCGCTTCCGTACTTTGCAACACAATTGCATCATCATCAATAACATCGATTACATGATCTGGTAATGCCATGTAAGCAAATTTATGAAGGCTAAGACCTTCAATAAACATGCCGTGTGTTGGCTTTTTACCGGTCATCACCTCTAGTAATAAAATTCCAAAACTGTAGACGTCCCCACAACTTGTCATCTCGCTCCCGATACCGTACTCTACAAATGAAAAACAATCAATTAATTTAAAAACTTTAACCTGTAAATAAATATAAGCATCATCATGGAATAAAATCGGAATTACCTGGAGGTGCATAACCAATTGTTCCTTTAACCCCGGTTGAGCTGTTTTGGTTTAAGTTTGTACCAAGTAGTCGAGCTAAACCAAAGTCTCCAACATGAGCCACCATATCATCATCAAGTAGAATGTTACTTGGCTTCAAGTCACCGTGAACAATCGTTGTTTGGCAGCAATTGTGAAGATAATCAAGTGCAGTGGCAACATCTCTAAGAATATTTATTCTTTGAAGAAAGTTCAGTTTCAATGTATTTTCACTTGAATGAAGCCAATCGTGTACACTTCCATTCGGCATAAACTCATAAACCAGAGCTTTAAAATCATTTCCTTGGAAATCAACACATGAACATGAAGTTATTATCTTCAACAAATTACGGTGCCGAATATTCCGCCAAGCTTCACATTCTGCTAGAAAACTTTTGTGAGCTCTTGGATTTTCAAGACGTAGAACTTTGATTGGAACAAATTTGCCATCATCGGAATCGAGGATCCCTTTATAAACACAGCTGAATGCACCTTCTCCAATCAAATTTGCTGCAGAGAAGCCATCAGTAGCCTTGAGAAGTTGACTGTATGAAACTTTCATGAACCGTTACCGACACGCAGATGGTTGACTATTGTGTTTCTTCTTACACAAAAGATATACACAACATAACATTATGAGCAACGTCGGTGCAATCACGATGACTAATATGAAGAAATGAAACCTTTTTTTCTTACCACCGTCCTCCTTGCATTTGGGTACCTCAAGTGTAACCAAACCACCACAAAGCTTATGGTTCCCCAAAACCGAAAATGCGCTTGCATTAGCAAACACTCCTACAGTCGGTACTTCACCCTCAAAATCATTAAAGGATAGGTTCAAATATTCTAATGAATTCCATTGGCCTAAGAATTGAGGAATTTTACCAGATAAATTATTTTGAGAAATGTCGAGTACCTCCAATCCTCTTAAGGAACCTAATGAAGATGGTATTATGCCTTGAAATTGGTTGCCAATAAGGTATAACTTTGTAAGGCTAACGCACTCACCAAGGCTACTAGTAATGGGGCCTGATAAATTATTATAAATTAAATAGAGCTCGGTCAACTTATTGAGGTTTTTAATCTCTGATGGAATGGAACCAGACAAGTTGTTGTATGAAAGATCTAAACCAATAGTTAATGAGGGAAGTTGAAGAAGTTGCTTGGGTATGTTTCCACTAAGTCTATTGCCCGCAAGGTCTAAATGGTTAAGTTCTTTACAATTCCCAAGACTTGATGGAATTTGACCTACTAATTCGTTGAAAAATAAAAAAAGTTTAGTCAACAGTGATAAGTTTCCAATGGCATTAGGGATAGGCCCAGAAAATTGATTGTTATTTAGACCAAGACCTTGTAGCTTTTGAAGTTTACCAACGCTAGTGGGGATGTTTCCTTTGAATCTATTATTTCCTAAATCTAAAAGGGTCAAACAACCTAGACTTCCTATACTTGAAGGGAGGCTTCCAAATAATTGATTGTCTCCTAAATATAGAGAGGTGAGTTGATGAGAGAGATTACCTATTGGCATAGGAAGCACTCCTATAAGGTTGCAATTCTTAAGTTCCAAATCTACTAATCTGGTGCAGTTTTTCAAAGAATCAACAAACCTCATGTCATCAGCTTCTCCGCGTCCATGGAAGTTGTTATAACTTAATCTAATTCTATTAATATCTGGTACTTTTGAAAAATCAATTGTCAACTTCCCACTAAAATTGTTGTCACTCATTTCAAGGTACCATAATTTAGAAAAATTAGAAAGAGAAGGTGGAAGAACTCCTGTGAGTTCGTTATCCCTTAACTGAAGGAACTCAAGATTTGGGAGCTGATTACCAATTTCTGAAGGAAGACTACCAGTGAGGTGATTATTAGATAAAGAAAAAATAACTAGGAGTGAGAGGTTGAAAATGGAATGAGGGATGCTTCCATATAAGTTGCAGTCACCAGAGGCAAATGCCTTCAAGCTTTACCAAAGACCCAAGGTATCTGGAATGCTCCCACCCAACGGGTTCCCGACAGCAGAGAACACTTCCATTGACGAGATGTTCCCCAAGAAAGGTGGGATTCCACCTGTTAAGTTATTGAAGTGAATTACAAGAGTAGCAAGTTTCGAGAGTAAACTCACCTCCTTGGGTATGCTTCCAGCTAGCTTATTTCGAGAGAGCCAAAGGTCTTCGAGGTTAGAACAACCAGACAAGTTTGATGGAATGACTCCACTGAATTTGTTTCCGTTAAGATAAAGACAATGTAGCCTAGATAGACGACCAAGTTCATGAGGAATTGTTCCTTGAAAGCTGTTGTTCCTGAGATAAAGCTCACGGAGGAAGCTGAGGTTTCCTACATGAGGAGACAACGAGCCTTCTAATCCTTGCGAACCCAGCCGTAAAGCAATCACTCGCTTGTGCCGCTTTCCACATGAAATACCACTCCAGTCACAGAAATGAAAGGAATGGTTCCACGAGGTAAAAAATTTGTATGGCCGGATCATGGGTGATCTTTGACTTGAAGGATAACAACGTGTGATAATCAGTCTCATTACCGCCGTTGGAAGTATAGACGGTGGCGGAAGTAAGACATGTTATCGCTAGACCGAAAAAGAGAAAAGAAATAAGAGAGGAAGCTGATAAGTGAATTATTGCTTGTGGTGACTTCATTTTTGGAAATTTACTTAAAATTACAAGAACATGCATTGGCTTTTTATAGTCAGGTTGAACAAGACGACTAGCAACACCTTTTTTGTATCCTCCACTAATTCCTTGACTAATAATAGTATCTATTCTATATGTATTATCACAGAAGACTTGGGAGTGGGCAATGGTCCAAGATGTAAGCAACTGGACGCCTTCCTTTTGGCATTACCTCACTACTTTTGGGATGCAACTTGTAAACATTCAATCATGCATTTTGGTACAGAACTTCTATACTAGAAGCAATTATTTTACTTGTTGGAAGTAGTAGAGAAAATAAAAGCAGCTCTTTCACTGTTTGAATTAACTCTCGCTTATTAAACAATATAGAAACTTACCAATGGAGAAAATAAAAGCTGTTTTGATTTTTGTCCGCCATGTGTTCAGAGGCGGAGCTACGGAGGGGGCACGGTGGGCAAGTGCCCCCTCCAAACTTTTAGGCGTGATGTAATTTTTTATTGATGCTCGAGTTTTTCATCACTTTGCCCCTCTTACAAGTAAGTGAAATTAAGTGAGTAAAGCTTAACATTCATGAAAATATCTAAAGAACAGAAAAATGGAAAAAAAAATATGATCTTGCATTGTTGCCGGAAAAAACACGTTTGATGGTAGACAAAAGATGTACGAGAGATGAAACATTGAAGATGATAAGTTTTCTCTCTCTTGTCACGTAATGTACTGCATACTTTTATCAAAAGTTATTTTCTTTTGAATTTTAAAATTTATTTGACCTTTAACCATCACCTCTGGAAAATGAATTGATACAAAAATTACCAACGGCAGGTTCAATTGAAAACAAAAGAGATGAGTGATACAAATATATAGGAAAATTATAATGAGGAGATCCTATATGAATTTAAATATGATAAACAGATGGTAATAAACTATATTAAAATTTTCTCAAAAGTTTTATATAATGTTTGACATAATTTAATTTATGTGATACTGTAACTACTATTTGTTTAAAACTTAAGTTTTGTTTACTTGATTTTTTTTGTTTGTATGTTAAATCACTAAAAGACAATGATTTTTCTTTATAATATCAAATCGGGGTATTATTTTTATCATCTCATAATGTAAGATTCTCGGTTTGATTGGGTTTAATTTGAGGTATTTAGGGCCCGTTTGTTTTATGGTCATGGAATAAAGAAATGCAATCATTCTATGAATCAACTGTTTGGTTACTCATGAGGCCCACTATTAGAAATGAAACAATGAAACCATACCTATAGAACGAAAGACACAAAAAGGATCATCTTTCAGACTCTTAATTGATTTTTTATTATTATTTTAATATTTTCTCTCATCTTTTAAGTCAAATCAAATACTTTTGAAGTTTTCTCTTTCTCTACATGTGTGGTCAATATACATTATTAAAAAATATAATATTATCAAACTAAAAATTTGTACAGTAATATTTTTTTAGTGAGCCTTGTTTATTTATTTTATTAATAAAAAATACTTATTCAAATCTCAATCCATATCTCAATTTATATAAACCAAACAATTTTTTTATACTATAATTACTCAAATCGAAATCCAAATCAAAATCCAAATCCTAATCCGAAACCCATCTACAAACCAAACGGGCCCTTAGTTTACTTATTGGTTTGGACAAAGGTTTTTTTTGCGACACTCATGCACAAATTTGTTTCTTTTACGGCTCGTTGAAAAAAAAAGTTGCCCCCCCCCCCTCGGAAAATATCCTAGCTCCGCCCATGCATGTGTTGGATAAAACGCCTGAGTGAAAGAACACAACCAATCTGGTCTTTTTTAATTGAATTTCCATATATAAAATCTAGAGGAGGCAAAATGTGCCAAAAAGCAAAAAGATGAGCTAAATGAGCAAATTTTTAGAAGATTTGAGCACATTTAACCCATTACTTTTTTTGATATGGGCACATATAGCCTATTGAAAACATAAATGGGCACTAACGGGCACATTTTTTTATTCTTAATTGTAGAACATTACGATCGTTTTAAATAAATTTTTTTATATAACATATTTAAGGTTTTTTTTAATATAAATAAAATATTACGTTTAAGGAATTTATTTCGCCGTTTTAGGTATTTTGTTAAGTGATTTGTATAACATGTGCCCGTTTGGCCCTTGCCCGTTTGGCCCTTGCCCGTTTAGCCCGTGCCTGTTTAAGCCCGTGCCCATTCTAGCCCGTGCCCGCCTCGTCCGCCCGTTTTGACACCTCTAAAATCTAATGCGTACTTACAACAGAAGGTATGTATATAAGAGATAGAAAAAAGTTGAACATGTCTTAAAACTTACATATGTGAATTACATCTTTGGTAAACTAAAATTCATTTTGTAGTTACTCTAGATATATCATTCGCTCATAATTG
This sequence comes from Chrysanthemum makinoi, assembly GCA_910596185.1. Lineage (NCBI taxonomy): Eukaryota > Viridiplantae > Streptophyta > Magnoliopsida > Asterales > Asteraceae > Chrysanthemum > Chrysanthemum makinoi. The sequence continues at coordinate 32,566,163 of OU343225.1, read as the reverse complement.
TTGTGTATTGTCATTTTCGCAAAATACAATGGAGTATAAATATATGCTTTGGATATAAATGTTAATCTTCGTGCATCATTACTTAATTTGTTGACACATGGCTTATTGTTGATTGGAAAAATTGTATAACCAATAATGATAATGATTGATTTTCTTGGTTGATTTTCAATTACGCTTGTAATATATATATATAGTAATATATAGATGATTCTAGACTCGGGCTTGAGCTCGTTACAACAATACATATACAATATGGGTTAACACTCCTCTGCAGTTCGAGCGGCGAAATTACGAAAGCTCGAACTCGAGATTAAAAGCTAATAAACAATAAATTAAAGCAAATAAATAATTGTTGATGAAGACATTCGACAGCAAGTGGAAGCACATCATCAGTAGCAGGCAACAAACCAAAGTATCCATACCAAACATGATAAACCAAAGTATCCTGACCAAATAGGATAAACCAAAGTATCCCTTACCAAACTGGGAAAACCAAAGTATCCTGACCAAAAGGGATAACCCAAAGTATCCCCGACAACTAAAACAAACGGAATAACCCAAAGTATCCCCTACAAAGAAAATTACACCTAAAACCCGTGCACTAACATCAAAAGAAAAAATGAAAAAACGAAAGTTGGTTCTAAAACTTCAACCCCCAAAGAACCTTTCAAACAAACGGGGCGTGTTTTTCCCTAGAAAAGCATAATGATCCACCAATTTTTTTATTTTTTTATTTTTATTTTTTTGTTTGACATACAAAGAACATCAAAACCACTTGTTCTAAAGACAAAAAGAAACATGAAAAAATAAAAGTAACAAAACATCATAGACACACTTAGCAAAACAAGCCACCCCACAAACTTTTGTTTTTGCTGTAATATGATGCTTATTTTATTTATGTTTCTTCTCACACTCACTCATAGTATCCTTACCAACCTACCACCAACCATTTTCATCTCACTAAAAAGTTAATCAAGGTTTAAACTAACAAACAGTGATGGCGATGATATCAACTTCTCAACTAAGCGTCGGTCCCAAATCCACCGTCGCCGCCACTCCCCCCCCCCCTCACCACCACAATACAAACGTGATCGTGTTGATTTATGATCTTAGCATAAATCACCAACATAAAACAAATGTGATTAACAGGAGTGATTTGAACGGCAGAGGGATTTTTTTTCAAGGTAGGGATCGTTATTGTTTGGCGAATGAAGGAACGATTTGTGTAGGGATAAAGTATATACGATGGAGATAAGGATACGTGCTCGGACTGCGCAGCTCACGCCACAGCCGAAAATTAAAGTGGCGATTGTTTAGGGTAAGGAGCGGCTGTTTTAGGGTTTAGGGATAGGAACGTTTAGTTCTCTCTGATACCATGTAGAATGGTAATGATAATGATTGATTTTCTTGATTAATTCTCGGTTACATTGTACATATATATAGTAATACAGAGAAGATTCTAGACTCGGGCTTGAGCCCTTTAGAACAATACAATATGAGCTAACAAAATTAAATAAATTTAAGCAAACTGTTAACAAATTTAATACAAGTTAAAAAGCTCACTTTTCTTTTAATATGCAAAAAAGTGTTACTTTAGCCTAAAACGATTGTCATACTTATAGAAAAGATACGTACAGAACTATCTAAACATGTTCGTGTATAAGTATAAAAGAGAACCAAGTATGTAAAAACATTGTTTTTTAAGAAAGAAAATTTATTCACTCCTCTAATCATACGGTGACTATTTTATGGAGATGAATGATCTACAATCTTAGGATAATGAGACATGATAGCAAGGTCAAACATACGCAACGCGTACAATCGTTGTTCTCCTACATATGTAGACCATAATTAAAAGATTATCAGACGTCAGTCCGCCGTGCTTAAGCATGGCCGTAAACATACCTAGTCTATACTACATACAAAACACTTATTTTTATTCCTTTGTTCACTACTACACAAACTGATTTTACCCACAAAACTTTACACACGGAAACTAATCTGTGGGAAATTTCTCACGGAATACCGACAAATTACACACCAAATTGTTGACTAAATTTCCGTGGGAAATATGTAGTAATTTTTCCACGGATTTCCCACTATTTAGACACTAAATTGTTGACCAAGTTTTTGTGGGGAAACCGTCACAAGTTTCCCACAGATTTGCGACAATATTCACAATATTTGTGTTGATTAAACTTCAGTGGGAAACTTGTTGCATATCTCACACATAATAGCCACAGCCAAAGTCTGTGGCAAATTTTAGCTACATTACTCACGGATTTCACACGGTCTTATCTTATAAAATAACTATGTAATTGGCCTGTTGGAAATCCATGGGACACTAGCCACGTATTTGCCACAAAATGTTATTTTTTTGTTTGTCATGAATATCTACACATATATGTTATGTATGTCCTTTTATGACTTTTATTGTATCTTTAGATGTTTTTATGTAGGTATACGGACGTGTATATGTGTGAACGTGTAACTATATCAAAAATTTAAAAGAAAACGATTATGTCTGTGGGAAAGTCGTCAGTAATTTCCTACAAATTATCCACCAATGTGATAAATCTGTGGGAAATATGTGTGTAAATACCAACGGATTTCTCACAAAAATATCGTTTTTATGTTTTGTGTGTTTTAAACATTCTCACAACACTTAGTATGTCTTCATATGTGTTTTTAGTTTCATATTATACGTGTTTTTCATTAATGTAACTATTTATGTGAGTATCACAAGTTTATGTATAGGTTAAGGTATAACCTTTTTGTATAACAAATCCTTGTATATTTGTGGATACCTACACGTATATGTTCCGTATGTCTGTTTATAACCTTCATTGTGTATATATATGTTTTGTATGTAGGAATATGGACGTCTATGTGCGTGAACGTGTAACTATAGTAAAAAGGTAAAAGAAACGATCAGTTTGTGGAAAGTCGTCGGTAATTTCCACAGATTACCACCGATTCATTAATCTGGGAGGAAATTGTGTATAAATACCCACAGACTTCCCACAAAAATTATCGTCTTTATGTTTATGTATACTTACACATTACCACATTACTTAGTATGTCTTTATATGTGTTTTTATTTTCATATTATGTGTGTGTTTATTAGCACAACTATTTATGTAAGTATCACAAGTGTATATGTAGGTTTAGGTATAACCTTTTTATGTAACAAGCCATTGTATGTGTGGATATCTAAACGTATATGTTCAATACATTCTTTTATTACTTTAATTCTATTTATATATGTTGTGTTCGTAGGTATACAGACGTGTATACACGTGAACATGTAATTATGTAAAAAACTAAAAGAAAACGATCACGTTTGTGGGAAAGTTGTTGGTAATTTCCTACAAATTACCTACCAATTTGATAAATCCATTGGAAATATGTGTGAAAATACTCACGAATTTCCCACAAAAATACCGTTTTTATAGTATACATAGATTGACTTTTATTTAACGGAAAAGACAATTGTTTTTCAATCTTAACTAATTTTGCTATAATGATAAAGAAACAACCGATGCTTTGAAACCCGGTTCGACCCGACCGGGGTTAACCAGTTGAACCGGTTCCGGCCAAAAAAGGGTCATATTAAACCAGACTTTTAATTCTTGAAACCCAATTAGACCCGTCGGGTTTTAAGTGACTCGGGTCAACCCGGTTCTTGAAACCCGACCGGGTTTTGTTTTTTCACGTTTTTTTATAAATAAAATAAGTTAATTATATATATTTGCGACGTAATTTTATTTTTACACGTTTTCAAATTGAAACAGAAATACTCAAAACTTTTGAGCGGTTATTTCCCTCCCCAATTTTCATTGTCCTTCAAAAAAACACGCAACTTTTTCCCCCTTTCCATTTCACAAACCCTAACCCTCACTTAACCACCGTCACATACCAGCACCATCACCCACCATTGCACACCATTACCGTCATAGGCCACCTTCATCACGCAACCAAGCCATTAATAAACTAATCCAATTAGGAGGTACCAAACTGCTGTAATCGACTAAGGTAACTAATTAATTTCTATTAGACTTTTTTATATTCGATTCATATTGGGGGGTTTTTATTATGATAATTGATAAATCAAATTAGGGGTTATAGGGGTTTTGTTAATTTGAATCTTCATTTTAATTTGTATGATTGTGTGTTAGATCGTGTGTTTTTATGTAGTGCCTTTGTAATTTTACAGCTGTTAGTTTATATGTTTTGATAATAGTGTTCCCGAATGATTAAATGTAGAAACTGAGTATATGTAGTGCCTTTTTTATTTGTTTTATGCGTTTGCTGCTGGATTTATTGTGTTGGGTTAGTAATGAATGGACAGAATGAACAGATGGGAGAGGAGAAACATGTCCAATATTGAGGTCGTTAACCAACAATATAGAGAACACTAGTTTGGCCTATCAAACTAGTGTAAAGAATGAGGAGTTGATTCTTAGCGTTGCTGTACGTTTGAAGAGAATGGAGGAGAAGAATGTCAATGCTGAGATACCCATAAAACCTAGAGATAACAAAATGCGCAGGTCAGAGACTCAGAGTAATCTATTGCATAGTTAAAACGTGGGTGGGTTGGCTTGATTGGGAACACTCTTGTTGTCCAAAACAATTTACTGTTTTGCATGATTATATAAATTATATTATCTTATTAATAAGATGTTTTTGTGAAAAAATGGTTTAGGAGGTTGTCTGTTAAAGATGCAATTTGGGTGACTTTTAAGCTTATTGACCCGTTAATTAAGAGATAAAACATGACCGGAATCATTTCTAGATCAAACTGTAGCATGGTGTATATGAATTAATCTTTGTTGTGGTTTTGCAGTCTGCTTTAACAGGTGAATCACTTCCTATGACGAAAGGCCCGAGGGATGGTGTCTACTCTGGTTCAACTTGCAAGCAAGGTGAGATTGAGGTGGTTGTAATTGCCACCGGAGTTCATACCTTCTTTGGGAAAGCCGCTCATCTTGTTGACACCACCAATCAAGTTGGCCATTTTCAGAAGGTAAGCTTCTACTGTACCATTTGTAAGTATAACATAAATTATCATTCATGTTTATATATACCGATTTTTATTTGTAATCTTGGATCGGTTTTGATGACAATAGGGAACTTTTGTATTTGTTCCATTGCTTTGGGTATGATTATCGAGATTTCTAGTAATGTTCCCAATTCAAGATAGGAAATATAGACTCGGAATAGACAATCTACTTTTGCTCCTTATTGGAGGAATTCCTATTGCCAAGGCCTCCGTTCATTCTGTAACAACAGGTACCTTGTGACTGTTAAATGTATGACCAGCCACTGGTCCAAAGCCTTTGTACCAACAGTAGCAACATTTTCCACATGTACATTAGTAGCAATATTATTCGACCCATCAGTAGCCATATTAGTACCAGTAGCTCCACTAGTACATGCACTATAAGCATTCGACTTAACTTCATACGTACCAGTAACCGAACCAACACTACTACTATGCATGGTAGCAGCATGTGTACTATTTTTTTTAGCAAACGCATTCGACGATCCATGAACACTATCATGTATAATCTGCTGCTTCGCATTACCCTCATTGGCACCAGCAGCAACATTAGTGTCATTACTAACTAAAACAGCAGCAACTTTTGAAAGAACATTGGACGACGAGGCATGATCCAATGTATTCTCGTTCAAAGGAACAAAGGGTAGACCTTTTCTCTAGTTATCTATATTCGCTACTAATTAACTCTAATATTTGCAGGATTTAAACTACTGTTGCAAGACCTTTTCTCTATATTTGATGGGTCATCTAGCGTGCTTCTCAAATATAAAGATGGATTTGAGATGTCATCAACTTCATCAGCCCCATATCTTTTGTTGGGAATTATGAAGTTTGGATTATGCGAAATTATCGCCAAGGGTTTCTATGAAGACGAGTGGATTCTGCCAAGACATAATCTCAATGAAGAATAATAGTTATTATTTTGTTTCTGCGGAAGTGAGTATTCCGTGTTTAGTATATTTAGTTTGGATATACATGAACTTTATTAGGAAGTGATTGTGTATATCTTCTTTAGTTTTAAGTTTATACGTTTCTTGGGAAACAGTTTAGCGATTTTGTTTAGGGTTCCTTATCTATAAAAGGAACACAATAGTATGAGTTAAGTAGGGATTGAAAAACTCAGTTTTAGTTAATATAAAGATCCATAGAGGATCACGAAGTTCTTAGTTATTTATTACTTGTGTTTATATTCACCGATAAATATAAGTTGTAGAGATTGTCTTTTATTGTGCTTGTGATTACATAGGCATATATAACGATCCACGAGCTCAAGATCTATCAAGATCTCTTTGTTTCAACAAGTGGTATCAGAGCCTCGTGAGAGTCTCTACGATACTAAGGACAAGTTTTTCTGAACACCAATACAACCATAACAATAACATCATGCCTCGGTTCGGGATGTTGATATCGAAATCACCAACAACCAAAACTCCACCCATCTGCAACAACTAAGTGTCTCTAATAGCAATGCTAAGTTTCCTTACCTTAAAAGGGAGGAATATGATCTTTGGGCAATGAAGATGCAAAACTGGATCTCCAACATTGATTGGAATCTATGGAGATAGTCTCGGCGGAAACATTTGAAAAGAACTACCACGGATGCAACCGGTAAGATGATGAATGTTCCTCCCAAATTGCTGAAGAGTTGTCACTGGCGGTTCGTAGAGAAACCAAGGTCGAACCATTCTTCTTCAAGCCATTCCTGAGGATCACTTGAGTGATTTTCACTTCATGCAAGATGCTAAGGATATATGGTTAGCAATCAAGGCAAAGTTCGGTGGGAATGAGGAGTCTAGGAGATTGAAGAAGTCCATGCTGAGACAACAGTTTCAGGACTTTCAAATCTCTGAAGAGGAAGGAATACACAAGGGCTATGATAAGTTTCACAAAGTTTTAAGTCAGTTGAATCACAGGCAGCAAAGCCGGATAATGATGATTGTAACTCTAAGTTTCGAGGTCATTACCTCCATCCTGGCTACATGTAAGCATAGCTTTAAAAGCTAAAGGTGGTTTGGACATGATTACCTTTGATGAGCTGTACCACAAACTTAAAGCTCTTGAACATGATGTAAGAAGCCCTTTTCGATCATCTTCTTCGCTAGTCATACCGCATTTGTTGGAGCCTCTACTCCAAAGACGAGCTATGGTCAAAGCCCATATCCATCATCATCTTATGTTGCTCCCTCATCAAGTTCTCATCCTAGATCAAGTGGAATGGAAGATGTTCTTGGATCCTTCTTTGCTGATTATGATCCTCAGCAGGATCTGGCCTATGAAGATTTTGATCAAGTGGACCCACTTGAGATGGAAGAGATGAAGCTGAAGTGGCAGTTGGCCATGCTTTCCATGGATATCAAGAATTTTGAGCGAAAAGCTGGAAGAAGGTTTGGATTCAAAGGAAGAGATCCAGCAAGGTTTGACAAAAGGAAGGTTAAATGCTTCACATGCCAACAGATGGGTCACTTTTCAAGAGAATGCAAAGACAGGAAAGCTGGTGATGAGACAAGATACTCCTCCTATCGCCAGATCGAAGGAGGCAGGAACTTCAAAGGGTTCACCGCTTTGGTCACTCTGGATAGCAATGTGGACTGGAAGCAACATAGGAGGATGATAATAATGGTCCCGATAATGTTGGGTTGATTGCAAGTCAGACTTCAGAGGATAGGCATGATCAGATTGCCTTGATGGGCATCTCTCAAGTACAAAATTGTTTGTTTGGTGTAGAGCGTTATAATGCACTCAAAGAAGCTTATGATATTTTGGAACCTAAATATAATGAATGCTATGTAGAAGTTGAAGCTTATAAAGGCTTTTAAAAACACTAGAAAGACAAAAGGTTTGGTTTCGTAAGAATCAAATAGCTATGATGAGAAAATAGGTGTTTTAGAAAGGGATCTCGAATGTGCTAAAAATGAGTTAAAATGGTTTGAGAAATTAAGAGCGATGTAGAGTCGAAAATCTAGAACTTAAGGAGAAACTTAAGGAGGAAATTGCTAGGCATAAAGAATGGATGTTGAATGGAAATAAGTTAGCTGGTTTGATTTATAGTAGTCAAGCTCCTAATTCTACAGTGGCTTTAGGTTTTAAGAAATATGTAGGCTTAGAAGCTAGGGATGACACACGTAAATCTACATCAGCAGGCCTAGCTAATTTTGTGAAAGAAGGTGACCTACATGCTATACGTGGACCAATTAGAGGTGAGCACATGCCCATTGACCTTTCCATTCTCGATAACTTTGATGGATCACACCATCCGTATGGCAAAAGTCAAGAGACATGCCAGACCCTAATACTTCCTCTAATGACTTTGTCTCTGTGTTAAATGACAAGTCCTCAAAGCAAGGGTCTACAGAGTGTGATTCAAATGACAAGTCTGACCTTCCCAAGTCTTCACCCCTGCCTGCACCCAAGAATACCAATAAGCATGTCGAAGTTGCCTTGCCAAGGAATCCGCTTCCAAGACAGTTGCCTCTGAAGACTTGCATTTTAATTCTTTGCATCATAGTACTGTTAAAAACAATTCTTTTCATGGTTATGGTTTGAATACTTCTGCTTGTAATAACACATTGTTTGGTTTGAATAAATCTTCTAATCAGAAGAAATGTTTTGTGTGTGGAAGTAAATTTCATTTAATTAAGGATTGTGATTATCATGAGCAAAGGATGAGTAGGTGTGGTGATTCTAGGAAATCTAGACCAATGTGGACCAATGTTAATGATATACCACCTTATGTTCCACAAGCTGCTTATAATAATAGTTCTTTTCCTTGGAGAAGATCAATCGGCAAACCATATGTTCAACCAACCAGTGAATATTTTAAAATGGTTTTGGCCTAGATATATTAACCCTATGATGATGGGGAGGGTACTGGGACACTGCTGTCAAGACCTCAGTAGGTTGTTCTTGGAATAAACAGGGACCTAAGTTTCAATGGAAACCCAAGAACAATGGTGGATCTTATACTTCTACTTGGCATAACTCATATGATCCACAAGGCGTGTTCAAGTCGCAACAATGACTTGAGCCTCCATAGTGTACTAATTTTCTCAGATATTTTTGTTGTTGTAGGATCATCCCCTTAAGCATAAAGATGTTGGAAATGTTGATAGTGGTTGTTCCGAAGTATGTCGGAAACAGGATATGATGCATAACTTTGTACCCATTGAAGGAGGAGGCAATGTAACCTTTGGAGGAAGTGATGGACTAATTCTGGTAAAGGAACCATCAAAACACCTCAACTGGACTTTGAGAATGTATACTATGTCAAGGAACTCTAACACTTCAATTTGTTTTCGTCTCACAAATCGTGACACTAAGAACAAAGTACTCTTCACAGAGGATGAATGTCTTGTGTTGTCTAAAGACTTCAAACTCCCAGAAAAAACTTCAATTCTGCTGAAGGTTCCTCGCAGTCACAATCTTTATACATTCAACTTATCAGATGTCAAACCAACAGGTGACTTAACATGTTTGGTGGCTAAAGCATCCGTGGATGAGTCCACCAAATGGCACAGAAGGATGGCCCATGTCAACTTCAAAACCATTAATCGACTCTCAAAATCGGGTCTTGTTCAAGGTCTTCCTTCCAAAGTTTTCACCAATGATCATAACCGTTGTTGCATGCAACAAAGGAAAGCAGACAGAGCCTCCTACAAAGGTGTTCCTGCTACTACGCAGAAAGCATTATTTGAACCTCTTCACCTGCTACATATGGATCTGTTTGGTCCAACTCAAGTGAGAAGTATTGATCATAAATATTTTTGTCTAGTGATCATTGATGGTTATAGTAAATTTTGTTGGGTATTCTTTCTAAGGACCAAAGATGAAACATCTCCAGTGTTGAAAGACTTTGTTACCCTTATTCGAGAATCAGTTGAACAAAAGGTGAAAGGAATTAGGTGTGATAATGGGACAGAGTTCAAGAATGCAATCCTAATAGAACTCTGCAGGTCAAAGGGAATCAAAAGGGACTATAGCACTCCAAGAACCCCTCAACAAAATGGGGTGGCAGAAAGAAAAATAGAACCTTAATAGAGGCTGCAAGATCAATGCTGGCAGACTCTAAACTTCCAATCATGTTTTGGACTGAAGGCTGTTGGTACTTGTTATGTACTCAATAGAGTTTCCATTACTAGACCACACCTTAAAACACCATATGAACTTCTTTTTGAGAAAGTTCCTGTTATTCATTACCTTAAACCGTTTGGCTGTCAAGTGACAATTTTGAATACAAGTGATCCGTTGGGCAAATTTGATGAGAAAGCTGATGATGGTTACATTGTGGGGTATTCTCATAGTAAGGCATACAGGGTTTACAATGTATCTGCTAAGAAGATTGAGGAGACATTGAATCTGAGGTATCTAGAAGACAAGCCTAATGTTCAAGGACAGGGTCATGTTTGGTCTTTTGACCTTGATTACTGACCGATTACTTGGGTTATTCTAGACATATGGCTAACCAAAGTGCAGAATCTCAAGCAACTCCAACTACCAGTGCAGGAACTTTGGATGCTCATTGACAACTGGTCCAAGATGATGAACAACCCATTGTAGTGCCTTCCTTCTCTCCTAACAATTTTGTAGGTGACACTTCCAAAGATTATAATGTGGGTGAAGATGAATTCCATTATGCTGAGGACCTTGCCAGACTGAAGAAACAAGAGTAAGCAGCCAATTTAGAAGTGAGAGAATGTTGAAGATAGTACAAATGAAGCAATCGGTAGAAATGTCAATTCTGCTGAAAGTGATTCTGTTTCTCCTCACCTCTCCAATTCTGCTGAAAGACATATTGACTCTACTCCTATTTCTTCTAGAGTGTCAACAGCACTTGGAGAACCTCATACACGGTTTCCAAAACCTTCAGATCTTGGTCATCATCAACCTAAAGGGGAATCTTCAACACACCTTCCTATGATACCGATTTTGAACTCTTGTAACTAATCTTGATTCCTCCATTGATGTCAACACCACTTCTACTACAAGGATCAACAATGCTCATCCACAGACTAATATTATTGGTGATCCTTATGCATCTGTTAGAACAAGAGGTTACAGTAGCACGTCTAAATATGGACAGTGGCTTTTATCTCTTATGTCTCAAATCAACAGAGAGACAATCACACAGACTATGAACATTGTTTGTTTGCTTGTTTTCTCTCACAAGTGGAACCAACCAGTGTTGCTCAGGCTCTGGAAGACTCAAGTTGGCTTGAAGCAATGCAGGATGAGATGCAACAATTTCAAAATCAGCAAGTTTGGATTTTGGTACCACTACCTGATGGTAAGTATGCAATTGGGACTAAATGCATTCTGAAAAATAAGAGAGATGCACGAGGTGTTGTCATTAAAAATAAAGCCGATTAGTTGCAGTGGTTATCGAAGAGGAGGAATAGATTATGATGAAGTGTTTGCACCAGTGGCAAGAGTTGAGGCCATACGTATTTTCTTAGCCTATGCATCCTATATGGGTTTTATGGTCTATCGGATGGATGTTAAAGGAGCCTTCTTGTATGGTGAAATTGAAGAGGAAGTTTATGTCACTCAACCTAAAGGATTTGAAGATCCAGACCATCCTAATTATGTTTATAAGGTAGTCAAAGCTCTCTATGGACTACATCAGGCACCCAGAGCTTGGTATGCTAGGCTCTCTTCATTTCTTCTAAAGCATGGTTATAGAAGGGTGCAATTGATAAGACTCTATTCCTTAAGAAGAATTCCACGTATTATTCTTGTGCAAGTGTATATGGATGACATTATTTTTGGATCCACAAAAGAAGCTTGGTGCAGGGAGTTTGAGGAGCTTATGAAGGGCGAGTTTCTGATGAGTGCCATGGGAGAGATGACTTTCTTTTTGGGTCGCAAGTTCAGCAGAACCTGATGGTATCTTTATCACCGAGACAAATATGTGAGGACATCTTGAGGAAGTTTGGTATGGAGGGTGTAAGGACTGCCACTACACCTTATGAAGCTCCAAAGACAAAGACCAACAATGACGTTGATCCACCTGTGAATGTTCATCCAACAGGTCCATGATTGGCTCTTTGATGTATTTAACAGCTTCAAGGCCTGATATTACTTTTGCTGTGAGTGTTTGTTCGCGACATCAAGTTACTCCATTGACTTCCCATCTCAATGCTATTAAGAAGATCTTTAAGTACCTCAAAGGCCAACCTCTTCTAGGTCTTTGGTACCCAAAAGAGTCTCCTTTTAAGTTGGAAGCTTATAGTGATAGTGACTATGCTGGTGCTAATCTAGATAGGAGGTCCACCACCGAGGTTGCCAATTCCTTGGTAAGAGATTGATTTCTTGGCAATGCAAGAAACAAACTATTGTGGCTACCTCATCTACTAAAGCGTAGTACGCTGTCGCCGAAATTGCGGATGTGTTCTTTGGATTCAAAATCGCTTGTTGGATTATGGGTACAATTTCATGAACACAACAATTTTTATTGATAATCAAAGTACCATATGCATTGTTAAAAATCCAGCTTTTCACAATGACAAAACATATTGAAATCAGCACCACTTTATAAGAGATGCATATGAAAAAATTTAATTAAAGTGGTCAAAATTCATACGATGATAATGTGGCGATTTGTTAACAAAGGCTTTTGATGGACCAAGGTTTCAACACATTGTGGTTCATATCGGTATGCTTAACCCTTAACGCTAAAGTTTAAGGGGAGGCATACTCGGGAGGCATATGCCTCAGGGGAGGATTTGTGTATAACTTTGCATTTGCTATGTAATTTTGTATATTTGTTTGCTTTTATCTAACTCTAACCTGCTAATAATGTAATTTTAGTGTGTTTCTCTTTGTTGGTTGGTGTTTCTTTGTGTCTGTTTTGTCTTGCAGAGTGATTGTTCTTTTGGGATATGGTCAGAAAGGCTAAAGCTTGTTTCTACTGAAGTCAAAATGTTGAAGTGAGTCATTTGTTTCCTCTGAAGATGATGTACTGAGGTTAAAAGGTTTATTCAAAAGAAGTACTGAAGCAAATTGATCATTCATTCATTCAA
>OU343225.1:32451755-32552986 GCA_910596185.1 Chrysanthemum makinoi | reverse complement strand
GATAACTTATTGATATCATTATTTTATATCTCGGGCTTAAGCCAATACTACAACTCGAGGCGGGCACATAAAAAACACCATTCTTTGCCAACATACTCATCTGTTAACCTACCTCAGCTGGAAACCATTGGTACCAGCTAAATCAATATGTAACATAAAATAATGATACTAGTTTGCTGCATAATTCTGTTGAGTCAAGCATGGCCGGTGGAGAAAAAGAAGATTTAGAATATTTCAACGTGGGATCAAGCACATCCGAGGTGGGAATAGAAGTCGAGACTTGCGATGATGATAATAATGAAAAGGAGATGATTGGTTGAATAGCAGCGGTAACAAATGGGATATGCACCCATTTGTTGAGTCATGGGGTTGCAGGGAGGAATTGATCTAACATGAGTGTCGACACTAAGGTGGAGCGCTGTCGGATGGTGGGAAACTTGTGACGGAATGATGACGGTGTCTTCGGGGAGGAAGTGTTAAGATCGAAATGGTTATACGAAGCATTATCTGTTTCTTCAAGAGGAGTTAGAGCCTAAGTTGGGCCTAGAAACAAACCTCCTATTTGCATATCTTTGGGAAGAATTTGCAAGCAGGTTTCATGACTACTACGTCTTTTGTGTCATCAAGAAGTCAGCAGAAGAACATGGGATCCGGGAATCAAGGTCGATCAAAGCAACACCATGAGGAAAAGGTGACTTTTGAAGGAGTAAGGAATGTTGAGAGCGGTTTGAAATTCGACCAGAGGGTGGTGTCTAGTCCATTGGCATAACGATTATGTCGTGGGCTAAGTTATCTTTATCTGTCTTATTTCGTTAGGTCATGTTCGAGAGTCCTAATTATGTCTAAGCCCATTGTCATTCTTTAGGTCATTGTAAGGGTTATAAATACCGAGTCATTATAATGAATGGAATCATAGTTATGTCAAACAAATAATTCTCTTGTCTTCTCTAAATATTCTTAAGGAGCTCGCTTGAAGTGGTGCCCTATCTCGATACAACCTCAACGGGTCGTATCATCACCACATATAGATCTTGGTCCATATCAAAACATTTATTACCACATAAAACATTAATTAACTAATTATTTTGAGTCGTCTTCTTCCTTGCAAAACATACACACATTATCATAACACAAACACAAACAATAAATAAACAAACAAACAAACAAAAAGAAAGAAAGAAATTGCTTCGTGGTGCCACTGACACCAAACCTTACCATGAAGCGTCGCTATGGTTCGTCGAGCTTCAAAGCGATGCGGTATGGCTTAAGCCAACAGCCACCGTACCCGGACCTCAAGAAAAACATTAAACTTACAGAGAAATAATTGATGTTTTTCTTTATATATTTATCAGCCGACAATCCCATCCAAACACACTTGACTCTGATTCATCTCCACTATCCAATCCTCTCACCCCTTGAGAACCATTACTTTTTCACTTTCAATAAAAGTTAGTTTTTACATTATATGTAGTTAAGATAAGAGAAAAATAAACACCTCTTAAGTTTAGTTGATCAACTTTTTGAGCAGCTATGTACACATTTTTTCAACAAATTAATGTGTCAAAGATAAAAATAAAAACTAAAATAAAAAAAATACAGTAGTTGCCACGCTGGCAATCCTATTCACAAACAAATAAAGTCTTTGGTTCTGTGAGCTGAAGTTTCAGATTTTGTAATGCTCTCAGGTATACTTTTGAACTGAATTCATTGATTTTTGTGTTTGCTTCAATTAGGTGTTAGTTTTGGAGATTCGTGATATTATAGTGCGATAGAGGTGAATTAGGTGTGTTACGTGCGGCTATGGTTTGAAGCTCACATTTAGGTTGTTCACGAAATGAATTGTCCATTAGAGAATGATACTTGCATAGTATTGATCGTTAGATTTTGACATGCAATAATTGTTTGGCATGTCGTTTAGAATGAAATAATAAGTTTTAGTCGTTAGTATCAACATATATACCAATGCAACTGCAAATTTAGCAACAGTGTTACATGCGTTTTCATGTGATTTGCAGTCACATAAACTTTACCATGGCAGGCACACAATGTGGGCTAATAGTTGCTTAGTACTTTAATATGTGTAGGCACATTTATGTTATTTGAAAACTTTTCTATAAACATATTAGTACTTTAATATGTGTAAAACCAGGGACCTAATATATAGATTAATAGAAATATTGCTCGATAATGACAATATAAAAGAATCTTATAGCACAAAGTGAATTAGTATTAAGTTTACATATAGGTAATTCTAGCTTAATGGAGATAAGAATGTCATAGCTTTCATGTGATATTGGATAATGAAATTAGGCGAAGTACCACAACACATACCAAATCATTACATAATTTTTACTACTTCTCCTCTTATGGGCTAGAATCCTTTCCTTGCCTACTACCCTTTCCTTTGGGGAATCTCATGTCACTCTCTTTTGATGGTGATTCCCGAGGAGCTACCAGGCTTGCTATTTTTCCTTGAAGGGGTGGAATGCTCGCCAAGCATGCTTATGCTCTGTTAGGGCAAGTTTGCAATGTTGTAGGTCATACAACAAGTGCGATAGACCTTTCAAGGATCTTTTTCGGCTAGTTCTGTCTTTTTGAAAGTGTAGAATGTTGGGGTAGCTTTTACACATTTATCCCGGCACCGGCAAGTTGGTCGTCTTTACCTTAAATTCGGTCTATCCAACCTGATTTACTCGGATTGGTGGACGTATGCTTGTTTGGGGGCAGGGATACAACAACAATGGGATGAAGGTGTAATTTACATCCTTTGTTGCTTGCAGTTGTAAGGGAAGCTTCTTGTTGGTTAGGGACTGTCTGATATAATTCATTGCCCCTAACATTCTTTTCTACCCTTCCCCGAGGACCCATCCTTTTCTATGCTCTATCACTCCTTCCCTTATCCTTTTCCATGCTCCATCACTCCCTCCCTTACTATTTCACTTCCCACGTGCCTCCTTGCCGTGGCCATATACGGTTGACCCGTGAGCACCTGTACGGTCTTATTTTCCAATGGCAATTGGGAGTCTAATCGACAGTATGGCTTCGGTCGCGGGTTTCGCCGTGTTAATTGGCACGGTACATGCAAATGTCATAGGAGTTGGTTTGAGTGAAGGGGTGTTATGAGGCATTGTGGTGGTGGGTTATTATTCATTATTTTAGAATGACTAAGAATTATTAGTAGTCATTTAAGAACATGTTTTGGTTTTCGTAATGTTTGCTTTTGCCCTTTTCCTTTGGGGGGTAAAGGTTTAAGCTATGCTGGACTTTTTTACTGGTATGTGAATGACATGTTGCCATGGAAGACTTGTTGTATTTCTTCTTCACCATGTGTCATCGTACTCTTTTTCTGAATAACATCTTCAGCTCCTTTTGGAATGACGTTTATGAGTTTCTTGGCATTTTTGTTGTTAGGATGTTTGATGCTAGAGGACAACGTTTATTTTTTTCTTTTTCTGCTTTCCCCCTTTTTTACTTCACGTATTTATAGCGAAGATTTTACTGTTTTTGCATGTTCTAGCATTTGCCTTTTTCTACTATTTGGTAAGTTAGCACGTGTCTAGGCTCGTAGCCTGGGCGTCTGTTTTTCCTACTGGATTTGACATGATATTTCTTGGGAAGGAAGGTAAATCTGTACTTGCAAATTTTCTCTTCTTTTTGGTTATCTGCAAAAGGATTGCCCTTGCTTGGTTATTGTCGATGACTTTCCTTCCCGAGGTTGTATCCTTCCCTTAGTTTTGTTATTTCCCACATTGTGTACTTTACGTCATGTCTGCCGCGACTTTTTGCGTGCTTCCTTCGGGGCATTGCTTCCTCTGAAGTTAATTCTTTTTGAGTCGCATATCTTTGTTCCTTTTATTCTCTGGGATGATTTCCGTAAGGTTTTTCCTCATACGCCCGTAGTGTGTTTATGCGTTCTTCGACCTTTATTCTAGCTTCTTTTCGCTTGATCTTCCGCGATCCAATTTTTTTGCAGTAACAAGGTGCTTTTGCAACATTTGTACTTGCTTCCTAAGCCTTCTCGATAGTTGACTCTTCTTATTGTTTTTAATTATTTGCCTCCTTACTTTGTGTTTGGCTTGAGCCTTTTGAGTCTTTATTTATTAAAGTTTATAGGATCAGAATCTTCATCTGTTTCGGTGGGGGTATCCAGATCCGTGTTTATTTTATTGGCGTTCTTGCTTTCCTTCTATTCTTTGATTTCATCTTTATCCAGATGTGTGCGTGATTCCACTAACTCTACTTTGACTTTTTTTTTGTTCAGCGGTTGGCCTCTATTATCGGCCCTTTCTTCCTTTCTTCCCTTTGCTTTTTCAAATGTAGACATTCTTCCGTGGTTTCTTGCTTTTCTGTGAAATTCACAGAACTTTCCTTCAGTCCTTTCTTCGACTGCGGTGGTTGGGAAAAGGTTTGGGGACCTTGCTCTCTTTTGTGCCGATATTTTCCCAAAAGGTTTTCGCGGGTTGCAGAAACTCTTTTGCCTTTCTCTGATTCTTGGTTTGTTCCTAATTTCTCTTTTGAAACTTTGTCGATGCTTGACTGTTGTTCGTTTCATTGGTCTTTGTACTCAGGGCCTTCTTCTTTGGCGACTTCCTGCGGCTATTTCCCATCTTAGGAAGGAGGTGGTTATATTCATTACCTCGCTCATTGACTTTGGGATTCTGTCGTGTAACCGCTTAATCAGCTCCGGATCGGTGATTGCATGCATGAATCTTGAGACTTTCATAATTTCCGAAGCTCCTTTTATGTCCCTGGTTTCTTCTTTAAACCTTAACAAAGTCTTCCGTTAGCTCTCCATCCCTTTGCTTGATATGATGAAGTTCTACGGGATCTTTGGTACACTTCTTTTGATGGAGGAAGTTAGTCAAGAAAACGTTCTTTAGTTTATCATAGTTGTCTATTAACTCTGACGGGAGATCGTCAAACCAGACCCTAGCGGATCCAGTTAGTGTAAATTTGAACATGTGGAACCAAGTTGGCATGGCCCATCGCTCTACCTTTGCAGCTGCCTGGAAGATTTTAAGATGATCCTCTGGGTCTCCACTCCCATTATAAGTTTTCACGTTGGTTGGCATTCGTGTTTTCGTTGGTATCTCAAAGTAGCGGATACGTGGAGTGAATGGATCAGTCTTCTTGCAGACCCAGGGTCAAGCTAGGTCGTCATCCTTGCTATCACGTGGTTTCCGCTTTCTGACTTCGGACCTTCGACATCCGCTTCTGTTCGACCCGTCTCCTGAGCAGTTGCCCACTTTCCATGATCCTCTTCCGTACCCGAATCGTGGTCTTACCAGTTGTGATTGAGAGTCTCTGTGGCTGCTCTCCTCTTTTCTTTCAGTAACATGGCGGACTAGCTGCCTGGGGTCTTTGGAGTACGCGGAAATACTTTCTTCTTTGTCTCCCAGCCGGTGGAACACACTCTTGCGCAGCCTTTTGAACATCGTTTCCCGTCTGTCTTCTGTCCTTTTAGGTGACCTAGACCGGGTGCGTTTCGGCCGCTACAACTTTGCGTGTTCAACTACTTCATTGCCTCGAGTTATTTCCGCAAGTCTCTCCTTCCTGTTGGTATTTCCGACGATGATGCGGGGCTTCACAGTAATCCTTCCGGTTTTTACCGCTTTTGCTCTTTCCTTCCTTTTTTGAAAACTCTCCGTCACAATAGGTAAGATCTGATCGAAGTACTTGTCACAATACTTCCGGAAGGCTGCATCGGACGCGGGCCCCTCGAGATCCGTTGAAGTCGTCTGGTTTTCTCTTTCCATTGTGCTCTGCAATGTGGACACAAAGGCGGGAGTTGGCTCGGACCAAATGCTCATGGTGAGTATTTTCTGGAACGCAGTTGTGTACTATGTCCCACAGATGGTGCCAACTTGTTAGTACAAAAAGGGTGACGGGTTGTGATGGGTGTTAGTGTAGCTTGCTGGACTGGGCTAACAAGCTATTAGTGGGCTGATCTTGTACTAATCCAAGAAATTTGATTGATATCCCTGCACAAGAAGAGTAAACCGTTAGTCTTACCGTGAGGACGGACCCCACGATTAGACTCCGGCATGAAAGTAAGTACACATTCTTGACAGAGAAGTAAGAGTATGTGTGTAATTATAAGAGAGAAAGTTGTACCTTGTATGGGGATTAGAGCTGCTTTTATAGGCGAGGCTTACCGGTAGGGTTTCCTGGTTACTCGCATATAGTAGTTAACTGCCGGAGCCGGATCCTTGTCGGAAAAGGTTCCGTGTTAATCGCGGAATGCGGACACATGATGCCTTTAGTGGCCGGAGGCTCGGCCTGCTAAGTGTCCTGCATGCATCTTTTAGCCTGGACTATAGCCAATTTCGTTATTAGGATTACTGTTTGGTCTAGTGTTCGTATTATTCTCGTTGTTGGGCCTTGCCCGGTATGTGTATAGTATGTATTGGGCCTGTTGTACATACTATACGTCATCAAGGTCTAAATTAGCCTCTTAATTGAAAGAGAGAGACATTTGTGAGTCTCTCAATTAAGAAAAAATATATATGTGTTTTGGGCTCACATTTATCTCAATTAAGAGAGAATAAGAGAAAAGTAAAAACCTTCTAAATGTATTTAATCAATTTTTTTTTAATTTTATTTATTTATTTATTTATTTTAAAATGGCATCACACTTGAAATCCGACCCACGAGTTAAACCATCCAAATGGGCAGGTCTCGGGACCCGAACCACTAGAAGAGACCCGCGAAAGGAAACCCCAACAACTCACGGCTTCTTTTTGAGCAACTATGTTCCTTTTTGCTACAAATTATTTAGGCCTAAAATGGAATCCTAATTACGTTCCTAATCCACTTAACATTAGACATATGTATTCTAAATCTTCTCTTTTTAAATTTCCACCAATTATTTATTCAAATTCACCAATCAAACCATTAGTCATATTAGCAAGCTTACTACTTAGCCATAAGAAACATTTTTCATAAGAAAAACATTGAACATACAAACAAATAATTGCTGTATTTCTTTTTATATTTGCCACGCTGGTAATTCTCCCACCCTTTGAGAATCATTACTTTTTCACCTTTAATAAAAGTTAGTATTTACATTATATGTAGTTAAGATAAGAGAAAAATAAACACCTTTTATATGTACATTTTTACGCAAATTAATGTGTCAAAGATTAAAAAAAAATAAAAAAACTTTTACAAAAAAATTGAAGTATTTGCCACGCTGGCAATCCCATCCAAACACACTCAACTCTAATCTCCACCATTCATAAACAAATAAAGTCTTTGGTTCTTTGAGCTGAAGTTGCTGATTTTGTGATGCTCTCATGTATACTTTTCAACTGAATTCATTGATTTTTGTGTTTGCTTCAATTAGGTGTTAGTTATGGAGATTTGTGATATTATAGTGCGATAGAGGTTAATTAGGTATGTTACGTGCGGCTATGGTTTGAACCTCGGGTTTAGGTTGTGCACGAAAGGTGTTTGATGAAATGTCCATTAGAGAATGATACTTGTGTAATATTTATCGTTAGATTTTGACGTACAAAAGTTGTTTGGCGTGTCGTTTAGAATGAAATAATAAGTATTAGTCGTTAGTATGATAATCAACTCCTAAAACATTTTTAGTCATTGGATAAAACAGTTTTAGGTTTAGTTTTGCCTGTCAATTGCAGAAATGGCAAGTTTTGCTGTTACGTTTTCGCATCTACTGGCTAGTTTATCACTTACTGTTTGAATTGACAGATATTGTTTTTTAAATTTCCCTTATGTATTCTGGAGCAAAAGGGCATTTTGTTACATTAATTTTCATGTGATTTGCAGTCACAAACTGGTTGGGTTTTGCCAATTATATTTATCAGTCTTTTTTCTACCTTATGAGCTTATCTTCCATCTTTAAGTCATAATAAGCTCACAAGTCTGAAAATAAGCTGGAAAATATGGGCGTATGAGATATAAGCATTGTCAAATAAGCTCATAAGCCTAAAAATAAGCTTAAACAAACATCCCCTTATTTAGCCCCAGTTTAGTTTCTATTTGTTTGAGCTCCAAAATACACCTAAAAGCTTTATGTTTTTTCTAAAGCCTTTAAATAGTTGTGCATAAAATTTGTTTTCTTGTGACTTTAGATAGGGACCCATAAATATAATTTTTATGAGATGGCACTTACTCCTTAGACGTATTTATTCTTGCATGTTACAACAAAGTATGGAATTGTATTATGTGGTATTAATTTGTGGTGATTATGATTTAGGTGGTCGTGGAGAAGACGACTAGACCTGTCCTAGCTGTGGGAATGTCAACTTTTCTTTTCGGACAACTTGCAATATGCGCAACTGTACACAGCCAAGACCAGCTGATCATAACTCAGTAAGTTGCAAACATATCGCACTAGCTATCGTTTTTTGGCTTTAAGAAATTAGGCGTTTATTAATTAGTCTTTTAACGAAATGTTCGTTTTACAGAAATCTGCTCCAAGGCAAATGCCGACCCCATAAGGCTACTCCTCGACTTCTCCTTACGCTGGTTCTGGTGCACCCTCTTCAATGTATATGGGTGTAACATCTTATGCTGCATCTCCGTTTAATGGAACGTCTATGCCTCCTTATGATGGTTCCGCTTATCATTAAATTACAACAGCAGTCTGCCTGGAGGGAACCCTTACCGTCCTGTCCTTTGCAACTCTCTCCCACGCCTGCTTATTCAGGTGGGCACATGATAGGAACTGGCAATATAAGCTGCAACAAACACCCCCTAATTGCCAGAAGGGTAAATTTGATTATTCGTTCACCTACTCCCTATGTTAACAACATGTATATAAACATGTGATGCTATATTGATCGATCATTTGGTTTTTGAATTTTTATAGGGACCTTGGCCTGGATTTTTCCCTGAAGATCAATCTCAAAAGAAAGGCATGTTATATCTAACTTATTCATATACTGCTACACAGACTAGCAGATGACTGTAATTTACGATCTGTTTTTCGTTGTTTCACTTGCTTCTTACAGATGGAACACGAGAAAATGACTGGGAATGCCCAAATGTGCAAATGCCAACTTCTCCTACAGAACAGTCTGTAACATGAGGAAATGCAACTTCATGTATATATATTTGGTTACTTGTTTCTGACGTTTGAGTCTGAATCTTATATATGTATCTTATTTTGTTTCAGAAGCGGATATGCCAGAAGGGAGCTGGAAGTGTGACAAATGTAACAACATAAACTATCCTTTTAGGACCAAATGCAACCGACAGAACTGCGGTGCAGACAAACCATTAGAATCCCAGAATTCCCCTACAGAAGAAGAAAACAATTATCAGATCTGTATTGTTTTTGTCGAATGGTTTATTAAGTTATGTTTTTGCATGCTTACAGTCCCTATGAATGTAAAGCGGAAATACTTTCTAGTCAATTTCTTTCTTTACCGATTAACTTTCTCGTTTGTTTATAATCTTGCTTTGACTTATGCTATAATGAAGCACATGGTCATCCGTCTATTTTTTTATTAATATGTGTTTATGTATCTACTGTTCCAGTGAGTACTAGGACATGTTGAAGAAGGTCCAGAGTTGTCCAGCTGTTGCTCAGTATGGGTCTGAAAGTCAGTCATGTCGTCGCCGTCTTCGTCTTCCTGTTGCTGCGGTTATCGAGTTGCTTTGCTTTGTGATTTGTGTTGCATATTGTAGCTTATAAAAATCGCGATTTGTGGTCTTTAAGAGATTTTTTACATTTACATGTATGTGTCACCCAGTGAGCTGCTGGGCTAAGTCTTCTTAGAAGGTGCTGTACCTTTTCAGCTGTGTGTCGTCTTATTTATTAGATACTTATCATTGAGTTGTATGAACAAATAGGATTGTATTAATATGATTTGAAGTCAATTGCCTATCTTAAATAGGTGTCGTTTGTTTGTGTGTGCTTGTTGGACCAGGATGAGATCCTGCAACGGTTGACCAGTCTTGAATTCATCAGCAGTCCCCATTTATGGTTTCTACTTTTTTACTTGGCAGTCTTTTAAAATGGATTGGAGTACTCACTCCCTAGTCGGTGACTTTCTTTTTGCTATTTATCGACTAATGCTGATACTATGAGAGTGCAAAAATGGTAAATCCATTTGGTTCAGTGCGTATTTGTTTTGGTATAGTCCAGTGAACAATGCTCATTTGGGCCATACACAAGTCTTTGATGAGTAGTCTAAAGTTTGTAGTAAATTCATGGCATGGTCTTGTTTTGGAATGGATTACACAGTCCTATACACCCAAAACACTTGAACGAACCTTGACGGGGTGTGGTATAACTTTTCTTATATGTAGTATTAGAGTTTGTGTCTGGCTGAGGTAAAGCTGACATTTTATGCAACTGGTTTAAGCATGTATTTGGTTTTATACGAATGAATCTTTTCCTATATTTGCAACATTTTACACTATAACAATACAAAAATGAAAAAATGGACGGTAGAAATATGTATAGTAAGAAACCAAAACAAACTGATTTCATTACTCAAAATGATGAACCAACAGTAATAAATCCACATACACCATATTCTTGAGTGTCCCGTTTCAACCACTACTAAAAATTTCAACCACTACTAAAAGTGATACATTTCAACCTGATCCTGTTGTACAAACCTTTTCGGTGCACGATATCAGTTCTTTCTCATACGTCATATAATTTGCATGAACTTGAATTACCTTTTTATACAAACCATTAAGTTATAGCACAGAGAAATTTAATCTTCCGGTCTCTTTGCGCCCAAATGAAGCAATATTTCAAACTATAGGACAGTCCAGATTCAACATATGAATTGTTCTCAGCTTATGAAGTATGAAGCTAACATGAATATCAGATTAATAAAGTTTACGGCAAAAGAACTATCTTAATGGGTCCTATGTGGTAAAAATGAATATGTAATGCATATAAGCTCCTAAATTGTTTTGTTTCAAAAACCAAAACATTACTTTTGTAATCATATTTAGCATGATAACATCTATAGGGGATTATAATAAAACTGGGCAAAAAACATTCCGGGCCAACCTGATCCTTACAAAAAAGGTTCTCGTTTTGACCCGTTAAACAAGCCGCCAGACACGCCCATTTTCTCACCCTTACGTAAGGTCGGGTGCAAATGGCACGACATCCGGTTCCTAATACTTATGTATTCCTGTTCCCTTTAGGTTTTGCAGCATTAGGGAAGTAAACTGTCATGAGCATCCCAATTCAACCCACATGATGTCTGCCTGATCATGAGCTTTTTCAAGATGTCGAGTAACTGATAACTCACTGCCCGAGCCTTTCGTACAGCTTTCACTTGTAAGTAATGAGTGGTACACCAGTCTCCACAGTAGTTGTTAACTTTCCAGGTGCATCATCGCTTTTTTTTGTCTGGGCTTACGAACTAAAGAATACAGACGGGACTGAGATCAAATACAATCGTTAAAACTTCGTTTACCCAACTAAATTCTTCACATGCTAAAAGCAGTTTAGCGAGAAGTGGGTCCAGTGGAAACTCAGTCATTTTTAGCCCAATATCAGTCAGACTCTCTGTGGTGTTCAATGCTCCCAATATCCATAGTTGATACATGTAGACATGTAGTTAAGAATGTTAAGTTTAGGTGGCGGATCCATGAACTTGAAATCAAGTAAATTGTCGATTTTTGACAACTTCAGAAGCATAAGTACCTTCCCCAGATTCGCCCTCTGGATTTCTAGGATGGGGTTGTCGAAGCATTTCTTTTTTGTACACGTTTTCTGTAAAAGGACGGTAACAGGTACCGGGCCTAATAGTAAACAAACTACAAATACCTAATAGTAATTTGACTACAACTTTCATAAAAGTTCATTATGCAGATACATCTAACGAAACAGTAAAACACCCATAATCTCCAAGCAGGGGCGGAGCTATGTGAGGACCGGGGAGGGTCCCGGCCCCCCTAGGTCTAAACCCGTTAGTGTATTTATTTGCGATTTCATGTGTATTTCCAGAAAAAATTTTACTTCGGCCCTCCCATTTAATGTGTTTCCCGAAAAAATTTTGTTTCGGCCCTCCCATGGAAAATTTTCTAGCTCCGCTACTGTCTCCAAGTACATATTTGACACATGTAACCATCATACTTTGCCCTCAATTTTTCAATTTTACAGAAATTGGATTGAGAAAAAATAAGCACACTTTTGATACATATGATAAGTCATCAGGAGAGTAAATGCACTCTTACATCTCTTACGGTACTTATGCAACAAGAAAACTAAAACACATTTACAAACATATTTGACAAAGTAACATTTATGTAACTACGACATGCAGTGCTACTTGATGCAGTTACTTTCAAATTTCACCAAGAAAGCTTGGTATTAGACCTGAAAGAGTTCAAAAATGAAACCAAGTTAGTGATGATTTATTAACAAACTCATGTAAAATCAGATTATACAAAATGAGAGAACATAGTACCTTATATACTTTGAAGCACATCGAGAATGCGCTGCAACTCGTTGACAACCATTTCAATTTTCATCCGTTGTGGTGGGGAATCTACAGAGCATGATACTCCAATCCTGATAATTGCAACCAAACATTCTTCCACTTTCTTTGCATTCGCTTCCGTACTTTGCAACACAATTGCATCATCATCAATAACATCGATTACATGATCCGGTAATGCCATGTAAGCAAATTTATGAAGGCTAAGTCCATCGTTGAACATGTCATCTGTTGGCTTTTTCCCGGTCATCACCTCTAGTAATAATATTCCAAAACTATAGACATCCCCAAAACTTGTCATCTCGCTCCCGAGACCATACTCTGCGAATTAAAAACAGTTACTTAAGTTACAAACAGTAATTTGTAAGTAAATGTAAGCATTATGGAATACTACCTGGAGGTGTATAACCAATTGTTCCTTTTAGGGGGCCGAATTTATTTTTGGAGGGCCGAATCGGAGATTTGTTTGTAACCTCAACTAAATTACCCCTAAAATCTATAATATTTACACTAGGTGCCGCAAATTTTGGGGGGGCCGGGGCCCTCCCCGGTCTCCATTAAGGTCCGTCCTTGCCTGCCAGATCATGAGTGGCCTGGGTCAAAAAGTAAAGGCTCTTTTATTTTAGTTTGGACAACAAGGTCAGATTTGAAGATCCTAGCTGGAAGAGTAGAAGACTAAACACATTTTGAATTTTTATAACCATTTGATTTATAGGCTTGTTTCGTTATTGTGCATGTTCGCGAAGCATGTTTTAGGCTTGTCATATGGACTAGCATTTATAGGTATATCCATATAGGTCTTATATATTTTTGGTGAGTAATAACTTTGCCGGGGATAGTCCCTCTTTCCTGATTAAAAAAAAAAAAAAAAAAAAAAATCCTTTTCAATATGTATATGCAAAGAGAGAGTGCACAAATTATAACTTATACTTAAATTTAATCATCATATCAAGTTTAATTTTGGGCCAAAACAAAACTTTTGTTTGGAGTGAATCAAAAATGATGGATTTGGTTGTTTGTCACTTTGCTGTTTGTACTCCTCTATTAAAAGATAATGTCCAAACACCCCTTTAGTTCCAGCCATATTTATGTTTCTGGAAAACACAAAAAATAATAATAATAAAGTACCATATGATTTGCTCTAAATATAAAAATACAAGCAAAAGTTAAGCCAGCTGATCTCGTCAACCAAGGCATAGTCCTTCATTTTCCACTATAGCAACAAAAAAAATGAAAATAGAAATATGTATAGTAAGAATCTAAACAAACTGATTTCATTACTCACAATGATGAACCTACAGTAATAAATCCAGATACACCATATTCGATCTTGAGTGTCCAGTTTCAACAACTACTGAAAGTGATACATTTCAACCTAATCCTGTTTTGACCCATTACCCAACCCCTCCATGTTTCCAACCATTATGTTGTACAAACCTTTTCGGTGTACGATATCAGTATCTTTCACATACGTCATATAATTCGCCTGAACTCGAGTTACCTTTTGCAAAAAAAAATTTAATCTTCAGTCTCTTTTTTGCACCCACTTGGGCCAAATGAAGCAATGTTTCAAACTATAGGACAGTCCAGATTCAACATATGAATTGTTCTCAGCTTATGAAGTATGAAGCTAACATGAATATCAGATTAATAAAGTTAACGGCAAAATAACTATCTTAATGGGTCCTATGTGGTAATAGTTCTGAGGCATCCCGTCACGATCATCATAAGCAGCCCAGAGTTGACCTTCTTTGAAACACTTTTCGCTTCTTTCTATATCGAAATCATGAAAATCTGGATCTGGGACGTCAGACTTGTTACTCTTTGAGTAGCCGTTTGCCATTTCAGCAACTTTTACGGCCTCTGAACTCCATTCTTCCAGTTTCTTCTTTATTTCCGTAGTCGCCTTCTTTATAAGGTGATTCTTGATAGGCCCTGTTTCCTTAATTGCATCAAACCCCTTAATGTCTTGCTTTGTTTTAACAGATTTGACTTTCTTATATGCGGGTTTAGCTTCTTTTTTAGCGATCTTATTTCTCAAAGCTTCCTCTATATTAGTGTCTAGTTGGGCTTCTTCTCGATCCCTTTTTAGTGGACCCCGCTGGGAGCTTGTACCATTACCAGCCTCAATACCCGTTATCTTACACGTTTCTGGGGCTGAAATGTTATTTCCCGTACCTTGTGAAATTCCCGCAACTTCTGAAGAAGCGTTGATATTTGGTGGTGGAATCTCAGTCGCGTGAAACGGTCCATAACAAGTGGGGCATAACATATTTCGGTTTAAATACTTTCCCAAGAATTCATACTGCAATTTGCATCTCATGCATACGGTCCAAAACGTCTTAATCTTCATCTGTTTAGTAACCGGTAAAGGAATAGAAGTGGGACCCATTAACTATATCCTTTTCTTGGGAAGTTTTAACCTCTGTTAACCAAGGCCCGGGCATCGTCTCAGGCGCTATCTGTTCATTAGACGATGCAGGAGCAGAAGTGGTGTTGGAATTATATAACATGACTAATCATAAATATAAACAATAAACATCAAAGTAAGTGCGGAAGCGTATAGGAACATATAATGAATAATTAATTAACATAAACATAAAGTATGCGTACCTTTCTTGATTCTAGCCGAACAAGAATCAAATCCACAAACTAGCAATTAGGATGAACCCTAATTAGGGTTTATAGGATTATAAGAATTACCCCTTACCGTTTTGTAATTCAATCCAAGATACAATCAATAGTGTGATTGTACCACGTTCTTGTACACACGTACTATAACAAATTAAAGTAATGCTAGTTTTAATTAAACAAAATAACTTTGTTTTGGAAAAGAAGTGGATCGACACCCATAAAGGGTTGTACGATCGGATTATGCAAAAAAACACACACAAAACTATTTAGGTTTTAGCATAATGAGTACAAGAGATAAATTACAAACACCCTTGCTTTTGTATTTATACCCAAAGTAACTTGGTGACCAAGTTAGCTAAGGATTGGGTTATGGAAACCCATAGGACGATCGGCCTAAGACTCCCACAAGGGATTCTAGAACCTTCTCGATCTCCAATTTCATCTTTAGTCCTTCCCAATTATATTTAACGACCGTTAGTCCATTACAACTAATTACTTAACGTCCGTTATAGTTATTTCGTTTAATTAATAAATAAATATAACTATTATATTTAATTATTAACTTTAATTCTCATACGTAAAGTGTGCAATCCCGTGGTCTCGAGTTCGATCCTAACACACGTCTATTAATTTATTGTCCATAAAACCAACAGCTCCCACTTGGACATATCTTAATAGAGTGATCACATTCGGTTAGCGTCTAGCAACACTTCGATGCCTCTAGCACAACTCGAGCAAGGTCTCTGAAAAACCTTTTAATGATTTCTCATTATTATTATCCTTTTGTTTCTAATACCATGTTAAATAAAGATATGGAATTAAGTCATTTTTTATTCAACTATTCTTTTCGTTATTAGTGATTGAGCAAGATTACCAAATCTTCTAAACATATTTAGGGAGATTTTGGGTGTGGCCACACAAACATCTTGTCAACCCTACGAGGGGCCCAGCAGTATTAAACTTCAAAATAAATTTGAAGGAACAAATTCTATCTTGACTACGAGAATAACCTACAAACTTTGCAACACTTCAGGAAACAACCCTTATGACTACCAGATTCATTATAGCGTTAAGTTGCTCCACGAAGTGCACTACATTCATGACACTTATCCGGTATCTCAAGTCGAGGATAACTATTCATAATTTACTTATAACAATATCCACAAAGTAAATTATGTAGTTGGGATAAGTCCTATATTCAATTCATTGAATATCATTCGAAATTGGTATGCATTCTCATCAATATACTTTCAAGTATATTCTACCATATCTCTCAGATTTGTCTTAGTTTAATGATACTCCCATATCATTAATTGACAACGGACGATTTAGAATAAATAAATTTACTCACGGATTAAACATGCAAATATAGGATACAATATATTATAAAATCAAACATACCAAGTATTTGATTTATTATAACAATTGTTTAACATCCCTTATCCAAATACCAAATAGATCAATGCATGAAAATTCCAGTTGATGAATTATGCCTCAAGTAATGACAATCATACTTGTTGACAATGCATAAATCAACCAACTTGATCTATATTAATTTTGAGAATACTTATTTCAAGAATTCAATTAATGAAGTCCTTGTATGTGTGCATTCAACAATCCACATAATAATTCATAAAGTATGTGACATCCTCTATCACAAATTTATGACAATTTAAACTTTCAAACATTTTAAAATTTAAAGTATTCTTATTCTTTTAATGTATAATGCAACTGTGCTCTTAGTAGCACAACTAGTTCACATGGCCATTAACAAGGATGTAATCTTACCATGACTAGTATTGAGTGTCATCTCAATTAAACCAGCATCATTGTATACAAACAACAATATGCTCATTAAAACTCCGTAAACTTTAATATCCTTGTGTAATGTTTGATGTTTTCCTAACTTTCAAGTTTAAAGCTGATGACAATTTGCACAACATTTGACATATTGTTCATCCATAGAATCTAGGAGCAATTCCAGGCTGAGGATGTAATTCTTTTAGAATATTTATTACACAAGTTATCTAATAACCTTTAGTTAGATATCAATGTTGTCAAATCATCTATCATTTAAGATTGATACAACAATTTGAATACACTACATGATGTACATGATGAATCTACAGGTCAAACTTAGACTTCATTCACGTTCTATCTTGTTCAAAGATATTTATCAATTTCCCAAATGATATATCATGTTTTATTAGAATCATTTATTTTACTGCACATGTTTATTAATAATAAACATATATTCCAAGGTTGTATGTTTTAATTCTTAAATCTTACAAGTGAAGTTTCATTCCAATCTAAGACTTAACATTTATCTTACAAAGAATGTTACTTCCTATATGTTATACAACATATAAGATTTAAAACCTTAACATAATACTCCCACTAGCTTTCAGGAATACTTAAAATTTATCTTATTTCAATTATAAATCAAAACTCGGATTTAATAATTAAACATAAGAATAATTTCATAGATGCATGCATTTATCCATTCATGAATTATTGCACTTCGTACACTTCCAAAGATTATATGAATTCAAAAAACCTTTCAATTACTTACCGTCCTCGCTCAAGTAATTTCTCAAGAAAAAGTTTTGATATTTCATTGTCATATTTCATATTAATGAAAACAAGTATGACCATTATCATCTTTATATATTTAATGTGTCTTGAAAAGAATATTCAATCATAATTAATTGCTTAAGTATGATTAATAATCTTGTCATAAAACATGCATTAAATATGTGTACAATATAGTCCATATGATTTCTACATAGAAATTCAAATCACTAGGGTTTTTCATCTCTTTGAAGAAACTCATTTTCATTCTCTAGTCTAACTATTAAGATAAACCAAATTTCCAAAATTTATTATCTTTATGGACAGCATCTTTAACATTCATAGTATGAGTAATTTACCCAATTCAATATTTGGTAATCCATCATAATGATTATCAGGCTTACTATAATCCTGTAACTCATGTTCTTCTCAGCATATAAATCAAATATCTGAGATATCCTTGCAGATCTATGAATGAAAATTCCATCATCATGAGGTCTATCAATTTACATGTCTAACCTCATCATGATATTTACTAGTGTGTTTTAGAAGATTATGTATCTTGTAATTTTATCTTTCAAAAAAAACCTCCCACTTGCTTTTTGTAATATATAGACTATCTATATATACTTAGCAGTTAGAGCAAAACTACATTGTTCTCTTTTTGGGACATTACAAATACACATTGATAATTCATGACTTTACTTTGTTAATAACCTATTCATAAGTAGTTTAACAAATTCAGAATCTTCAATTTTAAAACTTAATGTGATTCATCACATTCCATAATGAAATGGTGTTTTAACAATCTTCTAGGTTGGAGTCATATTGAGTATATTCAATCCATACTCAATTTCTAACCTTGTTACTTTTTAAGAAAGAAGTTATGGTTATCTTGAATCAAACAAATCAAATATACTTTGATTCTCCTAACTGAACATACCATCAACTTGTGGTATTCATTAGAATTAATATTGTAAGACAATCTAACAATATATAAGATAAACATATTCCTTTTGGCTTACCTATTTACCAACTAAATCCACTTAATGGTATAATAGACTTTTCAAGCCAATTACATGCTTTATAACACAAGTACCTTTTAACCAAGTCACTTCATATCCATGTTTCAACTAGAAACATAAATTGTTATAATCCCATTATACTTTATAAATCATTGATCAACTCAATGACTACATGTATATGTCTTAATTAAAAAACATAACAAGTTAACGTCTTACTTTATTATAAGTCTTAAAAGACTTTATGTTTATGTCTTTACAATGAATCATGAACATGTTTAACTAAAGTAATTATGAACACAACTCTTGGTTTCAATAGTAATTTCAAGTTAATTTATTTACTTCACAATAATGTAGGACTACATTATTTTTCATTTATGTCATTCCAAGATACATAAATAAACAAATTGAAGTAGTATTAGATTACTTCATTTATTTATGTCATTCTAATAATACATAAATATTTAATTTGAAGTAGTCTTATATCTATCATCTTGACACATATTCTAAATACTTGTCTAATTAAGAAACTGCAAATATGTCCATGCAAGGTCTGACTTCACATAGAGATTTACTTTGTTGTTACAATCTCGCCAAGTTCTCACATGACGTAAATTGCAACACCAAGTGTTTCTTGAATTAGATATGTACAAGTTATATATTAGAACGTTAGTCTCTTACCTTGCAGTCAAGAGAATCCTTTAAATCATAAACCTATATGTTGTACCTTGCACACAATATAGATTTCTCCCACTTGTGCATGGAACAACATCATGTAGCAGATAAACAACACGACATATGTTTGTTTATGTGACTAATATGATTGTGTCATTGATATTAGCATAACTAGTAGATGTAGAACCATTTCATTGTCTAATAAGGAAACGTACATGACTATCCTTGAAAACATAAGTGTCTACAAGTGGAAAGTAATTATCTTAAGACATTCTAGAGATAATCTGTGTTACTACCAAGATGACAAAGCTTGTAACTCCCACTGAATTAGAGATCATTACATTAATTCTTTATTCAGTAATAAGAACAATACTCCCACTGGATTTGAAAACATTGTAAGTGTTTCATTAACCAGTGAAAGAAAATAGCGTTCTATTTACTTTCCTATACCTTTGAGAAAGTCCATACATAACAATTACTTATGTACTTAAAAAAATGTATTCTACTATGTAGATGATGAATTTATCCATCATTGCTATTAACTTGAAAAATTGGGCATGCAATTTCTTTCTTAATAGTCTACTGTTCCAACAATTGTAAGTAGTACTTTTAAATGGTCAAAACAAAACAACTAGATAAAATATGCTAGTTTATATTTTACCAATTATACAGTAATTAGTCTAGCTTCTAATTTAATAACTCAGAACATATGCAATTTTCTTAACTATTAAAATATGCTTACGAGTTATGTATTTAGAATTTAGACAATTCTAATTGTCCTATCATACCTTTCTTCATTCATGAAAAGGAATAGGATTGAATCTCACTCTTTCTTATATAAAGAGGACTAGGTTTATCCTTTTAGCAAAGTTGACTCTACCAAAAAACCCTTACAGGTGTAGATCAATTTACCAATACAGGAACAACCTACGTTTACGGTTTAATGTTGCATTAATACATTTAAAGAATTTTCAAAATTCAATTTTAGTATTTTCGATAATTAAACTTTTCAAGAAAATAAAATACCCAAGTTAATATTCATATAACCATAGAATTTTCTCGAAAACTAGGATCCAAATTATCGTAGTTCCATTACATCAGTTGATCTGCTAGTAACGAAAGCACATAATAAGGTAATCTATCGAACAATAATTGGCAAACAATTTCCAATTCCTAGATCATTATGGGATTTATATTTTCCAACGTTATTGCAAATATAAACATGTTTCATCCCATCTTATGCCATTGAGTCCAAGTCTCACTTCCTACTCAACTTAAGTGTCTAACTTAAAGAACTGCAAATATGTCCATGTAAGGTCTCACTTTACATAAAGATTTACCTCTCCATTACAATCTAGCCAAGTACTCTCATGACATAAATTGCAACTTTAAGTGTTCCTTTTAATTAGATGGCATATAACTTAATTTAAAAGGGTACTAGTTTTGATTTTATGTGGTCAAATCAAAGATGTACAAAGATGTCATGCATTCATCTTGTAGCATAAATTTAATAAAAAAACTTTTTATTACCAATTCATAAAGATCAAATTATCAAAGTTTTGATTGAGGTATTGGGTTCACCAATCAAGGAATTTAGCGTTAATTATCGCCCATTATACCGTACTTTTGCATAAGTGTAAACACTTAGTGTTTCGGGTAATTACCACCGAAATGGCGCATGAAATTAAAACTAATTCGCCCTTAAGATGAGTTTGCACATTTATGGCTTACTAAGTATCTCCATTCGAACTTACAGGAGGAGGACCGGTAAGCGCAAAAGCATAACCTTAGACATCCATTCAGTGTACTGTGCACTTCTTTATTAACCCATTTATAGTTCATTCTAATGGGTGAGCCGTTCAACCCTAGTACCAAAATCATCAATCAATTAAACTATTGAAAACTTAACTCTTCCAAAACAAATCAAATTTCACCATTGTTTAGTCTGTATTATTTTTCTATTCAAAATTACCCTTTGCTTAAAGCTGTCGCACATAATAAACAAACAAGTAATACCAATAAAAAATAAACTACTAAAAACAATGCACATAATAAACAATTTATACGTGTAAACAAGTAGCCACATGCAACTTATTCGATAAAACCCTATTAATAATCAATATCTAGGTTAAATTAATGTATATATTAATTAGGGCTTTCACTCTCTCAATTGAGAGTGAGCCACATACATCGACGAATCGATTGCGTAAACCCATAATTAATTATATACCAAATTGCACATAATTGATTCATTAATGCATATAATTGGAGTTTTCCCCAATTCAAGATTTATCATAAATATACATGTGTATAAAACTTAACAATTAATATCGCATAAGCAATCTTAACAATTAAATATTCAAAGCAACTTATCCATGACTAACATGCATGTATAATCATGGATACATCATAACAATTATACAAATAGTCACAAGATCGCATACAATTCCATGTCACATAACACTTTATTCATGAATTTATCACGTAACAAATATATTAAATCTAGGTTTCGATATAGATAACATAACAATTAATATAAACCCTAAAAAATTTAAGGAAATCGATTAAAAAAAATTTAGGGTTTCCACCCATAAAAATTTTCGATCCATAATAGATTTTTAAAACCAAATTAGGGCAAAAGCCCTAACCCTAAAAATAGGGCTTATATAATCATAACCAAAACCCTAGAATAAATCATATCAAACACAATACAATATCCGTTTTTTACGTGTTTAGTAATTAATTACTCATTAAAACCAATGACTCGTGATGCCACTGTTGGAATTATATAACATGACTAATCATAAATATAAACAATAAACATCAAAGTAAGTGCGGAAGCGTATAGGAACATATAATGAATAATTAATTAACATAAACATAAAGTATGCGTACCTTTCTTGATTCTAGCCGAACAAGAATCAAATCCACAAACTAGCAATTAGGATGAACCCTAATTAGGGTTTATAGGATTATAAGAATTACCCCTTACCGTTTTGTAATTCAATCCAAGATACAATCAATAGTGTGATTGTACCACGTTCTTGTACACACGTACTATAACAAATTAAAGTAATGCTAGTTTTAATTAAACAAAATAACTTTGTTTTGGAAAAGAAGTGGATCGACACCCATAAAGGGTTGTACGATCGGATTATGCAAAAACACACACAAAACTAATTAGGTTTTAGCATAATGAGTACAAGAGATAAATTACAAACACCCTTGGTTTTGTATTTATACCCAAAGTAACTTGGTGACCAAGTTAGCTAAGGATTGGGTTATGGAAACCCATAGGACGATCGGCCTAAGACTCCCACAAGGGATTCTAGAACCTTCTCGATCTCCAATTTCATCTTTAGTCCTTCCCAATTATATTTAACGACCGTTAGTCCATTACAACTAATTACTTAACGTCCGTTATAGTTATTTCGTTTAATTAATAAATAAATATAACTATTATATTTAATTATTAACTTTAATTCTCATACGTAAAGTGTGCAATCCCGTGGTCTCGAGTTCGATCCTAACACACGTCTATTAATTTATTGTCCATAAAACCAACAAGTGGGACCCGTCTTGGTAGTCCTGTTAACTTTATTCTTTTTCCGAGAACCTTTGACCTTTGACGTCTCAGGAGCTATCTGTTCATTGGAGGATGAAGGAACAGAAGTGGGAACGGTCTTGGTAGTCCCATTAGTCTCATCCTTTTTACTCTTCGTTTTTTTCTTCGTCTGAGTAGTAGTTTTATCCTTCTTTTGAGAAGTTGAAAGCTTTGTCTGCGCATCTGCGCCAGCTGTTTGCGCAGCTGCACTCTTCGTGACATTGTGAAAACCGTTCTGAGTTGGAGGTATATTCACTTGTGAAAACACGTTCTGAGGAACCCATTTGCTTCAAAAACTGAGCATGCCTTTTATGATCATACGCCGATCTTTTATCTTTATCGGACAACAGATTCCATGCTTGAGAAACGAGCTGGTATGCCCCTTCTTATCGGGATGAAGTGATAAAGCTAGTTTTCTATAATGTTTCTTCACAGTATCATCATCGGCTAATGGGTTCACACCAAGTATCCCATAATAATCCGATTCACCGCTTACTTTGTTTTCGGCAGTAACATGCACATCCACAACAGCTAATACTTGGGAAATACCCTCAAGACCAGGAAACAAATTTTGCGCCTACCAAAATTTTTGGCACCCTTTACATCCTTTGAAGAAAACTTACTTTCAGCGATTTCTTTCGCCCTTGTGGCTTCATCCTTATTGCATTCCATCCTTCACCACTTCCTTAATGATGCTACTACATTAGTAGTTTCAAGTAAACGTGAAGATTAGGCAATATTCTGGCCCGGGCTAATGCTTAACCAAGCTACTACTTTTGATCGCGATTCCCAAACCTGATACAGATATACGAAGTTGATAGATTAAGCGTAACACACATGTATAAAGTATTCATAGAATGATTTCTCACAGAAGTAAAACCACAGTAAACTATACCAGAATCCAAACGCCTATTTTCCTCAATGTCACAGAACTAAAAGTTTTACTGTATCCAAATACCCTGTTCACCAGTCACAAACCAATTCAAGTCCACAGGTGGTATCAAGAGCCAGGTTGTACAACAGCAACTGATCGATCACAAGGGTTTTCAGTTTAACCAAGAAGGATCGACAATACCAGAAGTCGACCAAGGGTTTTCAGTTTAACCAAGAAGGATCGACAATACCAGAAGTCGACCAAGGGTTTTCGGTTTAACCAAGAAGGATCGACAATAGTGATCAAACCTAGGGTTTTTGGAAGGCGAACAAACAACACCTGTAACTTACAAAAGGCGTTCAAGAAGGATGGTGCAAGGCGAGTCGAGTCAACCACCTATTGAACATTCTAAAACGGCTCTTCAATGTCCAATGTTAACAAGCACGAACTATAACATATGGGCAATAAGAGTTAAAGCGGTATTTCGAGTCCATGGAATACTCGATGCACTGGAACCAGGGGAAGGAACACAAGTTGTTGCTAAGCAAGATCACATGGCAGTGGCGTTACTCTTCAGGCGATTCGAGAAGAACTTGTTTTCAAGTTTCACAATTCAACACAGCCAAAGAAATTTGGGGAGCTTTGAAGACCAGGTATGTGGGTGTTGATCGGGTTCGAGACGCAAGGTTGCAAACCTTGGAGACGGAATTCAAATCTTTAAAGATGAAAGTCAACGAATCAATCGATGACTTTGCGGCTAGGTTGGGCAAAATTGTAACTGAAGTCAATAGCTTGGGAACAATTTATGAAGACAAGAAACTTGTTAAGAAGCTACTTGCATCCGTTCCGGATAGGTATGTTGCAATCGTTGCCTCAATAGAACAATTTGTTGACTTGAATACTATGTCTTTTCAAGAAGCAATTGGAAGGTTGAAAGCTTTTGAAGGAAGAATGAAGGGTGTTGACACCACTTCTGAAGATCAAGGCAAGTTGATGTTCGGAAGGGCTGAAAGATATGATAACAAAAGGTCGAGGAAGGAATTCCTCTGGTGGCAACGGTAAAGGTCAAAACTTTTCTTCTCAAAACAAATCTCGTGGTAGTGGTCAAGCTAATAACCACAACCGTGGAAACCAAAACAACTCCGGGAGCAATACGGATAAAAAGAAGAACAAAAGTCGAGACCTTTCAAAGATTCAATGCTTCAGATGTGATGAATATGGCCACTTTGCTTCTAACGCCTGAACGACGTGAACAGAAGCAAAAGCATGAATCAAACCTTTTGAAAACGGAGGATGATGATGACCCAACACTTTTTATGATGAAAAGCGTTCAAGAAGTAGTCTTCTTGAATGAAGAAAAGATTATCCCAAACCAATTGAATACTAAGCTAAACGAGGAAGACACTTGGTATTTGGATAATGGAGCAAGTAATCACATGACGGGGATCCGAGAATACTTTTCGGATTTGAATGAGAATATCTCGGGTAGTGAAGTTTGGTGATAACTCCTACATCGAGATAAAAGGAAAGGGTTCGATAATCATAGAAGGGGAAAAGCGGAGAGCAACGGTTAATCACTGGAGTCTATTACCTACCGGAGCTAAAAGCAACATAATTAGTCTTGGGCAAGCTACTGAAGGCGGATGTGACATTCGTATGAAAGGTAACCTTCTTACTATCGTGACTCGGATGGCAAGCTTTTGATGAAGGTTCCTAGAACAAGTAATAGACTTTACAAGATTAAGCTCCAAGTTGGAAGTTCGGTGTGTCTCAAAGCAAAGATGGAAGATGATGCTTGGTTATGGCATGCTAGGATGGGTCACATTAATTTCGAGACGATGGAATTAATGGCAAGGAAGGGCATGGTTGAAAAGTTGCCAATAATTCATCAAGAGAACAAGTTGTGTGAATCTTGTTTGGTAGGAAAACAAACCAAGAAGGCGTTTCCTAAAGCTGCAAAATTTAAGGCAACACATCCTCTTCAACTTATACATGCCGACCTATGTGGACCAATTTCTCCACCATCCATAGCACGAAACAAGTACATATTTGTTCTTATTGATGACTTCTCACGGTTTATGTGGACTTTTACCTTGAAGGAAAAAGGTGAGGCATTTGAATACTTCAAAAAGTTCAAAGCTTTAGTTGAGAAGAAGTCGGGAAGCAAGATTATAACCCTAAGGACCGATAGAGGAGGTGAGTTCACTTCAAAAGAATTTACCAACTTTTGTGAAAACGAGGGTATAACAACACATCTAACCGCTCCTACACACGCAACAAAATGGAGTCGTGGAAAGGCGAAACCGTACTCTTATGGGAATGACTAGAAGCATCTTGAAAGCACGAGACGTACCAAACTACATGTGGGCTGAAGGAGTTAGACACGCTACATTCTTGATTAATAGAGTTTCAACTCGAGCTCTAGTTAATCAAACTCCATACGAGGCTTTCAAAGGAAAAAAGCCTAACTTGGAGGGTTTGCGGGTATTTGGATGTGTGGCTTATGCAACGGGAACAAGGCCATATTTACATAAGTTAGACGACAGTTCAACACGACTCATTTACATCAAACGAGCAGGTACAAAAGGTTTTCTTGTTCAATCCAAAACTAAAGAAGATAGTGGTATGTCATGATGCGGAGTTTAATGAGGAACTTGGCTGGAAGTATGTTGCTGGAAGCGAAACACACGAGCTAAACCCAGGTATGTTTATTATAGAATGGCACGGTTCTATTGATACGGGCTGTGGATTTGTTAACCCGGTGTGACGATGAAGTTGAGGCAGAAGATCAAGAGGCTGAAAATCATCATGATGTTGATGAAAATCAACCGGTCAATACCGAACAAGAAGTTCAATTCGAGGCGGGTAATGACCCTAATCCTGTGACGGAAACTCAACCAGTTATGAGGCGTTCTTCAAGGGTTTCAACTAAGCCAACTAGATTTAATGACTTTATTATGGGGTCTAGTTCAAGAACCTCAGTTTCTAATGAAGATCAAAATCTACTTTTGATTGAAGAT
This sequence comes from Chrysanthemum makinoi, assembly GCA_910596185.1. Classification (NCBI taxonomy): domain Eukaryota; kingdom Viridiplantae; phylum Streptophyta; class Magnoliopsida; order Asterales; family Asteraceae; genus Chrysanthemum; species Chrysanthemum makinoi. Next base: position 32,526,143 of record OU343225.1, on the reverse strand, counting down.
GATGAACCAAGAACGTTCCAAGAAGCAAAAGTCTCAAGCAAGTGGATGGTTGCTATGAAGCAAGAGATTGAGTCTATCGAGAAGAATGATTCATGGGAATTAGTTGAAGCTCCGGTTAATGTTAATCCCATTGGATTAAAGTGGGTGTTCAAAATTAAGAGAAATCCGGATGGTTCAATTAATAAGTTTAAAGCTCGGGTAGTAGCAAAGGGTTATGCTCAAAAGGAAGGAATTGACTATGACGAGGTATTTTGCGCGTAGCACGGATTGAAACGATACGTTTATTAATCTCATTGGCCGCAAAAGAAGCATGGGAGCTACATCATCTGGATGTAAAGTCAGTTTTTTTACATGGAGAACTAAAAGAGCAAGTTTTTGTTACACAACCGGAGGGGTTCATGAAGAAAGGAGAAGAAAGGAAGATCTACAAGTTGAAAAAGGCGCTTTATGGACTTAAACAAGCACCAAGGGCGTGGAATACAAAATTTGATAGAGAACTCAAGCAAATGTCTTTCAAAAGATGCCAACACGAACAAGCGGTGTATGTGAAGAAGACAAACAAGTCAATCTTGATTATTGAGGTCTATGTAGATGATCTCTTAGTAACCGGTTCGAAGCTTAGCGAAATTGGTGAATTTAAGAGACAAATGCAAGAAAGGTTCGATATGAGTGATTTGGGAAAATTGAGCTATTATCTTGGCATTGAAGTAAAGCAAGAGGATTCAAGTATCTCAATAAGTCAAGAAAGCTATGCAAAGAAGATCTTGAAAGATCTTTGGGATGCATGAAGCGAATCCTACACAATGTCCATTAGAACCTGGAATGAAGTTAAGCATGGACAAGGAAGGAAGACCAGTTGATGCAACTCTGTTTAGACGACGAGTTGGTTGTTTAAGGTATTTACTACACACTCGACCTGATTTATCTTATTCGGTTGGTTTGGGTAGTCGTTACATGCAAGAACCAAAAGAATCACATATGGCGGTACGTGAAACAAATACTGCGGTATATCCAAGGTAGTTTGAATTTTGGAATACGATACAACCAAGAGAAAACCAAGGAGCTAGTGGGGTTTAGTGATAGTAGTTTTGCTATGGACCAAGATGATGGTCGAAGCACAAGGGGCACGTATTTTATCTAGGAAATCACCTATCACTTGGTGCTCACAAAAGCAAAACACGGTGGCTCTATCGTCTTGTGAAGCCGAGGTCATGGCTGCAACTTCCCGGCGTGTCAAGGGATATGGTTACGTGGATTGTTGAGTGAAATAACCGGAATGGAAGAAAAAGTGGTGGTCTTATTTGTTGACAACAAATCGGCTATTGCACTTATGAAAATCCAGTCTTTCACGGGAGAAGCAAGCATATAAACACACGTTATCATTTTATCCGAGAATGTGTTGAAAGAGGCCAAGTACAAGTTGAGCTTGTAAGAGGTGATTTGCAAGCGTCTTTGATATTGACGAAAGCTCTCGCAAGGATTAAGTTCAAGGAAATGCAAGAGTTACTCGGAGTTGAAGACCTCCCTATCTCGAGTCAGAAATTAGGGGGGTGAATGTTGGGATAATTACTGATCCGAGCCTATGGACAGTCAAAACAAACCGAGCACATGGATAATTACAATCACAACTCTAGTTTAATTAGGACTCCTTAGTTGTTAAGGACTATCTTGCTTAATTAGAATTGTAGTAGGATTAGAAAGCAAATTCTAACACCTATATATACCAGCCGAGCTTGTGGTTGGATATATGAAAAAAACCGATCAGTTGTTTGAGCATATATTTTTCTGATTAATTGGAAAGCATATTCCAGGATATCTCGTGTGTGATTGTTTGTGATAGTTCCAGTTTACTTGTTTATGTTCTTGTTTCAGCGCATGTGATTCAAGACCTGTGGACTTGAACAAATACATTAACACAACACAAATACTTACAACAATCATCATGCTTAGCTTTTCCTTCCACATGAACATGGACAAAGTTTGTATATACTAAAGGTATTCCATCAAGAAAGTTGTTCGATTCAGGTTATTTTTACCTTTAACCTTTAGCCTGTAAAATGGGTAAACATTAAACATTCATTCGAAACTGGAGCAGTTCGGATGATTAGAATAGGTATAAAATTACATCTTTGTATAAAATCAAGGAAAATATGACAAAAGATGTTCACAACTTCGGTGATGTTAAATCAATGACTTGTTTGATAGTCAATAAGATGCTATTGATTCATTGGAAATAACATTAGTGCTGGATGTTAAATGCACGCTTAGAGGTTAACTGTTAAATTGCATTACCTGTCATTCAAAGGTCATTCATTCAACCTAAAAAAGTCAAAACCGAAATAACCCTTTCCATAACCACAAAAATTAACCAAGCCAGTAAACCATACGTGTCAAATTAAGCCCACACATAAGTGAAGCCACTAAAGTTCACTCAAATGTGGTTTTCATTAAGTTCTGAGAAGTAACTTGCCAACATATCACCGCAAAATCCCCTCGAAATTTTAGGGTGAAATTCTACCACAACCTTTGCTGCCCATTAGAATCCTAACTAAAATTGGTGAATAACTAAAAAAGATAAAGACAAAAGCCATACCTTGAACATACTTCAAGGCAAACCTTCTGTTGCTTGGAGTATAGTGTGGAGATAAGCTGCATTCTTAAGTTGCATAATTTGGAGGGTCGTTGGTCGTTCATACTTCCTACTCCAATAAGTCCTTCGGAGACAACAAATTATGATTCATTCTTTTCAGCATACAAAGAAAGTATCCTCATGTATATGGGCTGCACTTAATATTTCAATTCCCATAACCATCTTCAGAAACATTCTCGGGACGAATTTCAAACGAATGATTTTACTTCAGAATACCTATATAACAATGATTCTTATATGATTTAAGTGCTTTAAATACCACATCTTTTATATACATAATTAATGTAGCAACTTTGACCCATTTAGTTAGGAATGGGTCAATTTGGGATTATGTTTATATATTAATAGAGATATACTTTTGCGCCAATTCTGTAAGATTCTAAAACTTTTGTCAAATTTTGATATATTTGACCCAAAGAGAAGATAAGGAAAGCAGATCAGGTTAACAATACATACCTACAAAAGTGCTAAAATGTATCATTCAAAATTTATAGTATGTTTAATAAATATGAAGAAATAGTGGCCAACAATGCACATTCTAATGTATATCATATTATATGTCTAAAACGCACCTTGCTATCAACCTTAAGGACATGCTATTGAAAGGGTGGTCAGCCACCTGAAACACATAAATAAATATATGCAATATTACAGGACACTGGATGATTTCATAACTTACGGATATCATTCGAAAATAAGGACCCCGTCTTAAAATGCTTATATACATTCAAAAAGTAATTAGGAACCTCAAAGCTTAATCTTGTAAACTAATGATAAGTGGCAAACATAAAACATAAAACAGACTGCGTTGCATAACGATTTTAAATATTCAATGGCGACTTACATAATCCAAGGGATTCTAACAGGTCCGTAGGGCCAACGGAAACCAATGAAGGCAATTGCAGTTAACTTGCCGACTATCCTTATAGCCTATTTAATCTATTAAATCAAATACAATACCTAACACTTGCAGCATACTTCTCTAGAAGTAATGAGTTGTCTTGTCCTTACGCTCGTAACAGAATTGCAGACAAAAAAAAAAGTTTGGCCACTAACCCCAAACAATATTTTTCATTGAGGCATAAAAACAAACACTTGGTGTGCATACATACATAAACCACTAATGAACACCTTAATTCATCAACTAAACTAACAAAAATCAAACACCCATATGAACAATCACAATTTTTAAAACAAACCCAAATCGATTATATAAATTGTAAAACACTAATTTTTATATACCTTATTAGAATCAATCTTTAGCCTTAACTAATTTTATAGATCAATAACCGTCACACCGCGTATCAGCGTCTATGAATCTTAAGCCTTAACTAGTACTTATAACAGATCACTTCCATCCTATACCTAACCATTTTATTTCACTTTTTCTTAAAGACGGCCATAAAAAATCAAATAAAATTAATTATAAATTAAATTAAAATAACAATCAGTTAAATAGTCAACTAATTCAGTTACAGAACCTGCATATCCAGCTGATTATGCTGGAGACGAACTCGAGCTCTCAACCGAATCTAAACTTCCGGCCAACGGAGGGGAACGGGTGACTGGCGCCTGAGAAGATGAATGTGACGGAGGTGCGGTGCTGTTGCTGGTGGTTGCGACTGCCATTGGTGATGGTGACGTGGCGTCGTTGGTTGCGACTACCATTAGTGTTTCTCAATTGTTATATACGCCGTATCAAATTTGGATCTACACGGACACCGACTACACTTTTTTTTTTTAATTTTTTTTTTACAAATGATTTTGAAAAGTATCATATTTTTGTCATCATTTGTTTTTGTGCGTAATGAATAAATTTTTTTGTTTTTGTGGATATTTTTCTTTCAAATTCATCTTTTTTTTAGTATTTTGAGAAATTTTTGGACATTTTTGTCTTTTTTAGCTAATAGAATTTTTTTTTCACAAAGGGCAAAAATGTCACATAGTACTCTAAAAATGATGAATTTGAAATAAAAGTACCCACAAAAGCAAAAAAAATTATTCGCTACTCGCAAAAACAAATGGTAAAAGTATGATACATTTTAAAAACATTTGCTCTTAAATAAACTAGAAAAACGTCATTCCTATTATCTCCCAAACACCCTCCTCTTCATATACCCATAAACTATTTTAATGAGTGTGTAGGGTATATCGTAGGGTATATATGGTACATAAATTGAGATATTTTTATGTATTGGTTGAGTGATTTCCACTACGACTGTTAGGTGATGGGTTAAAATGATGTACTGTTGACGTGGAGATGGTAGAAATGTGACCATCAGACACAACCTAAGATTAAAATATAAGTAAATAGGCGTCAAAATAAACCGAAAAATCTAGCTTATAAAATATAAGACGAAGTCTAATTAGCTTGTTAGAAACAAACAAACTTTAAAACAAACACCTTAGTTTTTTTTTAATAGAACTTCAATATACGAGAGGCGTAAGCACCGCTAGGTGTGAAGCAGGGGCGGAACTACATATCAATTAGGGGGGGCGGTGCCCTCCATGTTTCGCCAAAAATTATCAATTTTTAGTGTAAAAATTTATTTTTTAGGACCATTTTATTAAAGTGCACCCCATTACAAAATCAAATTGCCCCCCACCTTATGATCAAACAATGTAAAAAACCTTAAATCTCTATCTTAATATAAAATATTATCGGTTTTTAGTGTAAATTTTTTTTTATGACCTTTTTAATATTAAAGTGCATCACGAATTTTGCCAAAAAAAATTTTTTTGCCCCCCGCCCTCTAAATTTCTAGGTCCGCCACTGGATCTCGTACTAAACGAATGAACTTTCACTTTCCATAACCAAAATAAAAGAAAATCAACCAGTTCCTGAAATTGCTGTAAGTCTCGGTTTATTGTACTTTTGACCACTTAAAATTATAAAGTATTTTCTAAAAAAAGGAAAATACTTAAACATTGTTTTTTTAAACTTAACCTTGCCATCCACCCTTAATTGTATTTAAAAATAAAAATTCATTTAATCTTTTTGGGAAGAAGCAAAATTAAAATTCGTGGAAAGCACATCATGTTATGTAAATGGTATTACCTCCGTCCCAAAATATAAGCCCAATTTGACTTTTTGAATTGAACTTTGACTTTAAATATTTTTGTTTGTATTATATAATACTCGATGCAAAATATATAAATGAATTGTGTTTTAAATATATTTTCATTTGGTATAATTTTCATCAAGTGTTATGTAATACAAACAAAAACATTTAATGTTAAATTTCGATTTAAAAAGTCAAATTGGACTTATATTTTGGGACGGATGGATTAACAAAAAAGTGTAAATATCTTATTGCTGCAAATCACCTCACACGAATCTCATCCCCTTTCTCCTAATTTCAACCATCTAATCCGATCCATTTCTATCCAACGCCTCCAAACAAAAACACCCCACTCCAAATTCACATAAAGTTAGAATAGGTTAAACTTTTGTTCTAATCAAGCTTTTCAACTAGCTTTTCAATAGCTTTTTGGATAGCTTAAAGTTGCAAACTTTCATCCATACCCCACCTGAAATTCACATAAAGTTTCAAGCCAAAGGTTATTTAAAGTGTGTTTAAAATCAGCCAATCTATGGTTATTTAAAGTGTGTTCTTGACATGTATACATACTTGAAAAGCAATAGATTAGCTTATTTTACACTGAGCATTCACGAGATGTTTGATGAAAGGGTATTCTTATGATTGTTTGTAGAATAAAAAGCAAGAGTTTATGTTTAGGTTGATTAATTTTTAGATTTTGTTGTAAATGATGTTTAGAAAATGGTGAGATTTGTTGATGTTCTGGTGAGCTTGGATTTTGAAGATTTAATTGTTAATTGATTGATATTTCGGGTTTTGGTTTTTGAGGTTTTACTAAGTCTTTTTTATAAAGGTATTATACTTGTCACAATTTCTTTTTCTTGGTATCAAACAAAAAAATTTCTTTACCCGGGTACTAATCTTTCAAATTCGGTCTTTTTGGGGTATTTTATAACATTTTTTCCCTTCAAATTATTAAAACTCCTATGTGACAATCCGTCAATTTCCAGGCTATTATTTATATCAAACTCAAAAACGAGAAGTTATCTCGTGTTTCTAATGTCCCGGCACCACAAGCGTACCGACACAATAATAAAATTTGCACGAAACTACTTTCTAATTTCAAAGTAATAATAACGCGATAATATTTCACTCGTCAAGACGTTTCCAAAAACATAAAAATTATAAAATACGGACACTCGGAAAATATTTAACATGAGAATACATTATTTTCACGATACAGTTTATACAGTACAGGAAACATTTAATACTAATAATAAAACTAAAAATAAAAATATATTCCTACCCTATCCTCCAAATATGCCGCCCCCCTATATTTATTCGTCTTCTCTCCTTCCTTGTAAACCAAAATGCACGCCTATCTCCTTTTTCAGAAATTGTTCCCTACTCTTTGTACCATCACTACCCTCTCAACCTAGAAAGCTATGCACTAGAGCACATATGTGGCGTCCATATACCGAATCCGAGCCAAGGAATGCTCAAAGAAGAAAGAAACATGTTTTGGGTTTTCAATTGAATCACTCTCACTAACCTAATCACCTCTTATAAACGAATTCAACCTCACAAGGGTATTTATCAACTTCCATCTCAAACACAAGAAAATTAGGGTTTGGGCAAATCAAAGGGCTTTTTGAAATTGATCGAGGGGTTTTATTCTTGGGTGAAAGAGGAAGCTATCCCAGAAGTTAATTGGTCTAAATCGAACCGGGTCACCTCCAATTGGAGCTTTTGTGTTTGACCCATTTTGGGAATATTGTAAGAACATTAATCTTGTTAATATTTTCAATCCATTATATTGTAATTTTTGTCTAATTCGATTTTTATTTTTATGCTACCAATTGATAAATAAATTGGAAAAACATTGGAGGTTTAATTTTAGTGAAACTATTTGGCTAAAGTATTAATTTGTATAAAAGAAGATTGTTGTCTTGGTTGTTGTTGTTGATGTCGAAACCCAGGAAAAATTAGAACATAAAAATGAAAATAAAATTTGATATAAATACTAATCGACTAAAACATCAAGATTGGCTCAAACTTGGATGGTGATTATTTTGATTCTTAGCTTATATCTTATTACATATGGGTAAAATTATGAGATTTAAATTGTCTTTGGTTGAATTTTGGACTTAAGACATATTTGGTTTGTGATTGAACTAATCTTGTCGAGCCACTGTTTTGGTCGAACCCAACAGTAGCCACTTTTGCTTATTTCTTATTCTCTTGTTCAACAAATGCTACTTCAAGCTTTAAAAGTTATTAGTAATTTTCTGGCTCGAGCTAATGCTTAATCAAGCTGCTCCTGATACAGATACACATGTATAAAGTATTCATAAAATGATTTCATAAAAGTAAAACCATAGTAAACTATACTAGAATCCAAACACTTATTTTCCTCATCGTCACAGAACTAAAAGTTTACTGTATCCAAATACCCTGTTCACCAGTCACAAACCACCAACTGGACTTCTTCAACCCGTTTTCTTGGAATCTATTGCTTTTCATTTTATTTATTTCCCGTTTGACCTATTATACATAAAAACTAACCAAAAGTGACATGTCATGTAAATTGTCCCAAAATAATAAATTTTCTGAGAGCAAGTTTGGAAGATCTGGTTACTTACTTTCAGTCAACAAATGGCACACGTCTTATGAGTGTCCTCTTACTCTTTTCAAACTCGGGCACGTCACAAAGAGGACTATCTGTCAAGACGGACAACAAAACTGTTGGTACAAATGCAATATTGTCTAAATACGTTCAAATTTTATGAAATTCAGAATAACTTGCCTTTATTACTTGTATTTATTGTAGATTTTCGAGATATAACTCTGGAAAGAGTGGATGTCGTTTCGTTACATCCAACTTACTCAAATCTTGTTTCACACTTTTGAAGGATTTAAAACTTGAGCGAATTCTTTTATTGTACCTCAAAAACTCTCTCTCAAGTGACATTAAACCTGCATCAAGTGAAAATTTGAAAAGTGAAAATGGATAATAACTGAAAACCTAAATGTGAATATGACTGTACAACAAACAAATACTTACAACATAACATCTTCACGCTTAGCTTTTCCTTCCACATGAACATGGACAAAGTTTGTATATACTAAAGGTATGCCATCAAGAAAGTTGTTCGATTCATGTTATTTTTACCTTTAACCTTTAGCCTGTAAAATGGGTAAACATTTAACATTCATTCGAAACTGGAACAGTTCGGATGATTACATGCAGTATAAAAAACAAGGAAAAATGACAAAACTTCGATGTTAAACCAATGACTCGTTTGATGGTCAATATGATGCTATTGATTCGTTGGAAATAACATTAGTGCTGGATGTTAAATCCAAGCTTAGAGGTTGACTGTTAAATTGCATTATCTGTCATTCAAACGTCTTTCATTCAACCTAAAAAAGTCCAGACAGAACTAACCCTTTCCAAAACCACAAATAATTAACCAAACCATTAAACTATACATGTCAAATTAAGCCCACACATAAGTGAAGCCAATCAAGTTCACTCAAATGCGGTTTTCATTCATTAAACTATATCGCCGCAAAATCTCTTCGAAATTTTTGGGTGAAATTCTAACTAAAATTGGCGAATAACTAAAAAACATAAAAAGCCATACCTTGAGCATATTTTATTGCAAACCTTCTGTTGCTTGGAGTATAGTGTGGAGATAAGCTGCATTCTTAAGGTGCAGATCTTGGAGGGTCGTTGGCCGTTCATACTTCCTACTCCAATAAGTCCTTCTCAGAAAACAAATTATCATTCATTCTTTTCAGCATACAAAGAAATTATCCTCATGTATATGGGGTGCACTTAATATTTCAATTCCCATGACCCATCTTTAGGAACATTCTCGGGACGAATTTCAAACAAATGGTTTTACTTAAGAATACTGATAGTCGTATCAAATACCTACATAACAATGATTCTTATATGATTTAAGTGCTTTAAATACCACATCTTTTATATACATAATTAAGGTAGCAAGTATGACCCATTTAATTAGGAATGGGTCAATTTGGGGTTATGTTTATTTAGTAATAGAGATATACTTTTTCTTTGGGTAAAGTAAAACAAATGTTTACGCATTAATAGAGATAGACTTTTGCGCCAATTCTGTAAGTTTCTAAAACTTTTTTCGAAATTTGATACATTTGACCCAAAGAGAAGATAAGGCAAGCAAATCAGGTTAACAATACATACCTACAAAAGTGCTAAAATGTATCATTCAAAATTTATAGTAGGTTTAATAAATTTGAAGAAATAGAGGCCAACAATGCACATTCTCTTTAAAGTATATCATATTATATGTCTAAAACGCACCTTGCTATCAACCTTAAGGACATGCTATTGAAAGGGGTGGACACTGGATGATTTCATAACTTACGGATATCATTCAGAAATAAGGACCTGTCTTAACATGCTTATATACATTCAAAAAGTAATTAGGAACCTCAAAGCTTAAGCTTGTAACATAAAATAATGATAAGTGGCAAACATAAAACAGACTGCGTTGCATAATGATTTTAAATATTCAATGGCCGTTTATATAATCGAAAGAATTCTTACAGGTCCATAAGGCTAACGGAAACCAATGAGGGCAATTGCAGTTAACTTACCGACTCTCCTTATAGCCTATTTAATCCATAAAATCAAATAAAATACCTAACACTTGCAGCATACTTCTGTAGAAGTAATGAATTGTCCTTACGCGCGTAACAGAATTGCAGACAAAAAAAAGTTTGGCCACTAACCAAACAATCTTTTTCATTGAGGCATAAAAAAAAACAGTTGATGTGCATACATACATAAGCCACTAATGAACACCTTAATTCATCAACTAAACTAACAAAAATCAAAACCCCATATGAACAATCGCAATTTTAAAAACAAACCCATATCGATTATATAAATTGTAAAACACTAATTATTTATAAAAGTTTGTTTACTGTACCTTATTAGAATGAAGGGTATTTGATTCTTTTGAAATGTAAAACAACAGCCAACAACTTCATCTATTGATATATTTATTTTGCAATATGGATAAAAACGGGACCTCTGAAGTTTGCTCTTTCACTTGTCAAAGACGGCTATAAAAAATCAAATAAAATTAATTATAAATTAAATTAAAATAAAATAATAATCAGTTAAATAGTCAGCTAATTCAGTTACAGAACCTGCATATCCAGCTGATTAGGAGCGGAACCAATGACCGGCGCCGGTGACGGAGGTGAGGTGCTGTGGCTGGTGGTTGCGACTGGCATTGGTGATGTTGACGTGGCGTTGTTGGTGAGTTGACTTTTAAAGTGAAAGTGGAGAGTACATATAATAGTGTTTCTCAATTGTTTGCAATTTTTTTTTTTTAAAACATAATTTTATACGAGCTGTATATAGTACAATACTATAAGTGATGAAAGAAAAAGAAAAAAAAATTAGTGTGCAAATCAACCCCTTATTATTATCTGTATATAGTAAAGCACCATGTCGGTGCATATTAAAAAAAACATGTCGGTACATTTTTAAATTCATGCTATCCTTTTTATATTAACGCAGTCTTTATAATAATGATTTTATATATATTATGACTTCTCTCGGAAAATAATAATAAAATACTTGGGCAAAGCAATAGTCCACTTTCATTTTTTGTCCGCTGGGCTTTTTATATCAGCTTTGCCGACTCCCTTTGTGGTCATTGTTAAACACGTGGCTTCACCGCTTGTGATTCACCAAAAAGACACAATCCTCATAAACCTTCTTCTTAAAATAGATCTGACGGCCCATTTTTTACACACGTACCAAAAATGTGAGGTGGGTTTTTGGTATTTTTTTGTGGTTTTTTTATTTTGTTGATGAGTTGATGTGATAGTCGATGTATGTTAACGTTTCCCCCAATTAAGAAGCATTAAGGGTTTAGGTCCACATTTCTTCTCGATTAAAAAGAAAAGAAACACTCCTTAGTACCCACATACACACAGTCGCCACACTTGATGGTTAAATGCGAAGCTTGCACTAAAATCCCATTTCATAATTAGGTCGTATTATTATTTTTATAACTGTATGATGTAATTCTGACCAGTTTATTTTGAGCTTGGGGAGGGGTTTTACCCCGATTCGAGTCTCACAAGTGACAAAGAAAATCCGGATTTTCCTCTTAGTGCGAAGCCGTGAGCTCTATGGGTTTCCCTTTGCGGGTCTCTCCTAGTGATTCGGGTCCTAGTATCTAGGGCCTCCCCATTTTGATGGTTTAACTCGGGGGTCGAATTTTAAGTGTGGTGCCATTTTAAAAAAAATAATTTATTTTGAAATGGGTTGGTTTTGTTGATCTTTCATCTCTAACGGATTAAAAGTAAAAAAGTGAAAAGTTAATTAGTCAATTGGGTTAAAGGTTGTCCAAAGTGCATTGTTACACAAAACCACTAAATGAGTTTACCACGAAACACCAACCAAACACCCACCAAATAGTAACCCTCTAACTTGAAGAAATGAGATATTGGTGGAGTTGAAGATGATTAAATGTGTGTGTGATGTTGGAAATCGTTATTAGGTGAGGACTTATGTTTATTACATTGGGATGATGTATTTGCCTTTTTTTTGTGTGTGACTATTATGTGTTATTGTAATATGATCATTTGGGATTTAGGGGGTGTGTGGGTAAGCTTATTTAAATAGCTTAATAGGTTATTGGGTTTTAAAAAACCTTAAATTAAGGTTGCAAATCTCGCTAAGGCGGAAACGAGTAATTGGCCTACACAGGGAGTATGTGGGGGTATTGGAATTTTTATGTAGAAGTTTTGAAATTATATGTATGACATGTTTATAGGACCATAGTATTGTTCATAGAACCAAAAAGTATGTTTGGTAACATTAACACAATTGTTAAAACACTTCAAACCGAGTTTTGTACGAATTAGCACCGAGCTGACGCTGATTCTGCTCAACTCGCCCTGGTCATTGACCTTGTGGCTTGTAATCGCCGATTTTTTGTAGTCCGAGCTTTACAACACTGGGTAGGCCTATTTTAAGAGGTTAATAAGCTATTGGGTATTAAAAAAAAAATGTACAATGCTTATTGAATGTGTTTGGGTAAGCTCATGTGTCAAAGTGCTTTATACATTGGGATGTATTTGTATTTTTCCTAATTATCATGTGTAGATCAACGTGAGTTTGTGAGAGAGATAATTGTCATGGGAATATGGGATTCAGGGGGTGTTTAGTTAAGCTTATATAAAGAGCTTATATGGGTTGGGCAAGCTTATGCCAAAGTGCTTATTAGTTATTTGGGGGAATAAGGGGTTTTTTCGATAATGAATAAATGCATAAGTTAAGCATAAGGTTATCCTGATACAGTACATCATATTATTATCCTTTGGGCATGATTGAAGCCAATATACTATATGTAGCCTTGTTCTGCCTAGAGATAAGAACAACATATCTAAAGGCATCGTATAGGGCAATATGAGGTCTAAGTGCTATAATATGTGGTCATACGTGCTGATTTTATAGGCTGTTAAAAGCTGTGTATAAGTTGTCCTTTTATACATTTATGTTGCTAACGACGCCGTTTCATGCCTGAATCAATGCGATGCGTTTTATTTTTTTTATTTTTTTTATCCTTCGTCTTATTTAAATTTACACTCTTACCCCTTCAACTTTCATTCATTTTAAAAACAAAAAACTTCCTTCATTAAATAACATAAAAACATTTTTCACTATCACAAAAAATTAAAATACACCGTACATATTAAACTTCCTTCAACCTCTTTCCTCATTATTCATTTTCTGAAACAATTTCTAACAACCATCTCCAGCAACCACCACGAAACACCAACGAAACAGAAACCCTTTATTAAATTCCCTCAATTTAAAAAAAATCCCAAAACCCTAACCCTCTAATTTAACTTCAAAACTGTTTGGTAGTCAAAGTTTGAAGATATGAGAGATTTGGTGACATGGGTTTTTGGTTAATAAGCTATTGGGGTATAAAAAAAAGGTAAAAGGTGCTCTATACATTGGGATGTACTTTGTGAGAGAGATAACAAACCCTAACGATTCAAATCGATTCGGTTTTTGTGATTCGGTTAATCGTGAGCTGAAGTTGCTGATTTTATGATGCTCTCAGGTATACTTTTCAACTGAATTCATTGATTTTTGAGTTTGCTTCAATTAGGTGTTAGTTATAGAGATTTGTGATATTATAGTGCCATAGAGGTCAATTAGGTGTGTTACGTGCGGCTATGGTTTGAAGTTTGGGTTTAGGTTGTGCATGAAACGTGTTTGATGAAATGTCCATTAGAGAATGATACTTGCGTAATAATAAGTTTTAGTCGTTAGTATGATAATCAACTCCGAAAACATTTTTAGTCATTGGATAAAACAGTTTTAGGTTTAGTTTTGTTGTTACGTTTTCGTATCTACTGGCTAGTTTATCACTTGCTTTTTGAATCGACAGATATTGTTTTTTAAATTGCCCTTATGTATTCCGGAGCAAAAGGGCATTTTGTGTGCTGTTCTTTGAGTAACCGTTAACATGTCTATACATATCTACCAATGCAACTCCAAATTTAGAAAAAGTGTTGCATTAGTTTTCATGTGATTTGCAGTCACATAAACTTTACCATAGCAGGCGCATAACACAATGGGGGCTAATAGATGCTTAAAGTTAGCAAAATGGTTGGGTTGGGTAACTGCTGATAACATGAAATTATCTTGTGTGCGTAGGCACAATTACAGTTGGTTATGCTTACCTATCCCCCTTATAAGGATGAAATGGACAAAGTCAAGTAGTCAACTCTACTTCTTGCTTGGTCTATTTGTGCAGAGCGACTGTCTATATGTTGTATCTTATTTGTATCCGAAGTAAGGCTTGTAATTTTTTTGCATCATGGCAATGTGTACCAACAAGTAAATACTATTTAATTGTTTATGATTGTCAATGAAGATAATATTATATCATTTTGCTGTGAACCAACTAATATAGGACCTGAACGCTCAGGTGCATGACAATCTGGTTTTCTATTCCTGCTTATTAATCACATTATATGCTATTTCTTTTTATAGGCAGAAGTTACTCAGAGGATGATTCATGTAAATGAGGTGGTGGTAGAGCTTCGGCTATAATAGGCATGAGGAACTGGCAAAGAAACTTCAGGTATGAAATATATAACCCAAAAAGTAATACATATGAGATGTGCTATTGCTGCTATAATATATGCATATTGTGACTCCCCCTCTCTTATCAGCCAAACCCCGATTATCTAGTTGTAACTATTGTCCTAACTTAGAGATATGGTTGATATATACCTTGCTGAATAAGTTGAATCTTATAGATATGGAAATGTGAAGCAGGTGCTACTTGCATTAGACCATATGTGCTGTCGCCTGTCAGGTTGTTAGTTTAAATATGGTGAGTGTTGAACTACATCAGGATGTGATCAAGTTATGTTTATTAATATGTATTTTTTTGTGGTCCACATTACACATAGTAATTAATCTAAATAAATAGAATGCTGAATCAGCTGTAGCTGTTCACTTAAATTGTTAGGAATTAGAAAATTCCATAGTGAAGAGTCGGTCACCCCTAATATTATCTAGCATAAGTTAGCTCGTAGACATATCGTTATTTACTAGTTATTTAGTTAGCTATTTAGTTTAGAGCAACACCGTGGAGGAAGGACGGGTCTTTACCCACTGTATACCTGATCCACAGGCCGATAGGAGGTCGTTATGTTTGTAACTATAAATACCCTCTACCTTCCAAGGTAGAGGGTTGGACCTTTCATTCATCTTAATCTAACCTTCTATGTTTTCTTTCACTCTCTCTCTCTAGAAAGGCTCCCACTTTCTCTCTCTAAAACCTCTAAATAATTCGACCCATATTATTGTTTGTTATGTGTTTATGAAATCCAATATGACACAATTGGTATCAAGAGCCATGGTTAGATCATATCTTACACATCTTTGGATTTCTAGTGGTTTTTAGGTGGTTTTTGAGTTTGAAAAAGTTTAGTGGTTTTTGCATCATTTGGTTGATTTCTTGTGTTAAAGATTGAATTTTGTTAGTACTTTTATGTTTAGAATCATCACAAGTGTTTAGGTTTTCATTTGGTAAGCTTGAATCATCTTGGTTGGGTTGTTTTTGGATTGAAAAGTGATGTTTATATGGTTTTTCTTGCTAGCGACTTAGCTCACGGATTTTTTTCTTCATAGCGACTTGCTTTACAAATTTGTAGCGAGTTACAGTTTTAAACCTAGCGAGTTAGATCTAGCGAGTTAAAGTACAAGTAGTGGACTCTCCACTACGAGTAGCGACTTGGTGGTAGCGACTTGGTCTGTAGCGAGTTGCTCTTTAGCGACTTGCATCTTTAGCGACTTGAGTAGCGAATTGCTGCCAAAATTTTGCTAGCGACTTGAGGCTTAGCGAGTTACTACTTAGCGACTTGCATTTGTCTAGCGACTTGGGACTCTAGCGACTTAGTGGTGTAGCGAATTAAGTGTTAGCGAGTTGCAGTGCAAATTGTTAGCGATTTAGTATTCTTAGCGACTTGGTACTTAGCGACTTGGTTCAAGGGGTTTAGCGACTTGGTTGATTTTTACGTAGAAGAGGTTTGACCAAAGTTGACTTTTTACGTCAAAACTTCAAACGGCCATAACTTTTGATCCGTAACTCCGTTTTCAGCGAAATACCTGTCAAAACGACCGGAACAGGCTGAATATTGTGAGGTTTCACCACGATGTCGTGAAACGAATTTTTCGAGGCCCAAATCCCCTCTGAAAGGAAGTTATTGAGGTTTTAAGTTTTTAGACCTAAAAATTCTCCGTAAAAACGTGCATAAACCAATCCAAATCTCAACCAAACAACATATCTGCTAATCCTACAAACAATCCTAAGTCCTAACACACAATTGTATATCATTGTGACAATCCATCAGTCATCTTAACACGTTCCATTGGTCATTGCTTAACGGTTTGGTCTTGATTTTAGTAAAATCCCGCGAAAGATTCTATTTCTCGGTTTAAATCATAGACTTGTAAAATCCCGTGCATTCTACCACATCATGTCTTACTCTACTGACCCAGTGATTTCAGAAGTGCTTAAACTGTATGATGTTGTGGACAACAATGATAATGTATGCTACACTGAACGGTTAAAAATGATGGAATCAATCAATGAGGATGCGAAATCTCCGTGTTTAGAATCTAAAGAGAGAGAAATGCACCAGTCAAGGTTACAGAATGCTCTTGCAAAAGGTAAGGAAAGTTGCATTGAACCTTATCGTCAACTTCATTCACACCTCATGTTACTCACATCTACAACTATGGAACGAACATGCATTGCCCTTTTCCGTCAAGATTTATCCACATTAACGGGAACATTACTATTGAACTTAGAACAATTAGAACAACAACTTGATAAAGAAAAGGTTCAAAAGGATTGTTCCAGTGCTGCACTTCATGTGATCCACAAACAATTTCAACCATTCATCAATGGGAATATTCATCGATTATGATCAAGACTTCCATTGAAATATCTTTCAAGAGACACACTGGAATGGTAATTAGCATGTTCATTGAGACACTTATTCATATCATGCATAATGTGGAGAAGTATATTGAGGAAGTTACTCAGAAAAATGAAGAAGTGGATGTGTGTCTGGTGCAGTTAAGAGATTGTTGTGTTGAGATGGGTAAAGCATCAGATGATGGATCAGTTGGAACTGAATACATAGGCTCAGAGGCAGATAAGCTTGAAACGGCCCGTGGTTCAGTGACTCTTGTTACACATGATGTGGATGCAGATATCAGACCGATAAATGAACAGGTTTCATGTGATGAGGTACCCTTATCTTTTCAACATAGTGCATCTGCTAATGTACCTAAACAAACTGATCTCAATGCTGAACATGATTTTGATAACTGTTCCTTGGTTAAGGATGAGTCTAATAATTTCAAAACAAATGATATGGTTGATAAAAAGGCTTTCGATGAACTTTCAAACAAACTCTCAAATCTTGAAAAACATTGCATTTCACTTGAAATTGCGATACAAAGTAAAGAAGAAAGTTTCCAAATTAACAAACCATGTAAAAATCCGGAACTTACTGAATTCCGTGAACTTTTTGAAATGAACACTTTGAAAGCTCAGCTTCAAGACAAAGACTCAACCATCAACAATTTGAAGAAACATATTTCTGATATGCATGTGAAAAGTAATTTGGTTACAAGTAATTATGATATTAATGCTATTGATGATATTCAAATGAGAAATGATGAATTAGCGGTTTGTGTGGCCAAATTACTAAAGGAAAATGAGTCTTTGAGAAAGCATCACATAGAACTAAGTGACTCTATCAAAGAAGCTAGAACTACATCAATGGAACAAACAAACTCTTTGATAGCTAAAATTGATGATCTCAAAGCTCAACTTCAGGAAAAGAGTTTCGCCATTGTTGCTTTAAAAAATGAGCTCAGAAAACAACAGGGAATAGTGTGAACACTAAGTTTTCAAAACCATCAAACTTGGGAAACCAGTTATTAGACAACCGAATGCGTTTAGATCCGAACGACCAAAATTTTCAAAAACGCGGTTTGCCTCCCAAGTTGATGCGGAACAAGTTTTGACAAAACCAGTCACTTCACCTCACTTGCCTAGGAAAATTGATATGAATGACTTGTATAAGAACTCTTATCTTGAAATGGCTAGAAAGAAGGCGCAGAATCGTAAAGACGGAATTTTAGGTGCAAGACCTAGGATGATGAATTCTTCAAGATTTCAAGGCACTACTAATAGTTCTAAACCATTACCTAGGAACACTAATCTAAAGACTAGGGATTGGCGTACATCTAAGAGTAGTTGCGTTTCAATTAAAGCTATTCCCATAGCAGATCACTCTAAGAAATCTAGATCTATTTCTGAATCCAAACAAACTGTTTGCTCAAAGTGTCTGAAATGTATCTTTAATGCTAATCATGATAATTGTTTCACAAAATCCCTAAAGAAAGTAAATGCTCATGCAATGGTACAACCTGTTAAGTCTAGGATTTACACTGAGTCATCCACAGTGCATATGAAGCAAATGAAACCAAAAGCCTCACCTAGATGGTTACCAACTGCTAAATCTTTGGAAACTAGGAATAAGGATAAGTCTCTCACTATGCATAAGAAGACTAACAATCCTAGACCTTGCCATAAGTGGGTACCATCTGGTAGAATTTTTAAGGATGCTGGACTTAGGTGGATACCTACAGGAAAGATGTTTACCAATGGCATTCTCAATGTTGACCATGAAACCCCAAAGGGTTTGGATACTGATGTCACTAACCATAATATATGCAATCAAGTTTGTAATATTAGTGCAGGTAGTCCTTACTCAGTTGCAGATACTTCGATCCTTCAATACATGGACTAGCTTAAAGTATGGATAACAAAAGGATTGATATCTCATAACTCACGGGTTCAAGTTACTCAACATTGATATTCAATCGGCGATGACGTCTGTTCACATCAGTTCAGGCCTTGTACTCCAAAGAAAAGAAATGTGTACGTTTCAGTGCGCATTATCTTCGAAAGAAGAGAAATCTTCTTATGACGTCTGTTCACATCAGTTCAGGCCTCGCACTTCAACACTATGGCGTCTGCAGATAACACTTCAGGCCCCGTTCCTCAAAGAAAAGAAAGGTGTACGCTTCAGTGCGCTTTATCTTCTTAAGAAGAGAAATCTTCATGCTTATGATCATTCTCATCGACATTCTTCATCAACATGCTTCATGCTTTTTCCATGCGCTTGAGTCATCAAGTGATCCGGACTACTGATTATTACTCTTATTCCACTTGCTCAATATAATGAAGATGGCGACATCATGTGCTAATTTTGCAGGGGAGAAGTGTGAATGGAATACATTTGGATGATAATCACTTGTTTAATCAAGAATGGCATCTCCGTATGCAATTCTTGAGGGGAGAAGAAGTGTGAATTTTTGCATTGTTGATTGAAATTTGAGAATATATGGTCAAACGGCTCCTAACTCATGTAAGAACCGAGATTCTTCTTATCGGATCATCTTCACATGTAGTTTCTTCTAAGAGCCGTTGGTTGACTTCTTCATACGGGCTGATATGATTTAATGACAAAGTGCTTCAATTGCTGGGCTAATTTCTTTGATGAACGTCTTTCTGTTCTTGTTTGATTGGGAGAGATTTTAATTAAGGGGATTTGCTATTTACAAGTTAACGGGAATGCCTTTGATATGAAGAAGATGTTAACTGTCTATTTCCCCATTCGGACAATCTTGAATAAGGTCGAGTCTACTGTCTAATCTACATTTTCTGCTACATGATTAGAAGTCTAAAGACGAATTGCATTTGATGATCTAAAGACTTCTTCTTAATCCGGGCTGAGAAGAACACTTGAAAATCTTCGTCAGTTTAGGGGAGAGCACTAATTGGGGGATAGTAATAAGCCAAATTTAATCCCCAATTAGACTTGCTCATATGCTTTTGCAATGATTCATTGTTTAATTTTTTGATGACTCTCCTCCAACGCCAAATTTTTCAATTACTAAGGATAACTGGGATTCATTGTTTTTCAAAGATATGTTTGATGAGTATTTCCAACCGCTAGCGAATGTTGATCATCCAAGAAGTACTTCTCAGACTACTCAAGAAGCCTAATCTCCAGTTATTCCTCAAGGTGTTGTTAATGACTATCATAATATTTCCAACCGCTCTTTGGTATTCCTTTTCCAAATCTTCACGGATTATTATTCATGAATAATGATCCGCTCTTTGGTATTCCTTCGCCAAATCTTCACGGATTATTGTTCCTCTCATTGTGCACGCTATAAATCAACCACATGAACATTAAAGAAAATGACTACCTCATCCACTCGAACACATTATTGGTGAATCTTCCAGATCAGTCACTACATGTATACTTTTAGGAAGAATGCATTGATGTTGAGGCATCATTTGTTCCGGTTCATTCAGTGGGTGAATGTACATCCGATTGTATGTTTATTCACGTGTTGGGTATTTGACATAAGTTGATTACTTCGGAGTTAATCGTTTATCACATATTTGAGATTGAAGTTGACCTTCACAAAGGTGTTTTCTTATTTTATCTTGAAGTCGGGGATGGTTGGATGCATGACTTTCAATGATAACTTGCTCGTGATTGAACTTAAGTTGAAGACTTGGTTTATCTAGTTACCAGCAGTCGGGCTGGATGGTTGAAGACCTGGTTAACTATCACTTCAAGGAGTTACGTTGTTTTACCCAGTGACACACGCTTATGTCATTGTGGATAATCGCAAGAGGTGTTAATGTCTCATACTTTGGTTGAGTATTGAGTACCTGGAGATTTGCTTGGAGCAAAAATTCTCGACACCGTTCTTCCAACATTAGTGCAAGCTTAAGATGCAAATGCGGGGAATTCTACTTCAGTTTCAAGTTTGGTACATTGGGTTTTCTTCATCAGTGGTCACTTCAAATTGTCTACGAATGGGTTGATAAATATAGTCAGAGAGAGTTTTTATAGCAGTTGATTCTCACAAGATTCATTTGAGCTAATTTTGTTCTTCTCTATTTCAAGAATATTTGGTATGTATAATGTGTTGTTGATTCTGAGGTATCAAGGGGGAAGGAGACATACATCTAAACACACAACGAGTACACGTGATGAACCTAATACTTCTTTTCTGTTGAAGTAATCCCGGGAAAGACAAATGTCATAACAGTAGAGAAACTCAGTGTTTACTCATAACCTTTGATGTATTATTCCAACCTTTTGGGAGGAAGTGGTCTCTGGATACTTTTGGTATGTGTTAACTCAGCCCTCAGTAGAAGGAAATATGAGAAGAATATTCGGTTCGTGAGATGATATTGCTTATCGACATCTTCGATATGAATAATGGTAAAGTGCTTCAGATTATTCCTTCATGTATACATTATTATGTTGATTCCGATAAGATCACAACCATCATGGGGAGAGATATGGGTACATCTAGAACTCACAACATGTTCACCTGATCGGGCTTAATCAGTTATTCTGGAGTTGACATCTGCAGAGATGATCAGTAACTCAACATGTTACTTGAATGTCATCATCTCTACTCTTGTTGGGAACATGTGTACATCATGGGCTGATTGGTTTTATGTAAGATAATTGGAATGCATTTGGAAATATGAAGATGTTGATGTATTGTTCCCCTGAATAGACAACTGGTCAATCTCGAAGAGTAATGTGTACATCGGCGACGCACAACAGGTTCATATGATCGAAGTTCATCAGTTATGCCGGATTTGATAACCACTGATTCGATCTATGTTTCAACTTGTTACTTTGGTGTTCTCGTGTTCTTCGGGTGCGAGCTTCATTCAATGAGACTGTTTTCATTCATTTCTACTTCTTGGAAAATGGTCTTTATACTCGGTTTGTCGGTTTGAGGGGAAGCTACCAAAGACTCACTTGTTGATGGCTCAAGTTCTTTCGACGATTCAAGGGCCTCGTATGCTTTGGTGGTGAAAGTTTAAGAGATGATGACTTCTATCTTCTACAAAGTCTTTGAGCGATTTCCTTATTTCGATTTACTCGTATCATCATCCTCTTAACCTATTTCTCTATATCTGTAAATATTTATCAAAAAACTAAAAAAAAAAAAAAATATATATATATATATATATATATATATATATAAAATCTTCAAAACCCATAAAAAAATTAATTAAATTATAAAATTAGAAAAATACCAAAAATATGTTTTTCTAGACATGTCTTCTGGTATCGATAACATCTACGGTCTTAGAAATGTCATTCAATAATGGCACGGGACTTTAGATGAAGTTCGAGCAGGAGGTGTAAATATTCTTTCTTAAACATGTCTCAAAATATGGCTTACAGTTACTTCAGACTGTAACCCGTGCTTATAACTATGGCTTACAGTTATTTCTGACTGTAACCCGTGCTTTAACAATGGCTTGCTATTATTTCTGATAGCAACCCGTTTTTCAAGAAAGGAAAGTGCTACGCTTAAACGATTTTCACAAAATTCGTGCACTTATCCTAAAACAAAATAAGGAAGGTATGTCGAAGGACTGCTGTTCCTACACAAATGTTTTTCCGTCTAAGATTCTTCAGAAAAATATTTGTTGTTTTCAAAAAGTTGTGGAAAATGAGTTGCTTAAAATCTATCAGATTCAGAGTTTTTGTGTAAATTGAAAACTCAATCAATGACTTCAGCGCTTTTAATCTTTTCAGAAAATAAGTCATTGATTGAGGGGGAAAATGTTTTCAAATTTATATCATCTAACGGACTTTCTTAATTATCCTACGTGCTTATCTGAAAAAATATAATTGCCTATGTTGAAGGACTAGGTTTCTAGGATATGATTGTTAGGTTTAGATGATTAGAGTTTGAGAAACACATTTTACCCATACCTTACATGATCTGATTGATATGTTGGATTGACTTTTATTAGTCAATTGTTGTTTGGGTGTTGTCGACCACCATATATTTGTATGTGTGTTCACTAACGTATGCAGGTATATTGGTTATAAGAATGTTCCCGATCCGGATCCCACAATTGAAGATGATTGGATGCCGAAAGGAAAGGGTAACTATATCTTGGGTTGACAAATGAAGAAACGGAGCTTTATTGGACTTCAATGGAGTTGGCATGAAATGCAACGTAAGAGGTCTTTGCATCGCAGATGGTTTTCTTCAGCAAGTGAAGAAACGGTGCTTAATTGGACCTCAGTTGGCATTCAAATGCAACGTAAGAAGAAGTCTCACTGCATTTGCAGACGGTTTTTCTTCCAACCCTACAACAACAACAACGGAAGCTTCTCAACCACTAACGTATCTTTGTGCAGGATATCATTTTTATACAATTTTGAATAAATTTGAATAAATTGTTTTGAAAATGGAATATATTGTTTTGAAAATATATTGGACTACATTTTGAAAATCACCGGACTTCATTTTATCAAAACTTAAGTCACTCAATTATCGACTTCGGTCATCGATTGAGGGGGAGAGTGATTTAATTTAAAATATTTTCATACAATATATCTTCAAAAAGTCCGTTTTGTACAACAAAAAGTGGTGATATAAAGATTTAATGTTATGTCATGGTATGATTTTTTCTTTAGAATCAAGGTCTTTCAAAATGAAATCTTTTCTGTTCTTGTTTGATTGTGAAATTGTTTTGTTTTACTTAAAAGATCTCTTAAAAACTATCATACCTGACACTAACAATCTTTAATGTCTTAAAATGGTCCTTATCTGTCATCTTTCAAAATTGAATCTTGCCACGTCTTTCCCCAAATTTTTCTAAATGATTTAAATCAGTTGGGATCACAAATCTCAAATGGTTTGATATTTCTGATCGGGGTAGAGATCGTGATTTAAATCTCAAATCTGTTTTAAATGGAATTGGTTTTAGTCCTTTAAAGGCACTCCTGCCTCCATGTGCCAAACGATTTCATACACAATGCACATGTTGAGGAGGAGGATTTATCCAAAAAAACATGATGAGTATTTAAACCAGGCCACATATTCTCCCATATCTTCTAAACCTTATTAAATCACTTGGGATCCAAAATCTCAAAGGGTTTGATATTTTTGTTCGGGGGAGAATTTGTGATTTAATTATGAAATTTGATAAAAGGTGATCGTTTTGATTCAGTTGTGCAGGCTGCTCTCTCATATATGCTAAACGCTTTCGAATCTCGAAGCATATATTGAGGGGGAGCATTTTATATGAAAATAAACTATCGAGGTACAAAAGCTTTTATGTTTTAACATAATGTACCTTGATTGAGTTTTCAAATGGTTTCTTAAATGGCTTTTGTAATCGTGGATGTGCTTCAAAAGAACTGTTGCCTCTATGTGATAAAAATGATTTCAAATATCCTATGCACATATTGAGGGGGAGAATTTTACCATGAAAATCAAATGGCTTTTTCGTATGAAAATTGTGATCAAAGAAAATATTTCAAAGTCCTCTTGCCTCCTTGTGCTAAACAATTTCTAAATCATACGCACATGTTGAGGGGGAGGTTTTCTAAATGATCAAAACTATTAAGGTACAAAATGCTTTGATCTCGTATCACAAGTACCTTGATTGTTTTTCCAAATGATTTTTCAATTGGTTTCATGAAGGAAAGAACAATACCAAAAGACCGACCAATTTACTTTATGCATGGTGTTATAAGGATGGTTAGGTTAGGTATTTATTCCCACGATCCGCCAGAACCGGAGGGATCTACCCAGGGATAATCCACTAGATAGTGTAGAGTCCTTAGGTATGATGAAAAAAGGAGAAAAGTGAGATATGGGAAGAGTGCGGACTGAGACAGAGCTAATACTGAAATAAACCCAACAAGGTTCTAGTAATGAAGTCTCGGTAAGCACTGAAGGGGTTGAAAAATGAAAAAGAATTGAATATGAAAAGGGTGAAAAGAATTAGCCCTCCAATAATTCAACCTTAGGGCAGTAACCGGGTTCAATACATATGCTACTGGTTGTTACCAAGGTAACACTGGTATTGAAGACAAGACGTCATGGACCCAGTGACGCACTGCACTACAACTTCCCAAGCCACTCAAGTTCCTCTTAAAAGGGCTTGTTTCATTCTCATGGGGAACCGACATTATCTATCGACTTTCTCTTAGAGATGGTTGATATTGAAGTAGGAGACCCTCTCCCTAGTCTCCGGCACAGGAACCAAATGTGCACTATTGAGTCTAGAGCCCAGAGATCATCCACAATATCTCATTAGGACACTAAATTCATGAAGACTTGCTGTTTCACACAATGTGGAAAGTAAGTATATATTAAGAGTCCTACGCATTATCCTTGTGGTATTGCCAGAACATCCGAGTGATATGAAAATATTCACAATGAAGATGGAAATCCTTCTAGAGCCAACATCAAACAAGCTCTTGGTGGGTGACATGTGAAATCTTGCAAAAGATCAAGCTTGTGACAACTGGATAGAAACGATGGGGAGATTCTTTCTTGAATCAACCTTGGTCCAGGAATGGAATTGACGAATGCTTTTGGAAAAACCGTTCGATGTGCAAACCTTCTTTTCTCTAGCACGTCGAATGTGTATTCATTTTCAAATTCAAAAAGTATCTCTGAATGAAAAAATGCTTTTGGAAAAACCGTTCGATGTGCGAATCTTCTTTTCTCTAGTACATCGATTGTGTACTATTTTCAAATACAAAAAAAGTGTTTTGATTGAAAATTGATCTTTCTCATAAAACCTTCGTCGTATTGCAAAACTCTTTATTCTAAGCAATACGCGATTGTTTTCAAATCAATTTTTCATCAATCAGTGAATCTCAATTAGCTGGTTCACTCACTCCGTGTTGTCTTCTTTGAGACGTTCCGGTTTGAGAACAGCTAGAACATCTACGAAACCCTGTCAAGGAGATTCTTAGGAATCCTACGATCACAGGCGTACTTTGTACTGATCAACGGGGAACCGTGGGCCGTGTACCTCAATTCAACGAAAGTGATCAAAGACACTTTCGTGTGTTTTATTGCTAACTGTTGTTTGTAGGTATATTTGGACGGTTGCGGTGATCGAATTGAGAAGTCAATCCAAAGCCGCATGTTCACAGCATCCACACTTAATTTGAAGAAATCATGACTGGTGCATATCTACATAACCGGTTCGAGATTTTTATACTATGCTTACGCTACGCTGCTGCAAATATCATGAACCGTAAGGCTTCGCTACTCGATGGAAAGATGTCATGATTCAAAAGTGTGAGCATGTCGGTCCAAATGTCACAACTTCACATGAAGGCAACACTACTATGGATGATCGAGAGAGATTTCTTGTGGTGATGATCTCAAAGAAAGCTCGAAGATCATCAAAGATGTGGATCGATTAAAGGCCTCCACTAAAAGTACAAATCAATGCGGACTTTGAAGAATCGCTACAAAAGCACAAAGATTGTTGAAATGAAGAATTGAAGTCTACGAGCTCAAGAACCAAGACAAGAATAGAATGCTAGGATTTGAAATGTATAACATGGGGTGACCTCCCTTAGGGGGAGATTTTTAGGAATTAGAAAATTCCATAGTGAAGAGTCGGTCACCCCTAATATTATCTAGCACAAGTTAGCTCGTAGACATATCGTTATTTACGTTATTTAGTTAGCTATTTAGTTTAGTGCAACACCGTGGAGGAAGGACGGGTCTTTACCCTTTGTATACGATCCACGAGGCGATAGGAGGTCGTTATGTTTGTGACTATAAATACCCTCTACCTTCCAAGGTAGAGGGTTGGACCTTTCATTCATCTTAATCTAACCTTCTATGTTTTCTTTCACTCTCTCTCTCTAGAAAGGCTCCCACTTTCTCTCTCTAAAACCTCTAAATAATTCGACCCATATTATTGTTTGTTATGTGTTTATGAAATCCAATATGACACATAAATAAAACTAAAAGTAATTTAAAGTTATATGCAGACTAGATGAACTACATCTGCCTCAGAATTTGTGACCTCTTTTAAAATGTTTAGTTTAATAGGCAAAACGTTGATTTAGTTGTTACCGTGATGGTTTAGTTATAGGTCAAATAGGTCATGGGTCGAAACAGGTCAAATGGAAACACAGTCAACGGGTGTGGGTCAACTGGTTCGGGTTGGGTCAAGATTGCCAAGTTTATGTTGTATTCAAAATAGCTTAGCGAAACACTTTAATAATGGGCTTATTAGGTTTTTTGTTTGAAGGTCACTGTAGTAGTAGTCAAAAGTATGGAATTAACATGGCACTTTTTAATGCGATTTATTTTTGTTGTATATACAAACACTTTCTAATACGTTCTATCTGCAATTTTATTTGACAGATTTGGAAATGAAATGATCATTAATTTGGATGGTTATGGATAAAAGGCTTGCAGACTGGACATGTCGTCAAATTGTTTGCTAGAATAATCTGCCTTGAGTGATTAACGGGTTAGATTTGGAAATATCTGGTTATTAACAACCATCTCCAGCAGTCACCACCAAACACCTAAATTCCCTCAATTTAAAGAAAATCACCAAATTTTATAAAATTAAAACCCTAACCCTCTTATTCAACTTCAAAACTGTTTGAGGGAAGAAGATGGGTTTTTGGGTATAAAAAAATGTACAAAGCTTATTGAAGATGTTTGGGTAAGCTCATGTCAAAGTGCTTTGTACATTGGGATGTATTTGTATTTTTCCTAATTATCATGTGTAGAGCAGCGTGAGGTTGTGAGATGGATACCTGTCATGGGAATATGGGAATAGGCTGGACAAGCTTATACCAAAGTGCTTATTATTTATTTGGGGGAACAGGGGTTTTTTTGATAATGAATAAACGCATAAGTTAAGCATAAGGTTATCCTGATACATTACATCATCTTAGTATCCTTTGGGCATGATTGAAGCCAATATAATGTATGTAGCCTTGTTCTGCCTCGAGATAAGAAGCACATATATAAAGGCGTTATCTTTGTTAAGTTTGGTTTTAAAAGCTGTAAGGATTAGTTTCTCTGAAATTCTTTGTGACAAATTAAGTTTGAATAGCAGTTATCTTTAAAGGAGTGTTTGGGTTTGAAGATTGGTCAGATGGCTATGTGCCTTGGTAGTTGGTACTGAAATTCTTTGACTCATAAGAACTCTTTTCTCACACTATTACAAAATCTGAAACAAAGCCCCCTTAATAGAGCCCTGTTAATAGGAAAAAAGGTCTCTATAAAGGTGTCCGTCAAAAACAAAGGCATAAAGCCCGGCTATGAAATGAGAAAACCAGGGTCTAATTCGGCCACAAAATAGAGCCCTGCCGTAAAACTTCCTCTTTTTGTATGATTTGATTATATGAAAATGGTAGATTAGATAGAGGTTTTTGAGGTTGACATGATTTAGTTTAACTTTTAGTGTAATTGTCGGTCACTCAGGTGAAACGTTCAACTTACGGGGTCGTGTTTTTAGCTTATTTTGGGCTTATGATCTTATTTGGTTCAGCTTATACATGTGTTTTTGTAACTATAGATTCAGGTTTACATCGGTATCACTATCACATGTTTCTTCTAAATAAAGACATGGATATAGAAACTTAGATACATGATATGTGTTGGTGGAATTACTGATTCGTAGAAGAATGGTGATATAACTGAGCCCATTCCAGAAGTTATTACTTCAGCCATGGCTAAGGTAGGATTATTTCTTATCTTGTATTTCTTTCTTGTGTAAATGATAAGCCTTGGCATTGGTAATAGCACTGAGCCCATTCCATAAGTTATTACTTCAGGTCCACAAGAAAATTATGTGTTTATAACATTATTGATATGTTTGACTTTTGTTGCAAAATCCCGAATTTTGTTACTGTCAATGGCTGTTTTTGACATAGACTCGTTAACATTGTGAACCATATATATGACACTTCAATCCTAACCCGTTGGTATTTCCTCTTCTTTGTATTGCAGAAAAGCATTGGCTAATGCTTTATCAGTCACACCATAGATGTGGACCCTTGGAAATGCAGGCTTCGGAGCCTGACAGGTAACACATGATCTAAACTAGAGATGTTCCATAACGGGCAGCTAGTCAGGTTGGGAAAAAGTGAAATGCAGTCTGGACTGGATCAGGTTGACCTGCAAACGTGGTCTGTCCTTTTCTTAAACTTGTTTAAAAATAATGATTAATGAATGTTTTCAGCCTGTTGAACACATTAAACATAACAGAACGTATTGATCTATTTATAAGTAAAATGCTTGAAACTGCGACCTCTGTATTCGAGAGTTCGTTTCTTAAAAACGTAAATATTTTCTTCCCTTTGAAAGAGCAACAAATTACTGGAATGGGGTCAGTGATATCACCAATGCCAAGGCTTAACATTTACCGCCATTCATATGTTTGAAGCTCGAAAGAATGATAAAGTGTGTTTGTTTTAGTTTATGCAGGTGATCAATGTGGTGTATTGCTAATTATTACTGTTATTTGGAGCTTGTACTTGGATGGGTAAAGTCAAGATTTATTATGTATTCGTCATATGGCCCGATTCTCAATTCTAAAGGCAGATTGGAGACGACATCAACTTCATCAAACCCCATCTGTTTTTCTCGAGTTATTCAAAGGAAGTGATGATAACGATACTTACAGTGACGTCTATGGTGTATGTTTTAGTTTCATTTCTGCTCTAGAAGTTAATAAGGTTGGCGTGTATCTTTTTAGATGTGTTGTTTGCAAAAGTAGTCATACAGTAGGCAAGCTCAATGTATCAACTCATTTGTAATGTCAATGGATCTTCCTTATTTGAATCAATACTATGTTCATTTCGGAAAAGAAGAGCAACAAATTCATTCATGGCTGAAATTATCTCAGAAACTGTAGTGGTTGCCTTGTAGGTTTAACATTGTAAGGCTAATGCACTGAACAAGGCTACTAGTAATGGTATCTGATAAATTATTATAAGATAAATCGAGATGGTTCAACATCTTGAGGTCTTCAATCTCTGATGGAATGGAACAAAATAATGACACGTTCAGTTAAAGATGTTTTTTGAGTCTGCCCATTTGACCCATTTTAGTTTTTGCTGTTCTTTGGTTTGTTTCACAACAGTGGGTGTAAGTTATATGTTTCCACATTACATTAGTAAGTAGACACAAGACTCGTTTTTTGTAACTTAATTGACCTAGTTCAGTATATCTATATTTTTAGGACAATCCATAACTACACCTTTTTTGTTAACTAAACTTCCATTTAGTAGTAACTTTGGCAACACTCTCAACTCTCAAGTTTCAAGTCTCTAATGTGAATGTACATGTGTTGGACCAACTGTATATCAAAATATTCGAGCTAATTTATATATCAGAAATCCACTTTGGTCATTATTGACACATTTTTAATACAATACACTTGCAGTAATAATACAGTATACCAAACATGAGGTTAAGTTTCTATAAAATTGAACCATACACTGCTCGAAACCAGAAGAGGGGGAAGCCTCGAGCTTTCTCATTCAGATATTCAAGAAAAATTAAACCATAATTACGAACATCTATAACAAATTAACATTTATTTAACTACGACATGCACCGCTCCTTGTTGCAGTTACTCTCAACTTCATCATACAAGCTTGATGATAGACCTGAAGAGTTCAAAAATAAAACCATTTTAGTGATGATTTATTAACAAACTCATGTAAAATCAGATTCTACAAAATGGGGGAACAGAGTACCGTATATATTTTGAAGCAAGTCGAGAATGCGCTGCAACTCGTTAACAACAATTTCAATTTTCATCCGTTGTGGTGGGGAATCAACAGAGCACGATACTCCAATCTTGATAATTGCAACCAAACATTCTTCCACTTTCTTTGCATTCGCTTCCGTACTTTGCAACACAATTGCATCATCATTAATAACATCGATTACGTGATCCAGTAATGCCATGTAGGCAAATTTATGAAGGCTAAGACCATCGTTGAACATGTCATCTGTCGGCTTTTTCCCGGTCATCACCTCTAGTAATAATATTCCAAAACTGTAGACATCCCCAGTACTTGTCATTTCACTCCCGAGACCATACTCTGCGAATTAAAAACAGTTAGTTAATTTACAAACTGTAATTTGTGAGTAAAAATAAGCGTCATGGAATACTACCTGGAGGTGCATAACCAATTGTTCCTTTAACCCAGGTTGAGCTGTTTTGGTTTAAGTTTGTACCAAGTAGTCGAGCTAAACCAAAGTCTCCAACATGAGCCACCATATCATCATCAAGTAGAATGTTACTAGGCTTCAAGTCACCGTGAACAATCGTTGTTTGGCAACGATTGTGAAGATAATCAAGTGCGGTTGCAACATCACTGAGAATTTTTATTTTTAGAAGAAGGTTCAGTTTCGATGTATTTTCACTTGAATGAAGCCAATCGTGGCATTGGGCATAAACTCGTAAACCAGCGCTTTAAAGTCATTGCCTTGTAAATCGGTAGTCGAACTTGAAGTTATTATCTTCAACAGATTACGGTGCCTAATATTCCGCCATGCTTCACATTCTGCTATAAAACTTTTGTGAGCTCCCTTATTTTGAAGATGCAGAACTTTGATTGCAACAAATTTGTCATCATCCGGATCGAGGATCCCTTTATAAACAGAACTGAAGCCACCCTCTCCAATCAAATTTGTTGTAGAGAACCCATCGGTAGCCTTGAGAAGTTGATGGTATGAAACTTTCAAGAACCCTTCACTCCCTGATGATTGAGAAGGTTGACTGTTGCGTTTCTTCTTACACAAAAGATACACAAAACATAATACGACGAGCAACGTGACTGCAATCAGGATGACTAATACGAAGAAAAGAAACCTTTTTTTCATACTACCCGTCTCCTTGCATTCGGGTAACTTAAGTGTAACCAAACCACCACAAAGCCTATCGTTCCCCAAAACTGAAAATGCACTTGTATTGGCAAACACTCCTACAACCGGTACTTCACCCTCAAAATCATTAAAGGATAGGTTCAAAAATCCTAAGGAATTCCATTTGCCTAAGAATTGAGGAATTTTACCAGATAAATTATTTTGAGAAATGTCAAGTACCTCCAATCCTCTTAAGGAACTTAATGAAGATGGTATTATGCCTTGAAATATGTTGCCACTAAGGTACAACTCTGTAAGGCTAATACACTCACCAAGGCTACTAGGAATGGTACCTGATAAATTATTATAAGCTAAACTGAGATAGCTCAACATCTTGAGATCTTTAATCTCTGATGGAACGGAACCAGACAGGCGGTTTTGAGAAAGATCTAAAAAAATAGTTAGTGATGGAAGTTGAAGAAGTGGCCAGGGTATGTTACCAGTGAGTCTATTGTCTCTAAGGTTTATCCCATTAAGTTGTTTACAATTCCCAAGGCTTGATGGAACATGACCTTCTAATTTGTTGGAATATAAATAAAGTTTATTCAACAAGGATAGGTTCCCAATGGCATCAGGTATAGGCCCTCAAAATTGATTTCTAGATAGACTAAGAAATTGTAGCTTTTGAAGTTTACCAATGGTACTAGGGATCTTTCCTTTGAATCGATTAGACTCTAAATCTAAATTGGCCAAGCCAACTAGACTACCTATACTTGAAGGGAGGCTTCCAAATAATTGATTGTCTCCTAAATATAGAGAGCTCAGTTGATGAGAGAGATTACCTATTGATATTGGAAGCACTCCTGTAAGGTTGCAATTACCAAGTCCCAAAACTACTAATCTGGTGCAGTTTTTCAAAGAATCAACAAACCCCAGGTCATCACCTTCTCCGCGTCCATGGAAGTTGTTATGATGTAATCTAATTACATAAATATCTCTTAGTTTGGAAAAATCGATTGTCAATTTCCCACTAAAATTGTTGTGACTCATTTCAAGATATCCTAATTTAGAACAATTAGAAATAGAAGGTGGAAGAACTCCGGTTAGTTCATTTGTCCTTAACTGAAGGAACTCAAGATTTGGGAGCTGATTACCAATTTCTGAAGGAAGACTACCAGTGAGGTGATTAGTAGATAAAGACAAATTAACTAGGAGTGAGAGGTTGAAAATGGAATGAGGGATGCTTCCGTATAAGTTGCACTCACCAGCGTCAAATCTCAACAAGCTTTTCCAAAGACCCAAGGTATCTGGAATTCTCCCACCCAACGGGTTCCCGACAACAGCGAACACTTTCATTGACGAGATGTTCCCCAAGAAAGGTGGGATTCCACCTGTTAAGTTATTCAAGTGAATTTCAAGAGTAGCAAGTTTCGAGAGTAAACTCACCTCCTTGGGTATGCTTCCAGTTAGCTCATTTTGATAGAGCCAAAGGTCTTCGAGGTTAGAACAACCAGACAAGTTTGTTGGAATGACTCCAATGAATTCATTTATATTAAGTAAAAGACGACGTAGCCTAGATAGACGACCAAGTTCATGAGGAATGGTTCCTTGAAAGCTGTTGTTCGCGAGAATAAGTTTACGGAGGAAGCTGAGGTTTCCTACATGAGGAAACAATGAGCCTTCTAAGCCTTGCGAAACCAGTCGTAAAACAGTCACTCGTTTGTCTCGCTTTCCACATGAAATACCACTCCAGTCACATAAATGAAAGGAATGGTTCCACGAGGTTAGAACTTTGTATGGATCATGGGTGATCTTTGATTTAAATGACAACAGCGCGTGATAATCAGTCTCGTTACCGCCATATGAAGCGGAGATGGTGGCGGAAGTAAGACATGTTATCGCGAGACCGAAAAAGAGAAAAGAAATACGGGAGGAAGCTGATAAGCATATCATTGCTTGTGGTGACTTCATTTTTTGAAATTAACTTAAAATTATAAGAACAAGTATTGGCTTTTTATAGTCGGATTGAGCAAGACAATGTAATTGGTAATAACTAATTAATTTCTACGTATAATCATATCAGGGATGACTTTAAAGAAGAGTGGTAAGACTAGACTTATAGTGCATTATAACTTTAATCATGCCATCCAATAGCACCACTAGCAAGTCTTATTTTCTCCTGTTCAAACAAGTTAGTTGTAATATGCACATAAACCGTTTGATAAAATGTCTCAATGAAATAATTTACAGGATAACTCAATTTGTTAACTACTATCATTTTAGCATAAATCCTTTGTTACTATGAATACTAAGTATATTTGCTTGTAACTGATTTAAATTTGCACATTGCATCCTTGGGAAGCTCCATGCAGGCCATTCTCTATGTGCATAAAATTTGAATTTTTGCACGTCAAACTTAAAATTTAATCATAAAATCAAACTTTTGAAAATCATAAAAGTTCGTATTGTATGTTTAACTCCATCTAGATTCTTCACCTTCTGTTGGATCATCTTCAAAAACTTTGAAGTACAAAATTCAATTATTTGCCTATTTCTTCTTTGCCTTATGGGATCCTTTCCTCACGAAGCATTTAGAATACCTTGCATTAAAACCCTATAATTTGAAAGTATTGCTAAAAGTGTACATGCTAAAAGTGTGTGGTACTACGTTGAGTTCAAGTATCATGATACACTATCTAAGTCCAAAACATCTACAGAAAACACAACATGTGTTACTAATGGAACATATATGTAGATAGATTTGTGATGTTATAGAAGGTGAAGTAATTTGTAACTTTCAGTACATCCAAGTACAAATCCTATGTCAATCTGTTAAATTTTACAGACCGTACGTGAATGTTTTAGGCTTAAGATGTTGAGATGATCCATGCTTCAATCCAGGTATAGATACTGTTTGCTGCTGTTTCCCTCTCCTCTTTTTTCTAGTCTCCATTTGCTCTTGCTGTTTTCTCAAATTCTGTAATTCTTCTTCCATGGCTGATTTCTCGTTTTGTTACTGTTTTTGTGCTCCAACAAGGATGTGTCGGAATCCTGGACTGAATAGAACATCGGGCCAAACTCTGCTAACCACTGTGGTTCAACTGTAGTGACACACTGCATGTATTCTTTAGTAGTCAATATCAGTTCATGGTACACCACATGCCAGCCCATGTAAAGCCGAGGTTGGGTGCAAATGGCACGGCATCCGGTTCCTAATACTTATGTATTCCTGATCCCTTTAAGTTTTGCAGCGTTATGGAAGTAAACTGAGCATATCGCTTTTCTGATGACGTCCCAATTCGACCCACATGATGTCAGCCGGATCGTGAGCTATTTCAAGATGTCGAGTAAATGAGAACTCACTTCCTTAGCCTTTCATAGAGCTTTCAATTGTGACTAATGAGTGCTACACCAGTCTCCACAGTATTTGTTAGCTTCCCATTGTTAGTAGATGTTGACTAAGGTTAGATGATCGTTTCAGGCACAAAAAACTTTCTTTGTGCATCATTGCTTATTTCTGGGCTTACGGACTAAAGAATAATTCAGACAGGACTGAAAGCATGGATACAATCGTTAGACTTCGTTTACACAACTAAACTTTTCATATGTTAAAAGCAGTTTAGCAGTACCTTTTTGACTAATAACATAAAGTTATATTGCATTATAACTTTAATTTAAGGGATAACGGTCCAAGATGTCTATTAGATAACCATAATTAATATACCAAAGGAAGAAACTTACCTAAAGACTCATTACCCAAAGCAGCTTAGCAGTACCTTCTTGACTAATAGCATAAAGTTGTTTTTTTTTTTTTTTTCTCCGCCAACCAATCAAAAAGTGATTTTTGTTAAATTGGAAGGTGGGTTGTTA
This sequence comes from Chrysanthemum makinoi, assembly GCA_910596185.1. Taxonomy (NCBI): domain Eukaryota; kingdom Viridiplantae; phylum Streptophyta; class Magnoliopsida; order Asterales; family Asteraceae; genus Chrysanthemum; species Chrysanthemum makinoi. The sequence goes on along the minus strand of OU343225.1, from coordinate 32,490,217 downwards.
TGATTCATTCCCTTTCAGGATTTTCAATCAAGAAATGAACCAGCTGAGTTTTGTTATCATGTTTATGATGGACTGGGTGTTCTTGTTCTAGTTATGTTTTATGTTAAGTATACACAAAAGGAGGACTCGATCAAAGTTAATCGCAACAGATTCGTATACCATTTGTTAGTGCATAGGTATCAAAAATAAACATATACAAATAACGAGTTTATAGGCCCGAGTGTTGCAGCGGGTATGAAAACATTTATTTTGCAGTTAAAAATAAAAGACGCAACTTGTGAACAATCATGCAATTTGGTATAGAAGCAATTGTTTAACTAAGCTGTTTTGTTTTGTGTTTGTGTTTAATGAATTTAACACATTTAGATTGGTTTTTTGTTAAACTGGAAGGTGGGCTATGTTATTTGGTTTGTGTTCATGATTTTCATGGAGTGGGAATTGTCGTTTTATGTCAAATCTATCTATTAATACTACTAAAACATTCTATGCAAGTATTATTTTCTCTTGTTCAAACATGTCAGTTGTAATATGCACATAAACGGTGTGATAAAATGTCTCAATGAAATACTTTACAAGATAACTCAATTTATTAACTAAAGGTATTGCATTATAACTTTAATCATGCCTTCCAAATAGCACGACTACTTTTGTCTATCATCCACTAATTCCTTGACATATAATAACTATTATATATATAAAAAAGACTTACAAGAAAACTTGAGAGTGGGAAGACTATATTTATATTGCATGATATCTTTTTTAAGGGATAACGGTCCAAGAGGTCTAATAGATAACCTTAAACAATATAACAATGGAAGAAACTTACCAAAGACTCATTAGCCCGCCAATAACATAAAGCAGCTAGTAGTACCTTCTTCTACCACTAACATAAAGTTGTTTTGTTTTTTGTCCGCCATGCATATGATTCATACCTTTTAGGATTTTCAATCAAGAAATGAACCAGCTGGGTTTTGTTATCATGTTTATGATGGATTGTTCTTGTTGCGTTTTATGTTAAATGTTCACCAAAGGAGGACACGATCAAAATTAAACACTTGGGTATGAAAAATAAGTTAAACACTTAGGATAACCGTATAGAAATAACGAGTTTTTTTTATTTTTATTTATTTTATTATTTTTATTTTTTTTAGAATGACAACTAACAGTATCACAATATACAAACCACAAACTATCTCACATGTTCAAACTAGGACTTGAACCGAAAACCATTTTGGTTGACGAGTTTCTCACAAAATTAAGGGTACCATTGAGACAAAAGACTTTTGGTACAAATAAAGAGTTATTGGCCCGTGTGTTGCAGCGGGCACCAAAACATTTATTTTGTAGTTATAAAATAAAGGTATAACAATCATATATTTTTCCAAGAAAAAATGTAATAGTAAGAAAGAAAATGTTGTAAAGAAATATAGAGTTTACCAGGTGAAGATGTTAATTAATCATATTACCAAATTTAATAAGATTGTTTGCAGAACTATTGTAAATGCAAGAAACCACACAAATAACAAAGATTAAAGGGTTCGATAAACTCTCAGAGGGTGCCCAAACGAGACTTCAAGAGAAACACTCTTTTAATTCAATTCATAATAACTTATTTTTGAGTAAAAGGGGATCACCCTGGCAAATATATTACTCCAAAAAACGTTTAAGTACAACGGATGAGAGTGAGTCTCTCATCTCGGTCCGTTACATAGGCATAGAACAAACATCAAATGTGCAAAAACCAAAAACACTACATAAGAAAGACACGCCAATCTTATGACCTACCAAAAATAAAATTATTTCCTACCACGACCTTTAAGCTTGACATCATACATGTAAGAAAAAGCATCCAATTTACCTGGTAAATCATAGACTTGAGCAACATAATCATCATCAAAATAATCTTCAAGCTCATGATGGCCCCCAGACGATGCAAGAAACTTTGCCATATCATTATCCGGCTCAAGTACCTCGTCCTCATCACTATCAGTAAGAACTAATTCACCCACTTTAGAGAATGGGTTGCCCACCTTTTTTGATGCTGTACACGGAGAAGAAGAAGAACTAGGCTCAGTAGCCTCAACCTGCACCTTTATAAGAGGTTTACCATCATCGTCCACAAGAGTAGCTTTCCCATCCATAATAAGCTTTTCAAGCTTTCCAATTTTCTCAACAACAGGAGTAGTACAAGGGATACAAGCTGCCCCACCCTTAGCAATACCATTCACATCGGTTTCATCCATATTAAGAGCATCAAAAGGGTTTGATGTAGCAATAGATGGCTCACTTGTACTTGCCTAAGTAGTGCTTTTCGCCTTAGTAGCATCCGGCTTCTTCGACACAGGTACATACCTCTGCTTAGGATTAGAAGGGTGGAACTTAGGTCCTTTACCTACATCAATACCACGAGACGGCTTCTTCTAAGGCGCTTGAACCCCAACCTTTTTATCTTTCTCCTTCCGGTTCTTAACCTCAGTAAAACCCTCTTGGTCCTTGTTCCTAGAAGAAGTACCCTGAAAGGCCCCATTAACATCACTACGAATAGCCTCCTTAACACATTTTGGGCAATCGCAACGATCATTCCCAAAAACCATACACATATCACAATGAGGAGGCGTCCACTCATATTCAACTTTAATGATCGCCGTAGTATACCCACTATCATCCTCCTTAGGAATGGCCATACTAACTTCGCTTTTCAAAACAGTCTTCGCATTTAGTTCAACGAGTGAACGCGGAAAACTAAAACGACCCCATGATTCAACACACATTTGGCTAGTAAATGTATCCAACATAATAGGTTTCCCTACTTGATCCAAACCGGGACCTTAGTTACCTCAGATTTAGTAAGTGAAACATTAGAGGTCCATTTGTTAAGGATGAGAGGCGATTTACGGATTAGCCAAGGGCCCCGCTGTAGGACATTCTCCACACCCTCTTTTGAATCAAATTTAAAGAGGTACACACCGGCGTCAGTCTTCATGAGCTTCTTCAAACCAAACATACCCCATGTATTTGTTACATAATTTTGAACAATAGGAAATGCGACCGTTTTGCCAACAAAGAAACCGACAAGTGTGTTCTCATACCTGCTCAAAACGCTCTTCATTGCTTCCTTAGGTAACAAAGTATCACGGTTTTCAACCCGAACCTCATTGATTAGCGGCCTAAAGTTAACCTCTCTTGTGGTACGCATCGGGTTTAGGATATTTGCAAAGGAAGTAGCCTTTACATTATTAGTAATCAAAGGGGTAGGACACGTATCTGCACCACTTACATTCGGACCAGGAATAGCCTCCCCATGCGTAGAGGGAGTGCTATCATTACGCTCAGATTGATTCAACTTCGGGTACTCCAAATCAGATATCGGATTAAAAGGGGCAGCGATAGGAATACCACTCATGGTCATATAAGTACCATCAAGATTAGCAGCCATGGAGTTAAAAAATCCACCACCAACACTAGCAGCCATTGAATTGGAGAATCCACTACCAACACTTGTCATCAAATCACCATATTCCGAACTGATTTGATCGGCCAAATCAGTTGTACAACCCACCATCCGACTACCTGTATTAGCATCGAAAATCTGATCCAATGTTTTGCCATCAGATTTTGACCCTTTCGATTGACTATTCGTGTTAAGAAACCCTCTTTCCATCTCTCAAAACCCACAAACTCAATCAACAAACCAAAATAAACCACAAATTAAGCCAACAGCAGTATGCAATCGTACAAACAGAAAAGAAAAAAACCATAACCTAAACGATTAGGGTTCTATATGCGTTAAAGCTTGGATCTTCACATAATAGCCAATAGCCAAGAACTAATTAATGCATGGAAGATAAGTTAATAGATACCATGCATTAAGTAGGCCCAATGATTTAATAACAGTATACCATGCACTTAGGAACACCAAATCAATAGAGCAAACAAAGCGAATATAGTTAAATTAAATCACCGTCCCACGATAAGAACATACCAAATAATTATTAACCGGCCCACAAGGTGAGGAGGATTAAAAAATTAGACGGTTAAAGACCGATTGCTATAGAATCGTAGTGAAATTAGTTTCGCAATTGTCGCCAGAGGACAGAATCGACCTAGGGTTTTTAAGTTATACTTGATCACTTTTTTTTTAATTCATAGTAACTTATTAAAACACCTAAACCTATTATAATGATTTATAGTCCGGATGAATCTTGCAGAAAAAGCTAAATATCCCGGCTATATTTAAAATAAGGAAATGAAATAACTCTTAAAAATCTACACTAATCTTTAACAAAAACAGGTAAACTATTAAAATGAAAAAGATAGATTACGACAATTATAGATTATATTATTGTTTTCCCTTGAATATTCTCGAACCATTCAAACACATGACTTCACATGTTTACTAAATAAAAGGCGGATTTGCCAGAGGAGCGGGAACTCAAACATACCCTGCATCGTTCCCCTCCTCTTGGAAAAGACCCGTCCTCAAGTCTTGTCTTTCCAAGTCTCGAACTCTGAAACTTTATAACCCCTCTACATTTCTTTACCACGGTTTCTCCAAAGAGAATCACATTCTATCATGTCCAACCATTCGACAAAATCATCTAGATAAAGTAACGTTATCCTGGCTCACAAGTTTGTTGCCTCGTTCTGTGACTCAACTGTTAGCTCAGTTTTGGAATATGTCTTAACTTCCTTCACTTGTTTAAGGAGGTCTTCATTCTCTAAAACACGTGATGCTTGTTCGTTACTTGTATCGTTGCCTCGTCTGGCGAATATACAAGCCACATAACCAAATGGTTGTCCATGTTGACATTAAATAGTACAGTATTTTTACAATGAATATCTCGCGTTGATTGCTCATATTTCTTACTTGTACATAAGATTTGGTACTTAATTGCTTTCTATTCGCATAATAGGAAACATATGAGCATTGGAGCGGAAAGACGTGAAAATTGGACAAAGGTCGAATAAAATAATAAGGATAGCTCGAAAACAAGCATTTACGTTTTGGAGAAGCCATGTGATCTACGCCGTAGACAAGAGACACTTTGAAGCATTACTTACCCGCGTAATATACATCATATTGATGTATGTTGATATACGACGTATACAAGATGAAGACTTGTTGACCACTAGCTGACATGATCTCTGCGGCAGAAAAGAGCACGTAGCTCTACACCATAGTCAATGATGGTTTTGAGGCAATTTTCACCCGACAGATCTACGGCGTAAAGACTCACTTAAGCCTACACCATAGTCAATGATGGTTTTGAGGCAATTGTGAACCATTTCTTTTATTGCAGAAAAGCATTGGCTAATGCTTTATCAGTCACACTGTAGATGTTGTTGGAATTATATAACATGACATTCAATAATAAAACACAAAACATCAAAGCAAGTGCGGAAGCGTATAGGAACGTATAATGTATAATTAATTAACTAAAGAATAAAGTATGCGTACCTTTCTTGATTCTAGCCGAACAAGAATCAAATCCACAAACTAGCAATTAGGATGAACCCTAATTATGGTTTGAGTGCTAGTCGACTTAATAAAGTCGAATAGTGTAAATCACCAAAATCCAAAGTAGGATTTCTCTACGATCATGTACGCGCGTATTGTTAGCGATTTAATTAGAATGCTAGTTCAAGTCACGATTAAATATATATAGTCGAACCACTAATATACAAGGAAGGAGTATATAATATATATATATATGCATGTGCATAGACTAGATTCATGCATATACAATCATTATTAAACAAACTATAGTACATAGATATATTCACTGTCAATTCATCAATACAGTGAATAATGAAAAGGATGAAAAACATGCATGGCAAGACATGCATATCACTATTGCACGCATGGCCCCAATAGTAATAAACGATTCATGTAATCTCTAAATTAAAGGGTTTGTGTCGATCGTATACCTCTACTCCGAATGAGACAAAAGGTGTGTTTATATATAACATTAAACCTTGTCTAACAAGTCATTTCTAGCACCTCCTTAAGTTTCAAAACTCGACACTCGACCCCCTCCTTTTTCTTAGTTCAACCATATAAATATTTCGTGATATAATTAAATCTCATACGCAACGCGTGCAATCCCATAGGTCTCGAGTTCGATCCTAACACACATCTATTAATATTTTGTCCATTAAACCAACAGCTCCCACTTGGACATATCTTAATAGTGTGATCACATCGGTTAGCGTCTAGCAACACTTCAATGCCTCTGGCACAACTCAAGTAAGGTCTCCTGGAAAAACCTTTTAATGATTTCTCATTATTATTATTATCCTTTTGTTTCTAATACCATGTTAAATAAAGATATGGAATTAAGTCATTCTTTATTCAACCATTATGTTTCTCGTTATTAGTGATTGAGCAAGATTACCAAATCTTCTGAACATATTCAGGGGAGAACTTTGGGCATGGCCATGCAAACATCTTGTCAACCCTACGAGGGGCCCAGCAGTATTAAACTCCAAATAAATTTGAAGGATCAAATTCTATCTTGACTACAAGAATAACCCATGAACTTTGCAACACTTCAGGAAACAACCTTTATGACTACCAGTTACGTATAGCGTTAAGTTGCCCCACAAAAATGCACTACATTCATGACACTTATCTGGTATCTCAAGTCTGAGGATAACTATTCATGATTTACTTAATAACAATATCCATAAATTAAAATCATGTAGTTGGGATAAGTCATATATTCAATTCATTGAATATCATCTGAAATTGGTATGCATTCTCATCAATATACTTTTAAGTATATTCTACCAAATCACTCAGATTTGTCTTAATTTAATGATACTCCCATATCATTAATTGACAACGGACGATTTAGAATAAATAAATTTATTCAGGGATTAAACATGCAAATATAGGATACAATATATTATAAAATCAAACATACCAAGTATTTGATTTATTATAACAATTGTTTAACATCCCTTATCCAAATACCAAATAGATCAATGCATGAAAATTCCAGTTGATGAATTATGCCTCAAGTAATGACAATCATACTTGTTGACAAGGCATAAATCAACCAACTTGATCTATCAAAATTTTGAGAATACTTATTTCAAGAATTCAATTAATGAAGTCCTTGTATGTGTGCATTCACCAATCCAAATAATAATTCATAAAGTGTGTGACATCCTCTATCACCAATTTATGACAATTTAAACTTTCAAACATTTTAAAGTTTAAAGTATTCTTATTTTTTAATGTATAATGCAACTGTGCTCTTAATAGCACAACTAGTTCATATGGCCATTAACAAGGATGAAATCCTACCATGACTAGTTATTGAGTGCCATCTCAATTAAACCAGCATCATTGTATACAAACAATAATATGCTCATTAAAAATCCGTAAACTTTAATATCTTATTGTGTAATGTTTGATGTCTTCCAAACTTTCAAGTTTGAAGCTGATGACAATCTGCACAACAATTGACATATTGTTCATCCATAGAATCTAGGAGCAATTTCAGGCTGTGGATGTAATTCTTTTAGAATATTCATTACACAAGTTATCTAATAACTTTTAGTTAGATATCAATGTTGTCAAATCACTTCTTATTTAAGAATGATACAACAATTTTAATACACAACATGATGTACATGATGAATCTACAGGTCAAACTTAGACTTCATTCATGTTCTATCTTGTCAAAAGATTTTTATATCATGTTTTATTATAATCATTTATTTTACTGCACAAGTTTATTAATAATAAACATATATTCCAAGGTTATATGTTTTAATTCTTAAATCTTACAAGTGAAGTTTCATTCCAATATAAAACTTAACATTTAGCTTACAAGGAATGTTACTTATTATATGTTATACAACATATAAGATTTATAAAATCTTAACACAATACTCCCACTAGCTTTCAGGAATACTTAAAATTTATCTTATTTCAATTATAAATCAAAACAAGGATTTAATAATTAAACATAAGAATAATTTCATAGATGCATGCATTTATCCATTCATGAATTATTGCACTTCGTACACTTCAAAAGATTATATGAATTCAAAAAACCTTTCAATTACTTACCGTCCTCACTCAAGTAATTTCTCAAGAAAAAGTTTTGATATTCCATTGTCATATTTCATATTAATGAAATCCAGTATGACAATTATCATCTTTATATACTTAATGTGTCTTGAAAAGAATATTCAATCATAATTAATTGCTTAAGTATGATTAATAATCTTGTCATAAGACATGCATTAAATATGTGTACAATATTGTCCATATGATTTCTACATAGAAATTCAAACCACTAGGGTTTTTCATCTCTTTGAAGAAACTCATTTCCATTCTCTAGTCTAACTATTAAGATAAAGCAAATTTCCAAAATTGATTATCTTTATGGACAGCATCTTTAACATTCATAGTATGATTAATTTACCCAATTCAATATTTGGTAATCCATCATAATGATTAACAGGTTTACTATAATCCTGTAACTCATATTTCTTCTCCGCATATAAATCAAATATCTAAGATATCCTTGAAGATCTATGAATGAAAATTCCATCATCTTGAGGTCTATCATTTACATGTCTAACCTCATTATGATATTTACTAGTGTGTTTTAGAAGATTATGTATCTTGTAATTTTATCTTTCAAGAAAAAAAAACTCCCACTTGCCTTTTGTAATATATAGACTATCTATATATACTTAGCAATTAGAGCAAAACTACATTGTTCTCTTTTAGGACATTACAAATACACATTGATAATTCCTGACTTAAGTTTGTTAATAACCTATTCATAAGTATTTTAACAAATTCAGAATCTTCAATTTAAAACTTAATGTGATTCATCACATTCCATAATGAAATGGTGTTTTAACAATCTTCTAGGTTGGAGTCATATTGAGTATATTCAATCCATACTCAATTTCTAACCTTGTTACTTTTTAAGAAAGAAGTTATGGTTATCTTGAATCAAACAAATCAAATATACTTTGATTCTCCTAACTGAACATACCATCAACTTGTGGTATTCATTAGAATTTAATATTGTAAGACAATCTAACAATATATAAGATAAACATATTCCTTTTGGCTTACCTATTTACCAACTAAGTCAACTTAATGGTATAATAGACTTTTCAAGCCAATTGCATGTTTTATAACACAAGTACTTTTAACCAAGTCACTTCATATCTATGTCTCATCAAGAAAACATAAATTGTTATAATCCCATTTAACGTTATAAATCATTGATCACCTCAATGACTTCTTGTATATGTCTTAATTAAAAACATAACAAGTTAACGTCTTACTTTATTATAAGTCTTAAAAGACTTTATGTTTATGTCTTTACAATGAATTATAAACATGTTTAACTAAAGTAATTATAAACACAACTCTTGGTTTTAATAGTAATTTCAAGTTAATTTATTTACTTCACAATAATGTAGGACTACATTATTTTATTCATTTATTTATGTCATTTCAAAAAATTCATAAATATACAAATTAAAGTAGTATTAGATTACTTCATTTATTTATGTCATTCTAATAATACATAAATATTTAATTTGAAGTAGTCTTATATCTATCATCTTGACACATATTCTAAATACTTGTCTAATTTAGAAACTGCAAATATGTCCATGCAAGGTCTGACTTCACATAGAGATTTACTTTGTTGTTGCAATCTCGCCAAGTTCTCACATGACGTAAATTTCAACACCAAGTGTTTCTTGAATTAGATATGTACAAGTTATATTAGAACGTTAGTCTCTTACCTTGCAGTCAAGAGAATCCTTTAAATCATATACCTATATGTTGTACCTTGCACACAATATAGATTTCTCCCACTTGTGCATGGAACAACATCATGTAGCAGATAAACAACACGACATATGTTTGTTTATGTGACTAATATGATTGTGTCATTGATATTAGCTTAACTAGTAGATGTAGAACCACTTCATTGTCTAACAAGGAAACGTACATGACTATCCTTGAAAACATAAGTGTCTACAAGTAGAAAGTAATTATCTTAAGACATTCTAGAGATAATCTGGGTTACTACCAAGATGACAAAGCTTGTAACTCCCACTGAATAAGAGATCATTACATTAATTCCTTATTCAGTAATAAGAACACAACACTCCCACTGGATTTGACAACATTGTAAGTATTGCATTAACCAGTGAAAGAAAATAGCGTTCTATTTACTTCCCTACACCTTTGAAAAAGTCCATACATAACAATTACTTATGTACTTAAAAAAAATGTATTCTACTATGTAGGTGATGTATCATTCATCAATGCTATTAACTTGAAAAATTGGGCATGCAATTTCTTTCTTAATAGTTCTACTATTCCAACAATTGTAAGTAGTACTTTTAAATGGTCAAAACAAAACAACTAGATAAAATATGCTAGTTTGTCTTTTACCAATTATACGGTAATTAGTCTAGCTTCTAATTTAATAACTCAGAAAATATGCAATTTTCTTAACTATTAAAATTTGCTTACGAGTTATGTATTTAGAATTTAGATAATTCTAATTGTCCTATCATACCTTTCTTCATTCATGAAAAGGAATAGGATTGAATCTCACTCTTTCTTATGAAAAGAGGACTAGGTTTATTCTTTTAGCAAAGTTGACTCTACCAAAAACCCTTACAGGTATAGATCAATTTACCAATACAGGAATAACCTACGTTTATGGTTTAATGTTGCATTAATACATTTAAAGAATTAGCAAAATTCAATTTTAGTATTTTCGATAATTAAACTTTTCAAGAAAATAAAATACCCAAGGTAATATTCATATAACCATAGAATTTTCTCGAAAACTAGGATCCAAATTATCGTAGTTCCATTACATCAGTTGATCTGCTAGTAACGAAAGCACATAATAGGGTAATCTGTCGAACAATAATTGGCAAACAATTTCCAATTCCTAGATCATTATGGGATTTATATTTTCCAACGCTATTGCAAATATAAACATGTTTCATCCCATCCTATGCCATTGAGTCCAGGTCTCACTTCCTACTCAACTTAAGTGTCTAACATAAAGAACTGCAAATATGTCCATGTAAGGTCTGACTTTACATAGAGATTTACCTCTCCATTACAATCTCGCCAAGTACTGTCATGAGGTAAATTGCAACTTCAAGTGTCCCTTTAATTAGATGGCATATGACTTAATTTTAAAAGGGTACTAGTTTTGATTTTATGTGGTCAAATCAAAGATGTACAAAGATGTCATGCATTCATCTTGTAGCATAATTTTAATAAAAACCTTTTTATTACCAATTCATAAAGATCAAATTATCAAAGTTTTGATTGAGGTATTGGGTTCACCAATCAAGGAATTTAGTGTTAATTATCATCCATTATACCGTACTTTTGCATAAGTGTAAACACTTAGTGTTTCGGATAATTACCACCGAAGTTGCGCATGGAATTAAAAATAATTCGCCCTTAAGATGAGTTTGTACATTTATGGCTTACTTAGTAGCTCCACTCGAACTGACAGGGGCAGAGGACCAGGTAAGCGCAAAAGCATAACCTTAGACATCCTTTCAGTGATTGCGCACTTCTTTATTAACCCCTTTATAGTTCATTCAAGTGGGTGAGCTGTTCAGACCATTTGTACCAAAGTCACCAGTCAATTAAACTATTGAAAACTTAACTCTTCAAAAACAAATCAAATTTCACCATTGTTTAGTCCGTATTATTTTTCTATTCAAAATTACCCTTTGCTTAAAACTGTCGCACATAATAAACAAACAAGTAATACCAATAAAAAATAAACAACTAAAAAACAGTGCGCACATAATAAACAATTTATACGTGTAAACAAGTAGCCACATGCAACTTATTCGATAAAACCCTATTAATAATCAATGTCTAGGTTAAATTAACGTATATATTAATTAGGGCTTTCACTCTCTCAATTGAAAGTGAGCCACATACATCGACGAATCGATTGCGTAAACCCATAATTAATGATATACCAAATTGCACATAATTGATTCATTAATGTATATAATTGGAGTCTTCCCCAATTCAAGATTTATCGTAAATAAACATGTGATAAAAATATCTTAACAATTAAACAATATTCAAGCAACTATCCATGACAAACATGCATGTATCATCATGGATATAATATAACAATTATTCAATGAGTCACAAGATCACATACAATTCCATCTCACATAACAATTATTCACGAATTAATTCACGTAACATATATACAATTCTAGGTCTAGATATCAATTAACAAAACAATTTTATAAACCCTAAACAAAATTTATAAAAAAATCGACTAAAAAAAAATTTAAGTCGACATAAAAAAAATTTAAAAACCAATTAGGGCAAAAGCCCTAACCATAAAATTAGGGTTTACATAATAATAACCAAACCCTAGAATTAATCATATCAAACACAATACAATATCCTTTTTTACGTGTTTAGTAATTAATTACTCATTAAACCAAGCTCGTGATGCCACTGTTAGAATTATATAACATGACATTCAATAATAAAACACAAAACATCAAAGCAAGTGCGGAAGCGTATAGGAACGTATAATGAATAATTAATTAACTAAAGAATAAAGTATGCGTACCTTTCTTGATTCTAACCGAACAAGAATCAAATCCACAAACTAGCAATTAGGATGAACCCTAATTAGGGTTTGAGTGCTAGTCGACTTAATAAAGTCGAATAGTGTAAATCACCAAAATCCAAAGTAGGATTTCTCTACGATCATGTACGCGCGTATTGTTAGCGATTTAATTAGAATGCTAGTTCAAGTCACGATTAAATATATATAGTCGAACCACTAATATACAAGGAAGGAGTATATAATATATATATATGCATGTGCATAGACTAGATTCATGCATATACAATCATTATTAAACAAACTATAGTACATAGATATATTCACTGTCAATTCATCAATACAGTGAATAATGAAAAGGATGAAAAACATGCATGGTAAGACATGCATATCACTATTGCACGCATGGCCCCAATAGTAATAAACGATTCATGTAATCTCTAAATTAAAGGGTTTGTGTCGATCGTATACCTCTACTCCGAATGAGACAAAAGGTGTGTTTATATATAACATTAAACCTTGTCTAACAAGTCATTGCTAGCACCTCCTTAAGTTTCAAAACTCGACACTCGACCCCCTCCTTTTTCTTAGTTCAACCATATAAATATTTCGTGATATAATTAAATCTCATACGCAACGCGTGCAATCCCATAGGTCTCGAGTTCGATCCTAACACACATCTATTAATATTTTGTCCATTAAACCAACAGATGTGGACCCTTGGAAATGCAGGCTTGGGAGCCTTACAGGTAACACATGATCTAAACTAGAGGTGTTCCATAACGGCCAGCAAGTCAGGCTAGGAAACAAGTCAAACTGGTAATTTTAGTCTGGACTGGATCAGGTTGACCTGCAAACGTGGTCTGTCCTTTTCTTAAACTTGCTTAAAAATAATGATTAATGAATGTTTTCAGCCTGTTGAACCCATTAAATATAACGTAACGTAAATTGATCGATTTATAAGTAAAATGCTTGAAATTGCGACCTTTGTATTCGAGAGTTTGTTTCTTAACAACATAAATATTTTCTTCCCTTTGAAAGATCAACAAATTACTGGAATGGGCTCAGTGATATCACCAATGCCAAGGCTTAACATTTACTGCCATTCATATGTTTGAAGCTCGAAAGAATGATAAAGTGTGTTTGTTTTAGTTTGTGCAGGTGATCAATGTGGTGTATTGCTAGTTATTAGTGTTATTTGGAGCTTGTACTTGGATGGGTAAAGTCAAGATTTATTATGTATTCTTCATATGGCCTGATTCTCAATTCTAAAGGCAGATTGGAGACGACATCAACTTCATCAAACCCCATATGTTTTTCCCGAGTTATTCAAAGGCAGTGATGATAACGATACTTACAGTGACGTCTATGGTGTGTGTTTTATTTTCATTTCTGCTTAAGTAGTTAATAAGGTTGGCTTGTGTATTTTTAGATGTGTTGTTTGCAAGAGTAGTCATACAGTAGGCAAGCTCAGTGTATCAAACTATCAACTCATTTGTAATGTCAATGGAGTTTCCTTATTTGAATCGATCCAATGTTCATTTGAATCAATACACTTGTACCCCTACACTATATTCAGTTTCCAGAATAACCCCTTAAGCTCACCTATTGTCAATCAATCCATATAGAATAACGCCTACATTTTCAAAACTACTAATAAACTCAAGTCTATTGTTTGCAAAACTAGGGTAGTTGAAGTACCAATTATTAACAGTTATTAGCAGTGGCTGTTTGTTTTTTCAAAGCGTTTGGTAACATAATAGCTACTGTAAGTACGTATACAACGTAAAGTGATGTAAAAGCTAAAGTCTCCGTTTATTATCGTTTCAAATGGGAGAGACAACATCCAAAAGCTAAACATGTGTATTTCTAGAAATATGGTTAAAACAACAATGATGACCATAAAGCTGCACATTAACTACTAAAGGGCTGTTTGGGCTTGCTTAGACTAAACGCAGTTTTGAGTTTGGGATTGCTTATCCAAACGCTTATCCGACGAAAATAGAGTTGTACCAACTCTATAAGGTGTTGGACTATTAATGTTATAGAAGCAAAGATAAGGATAGTTAGTGAATATTATGTATTAAGTTTTATGTAAAGCCTGTAAAAACAAATGGGTTATGGGCTGGGTCAATATGGGTCGTTTGGGTTATTATGGATATAACGGTTATTTAGGTTGTGTCGTTTACTGTTGTTGAATCGGTATAACTGCCACAGAAAGGCAACGATTCACTATGTATATATATGTCTAGAGTCTGTAACAAACAATACAATTATCAATAAAGTATCATTAGTATATATCAAATCTGTTGTTGTTATTTTACAGAAACTTTGTTACTTTGTATTCGAAACCATTAATTGGCATCAGAGCAAGTGTTAATCGATCCAGGGAAGAACAAGTGCAAGTGGCCATCGATTGGAAAAGAAAACCCACAATTTCATTTTTGAAAAGATTCGCAGAAGAGGAACCAAAGGCAGAAACAAGAAACCAAACGTAGTGAGATAAGTATTATTTTGTCAATTTCGAATTGTGAGTATCTAGTGTTGGAATTAAGAATTGTTATGATTAGAAAAGATTAGAATAGTAGATTTGTATCAGGAAGTTGTTTTGGTTTTGTGGTGAAACCAGGAAGTCGTGTTGGTTTTGTGGTGAAACCAGGAAGTCGTGTTGGTTTTGTGGTGAACCAGGAAGTTGTGTTGGTTTTGTGGTGAAACCAGGAGGATAAAGGATAGTTGGTTAATAAGAAACCAGGATTAGTAGTTTGAAAAACCCGAGTAGAAAGTGAAATTTTCAATCGGATCAAGATTGGAAAAGGAAGGAAGAAAAAGCAAATGGCTGGCGATAAAAATAAGAACGAGCCTACAAAGGATAATGGAACATCAATGACGTTCCAATGCCCGGTTCTCAATTCAACGAATTATACAATTTGGGCTGTAAATATTAGAGCAATCTTTAATGTCCATGGAATTTTGGAAGCGGTTGAACCAACGCAAGGAACTGAAGTCGATCAAAAGAAAGATAACTCGGCAATTGCAATGCTATATCAAGCAATACCAGAAAGTATGGTATTGCAAGTTGCTAACCTTAAATCGGCAAAGGAGATTTGGGATGCGTTGAAAATTCGACATGTTGGAGTTGATAGAGTTAAGAGCGCGTGTTCAAACACTAGAGTCGGAGTTTGAACAATTGAAGATGAAATACAATGAGTCGCTAGATGTGTATGCCGGGAAGATAAGTGAGATTGCAACACATGCAAGCAGTTTGGGGCATACGATGGATGATAAAAGGCTGGTTAGGAAACTTTTAAGTTCTGTACCAGAGAAGTTTATGCAAATTGTTGCAGCAATAGAGCAGTTTGCATATCTTAATACGATGCCATTTCAAGAAGCCATTGGGAGATTAAAAGCTTTCGAAGAACGAATGAAAAAGGCACTCAAAGAAGAAGATGGATCCAGTGGCCTACTTTTCAGCAAAGTAGATGAAAAGGAGAAGACCAAGGAACACAAGTGTGAACGTTGCGGTCATGAGAATTCAAGTCAAGGAAGAGACAGATGGGCAAGACAAGAATTGGAAACCATGGAAGAAAAAGGATGGTGATCAAGACCTGAGTGATAAGATGTTGTTACAAGTGCAAAGAACTTGGACACTACAAAGGCGAATGTCCAAAGATGGAAGCAAACCTGATTCAGTACGAAGATGATGAACAATTGCTATAAAAGAACTTTGAAGAATTGAAGACTTTGCCGTCTATAACATTAGGGGTGACCATTAATGCTATGTGGGCAAAGATAAGGATAGTTAGTGTATATTATGTATTAAGTTTTATGTAAAGTCTGTAAAAACAAATGGGTTATGGGCTGGGTAAATATGGGTCGTTTGGGTTATTATGGATATAACGGTTATTTAGGTTGTGTCAACATGTTGTTGAATCGGTATAACTGCCACAGAAAGGCAACGATTCACTATGTATATATATGTCTAGAGTCTGTAACAAACAATACAATTATCAATAAAGTATCATTAGTATATATCAAATCTGTTGTTGTTATTTTACAAAAACTTTGTTACTTTGTATTCGAAGCCATTAATATAAGGAATATGAAAAGTATCAAAGTACAAGTGTACTAGCCGAATGCATGGTACAAGTGTATAACCAAAAATGAGGTTAACTTTCTATAAAATTGAACCATACACTGCTCGAAACCAAAAGAGGGGCAAGCCTTGAGCTTTCTCGTTCAGATATTCATAAAAAGTTAAATTTATGAAATTGAAAGTCAAAGAACAAGAATAACATTAGGCTGGTCATTAAGGAATCGAACACCAAGTAGAACTTAAGCAGAATTTAATACCGCAAATTGGATTCATGGAAATTAAACCACACTTACAAACATGCTTGATACATATGATACGTCACCAGGAAAGTAAACGTACTTATATCTCGTATTAATTTACAAAGAAAATTAAACCACAATTACGAACATCTTTAACAACTTAACATTTATTTAATTACGACATGCACCACTCCTTGTTGCAGTTTCCTACAACTTCACGATAAAAGCTTTATAATAAACCTGAAAGAGTTGAAAAATAAAACCATTTTAGTGATGATTTTTAGCAAACTCATGTAAAATCAGATTTTACAAAATGGGAGAACAGAGTACCTTATATATTTTGAAGCACATCGAGAATATGTTGCAACTCAGTGACAACAATTTCAATTTTAAGTCGTTGGGGTGGGGAATCCACAGAGCATGATACTCCAATCTTGATAGTTGCAGCCAAACATTCTTCCACTTTCTTTGCATTCGCTTCGGTACTTTGCAACACAATTGCATCATTATCAATAACATCGATTACTTGATCTGGTAATGCCATGCAAGCAAATTTATGAAGGCTAAGACCTGCAATAAACATGTCGTCTATCGGCTTTTTCCCAGTCATCACCTCAAGTAATAATATTCCAAAACTGTAGACGTCCCCACAACTTGTCATCTCGCTCCCGATACCATACTCTACAAATGAATAACAATTAATTAATTTACAAACTTTAACCTGTAAATAAATATAAGCATCATGGAATAAAAAAGGAATTACCTGGAGGTGCTTAACCAATTGTTCCTTTAATCCCGGTTGAGCTGTTTTGGTTTAATTCTGTTCCAAGTAGTCGAGCTAAACCAAAGTCTCCAACATGAGCCACCATATCATCATCAAGCAGAATGTTACTTGGCTTCAAGTCACCGTGAACAATCATTGTTTGGCAGCGATTGTGAAGATAATCAAGTGCAGTGGCAACATCTCTAAGAATATTTATTCTTTGAAGAAGGTTCAGTTTCGATGTATTTTCACTTGAATGAAGCCAATCGTGTACAGTTCCATTCGGCATAAACACATAAACCAGAGCTTTAAAATCATTTCCTTGGAAATCAGCACTTGAACAAGTAGTTATTATCTTCAACAAATTACGGTGCCGAATATTCCGCCAAGCTTCACATTCTGCTAGAAAACTTTTGTGCGCTCTTTGATTTTCAAGACGTAGAACTTTGATTGCAACAAATTTGCCATCATCGAATCGAGGATCCTTTATAAACACAGCTGAATGCACCTTCTCCAATCAATTTTTGCAGAGAAGCCATGAGTAGCCTTGAGAAGTTGACCGTAAGAAACTTTCATGAACCGTTCACTACCCGATGACTTAGATGGTTGACTATTGCGTTTCTTCTTACATAAAAGATATACACAACATAATATTATGACCAACGTCGGTGCAATCACGATGACTAATATGAAGAAAGGAAACCTTTTTTTCTTACTACCTGTCTCCTTGCATTTGGGTAACTCAAGTGTAACCAAACCACCACAAAGCTTATGGTTCCCCAAAACCGAAAATGCGCTTGCATTGGCAAACACTCCTACTATCGGTACTTCACCCTCAAAATCATTAAAGGATAGGTTCAAATACTCTAAGGATTTCCATTTCTCTAAAAATTGTGGAATTTTGCCAGATAAACTATTTTGAGAAATGTCGAGTACCCCCAATCCTCCCAAGGAACTTAATGAAGATGGTATTATGCCTTCAAATCTATTGCCACTAAGGTATAACTTTGTAAGGCTAATACACTCACCAAGGCTACTAGTTATGGGGCCTGATAAATTATTATAAGATAAATAGAGCTCGCTCAACTTATTGAGGTTCCTAATCTCTGATGGAATGGAACCAGAAAAGCGGTTTTGAGAAAGATCTAAAAAATCATTTAGTGATGGAAGTTGAAAAAGTTGTTCGGGTATGTTTCCATTGAGTCTATTGTATGAAAGGTCTAACCCATTAAGTTCTTTACAATTCCCAAGGCTTGATGGAACATGACCTTCTAATTTGTTGGTTCCTAAATAAAGTACAGTCAACAATGATAAGTTCCCAATGGCATCAGGGATAGGCCCTGAAAATTGATTGCTATTTAGACCAAGAGCTTGTAGCTTTTTCAGTTTACCAATGGTATTGGGGATTTTTCCTTTGAATCGATTAGATTCTAAATCTAAAAAGGTCAAGCCAACTAGACTACCTATACTTGAAGGGAGGCTTCCAAATAACTGATTTTGTCCTAAATGTAGAAATTCGAGTTGATCCGAAAGATTACCTATTGATATAGGAAGCACTCCTATAAGGTTGCAATTAATAAGTTCCAAATCTACTAATCTGGTGCAGTTTTTCAACGAATCAACAAACCTCAGGTCATCAGCTTCTCCGCATCCATGGAAGTTGTTATTTTGAAATCTAATTGAATAAATATCAATTAGTTTTGAAAAATCTATTGTCAACTTCCCACGAAAGTTGTTGTCACCCATTTCAAGAAATCCTAATTTAGAACAATTAGAAAGAGAAGGTGGAAGTACTCCAGTCAGTTCATTACCCCATAACTGAAGCCACTCAAGATTTGGGAGCTGATTACCAATTTCTGAAGGAAGAATACCAGTGAGTTGATTACCAGGTAAGGAAAAATTAACTAGGAGTGAGAGGTTGAAAATGGAATGAGGGATGCTTCCGTATAAGTTGCACGAACCACAACCAAATGCCGTCAAGCTTTTCCAAAGACCCAAGTTATCTGGAATTCTCCCACCAAGCGGGTTCCCGCCAGCAGAAAATATTTCCATTGATGTGATATTCACCAAGAAAGGTGGGATTCCACCTGTTAACTTATTGGAGTGAACTACAAGCTCAGCAAGTTTCGAGAGTAAACTCATCTCCTTGGGTATGCTTCCAGATAGACTATTTTGAGCCAGCGAAAGGCTTTCGAGGTTAGAACAACCAGACAAGTTTGTTGGAATGACTCCACTGAATTTGTTTATACTAAGATAAAGACGACGTAGCCTAAATAGACGACCAAGTTCATGAGGAATTGTTCCTTGAAAGCTGTTGTTCCTGAGATAAAGCTCGCGGAGGAAGCTGAGGTTTCCTACATGAGGAGACAACGAGCCTTCTAAGCCTTGCGATCCCAGCCGTAAAGCAATCACTCGTTTGTGCCGCTTTCCACATGAAATACCACTCCAGTCACAGAAATGAAAGGAATGGTTCCACGAGGTTAGAACTTTGTATGGATCTGGGGTGATCATTGACTTAAATGACAACAACGCAAGATAATCTGTGTCATTACCGCCATAGGAAGCAGAGATGGTGGCGGAAGTAAAACACATAATTGCGAGACCATAAAAGAGAACTGAAATATGAGAAGAAGATGATAAGTAACTTAATGCTGGTGAAGACTTCATTTTTGGAAATTTAATTAAAATCATATGAATAAGTATTGGCTTTTTATTCAGAATATACTAGCAAGACAGAAGTTTGTATAATCAGCGAAAACTTTTTAGAAGACTTATATAACACTAATTATGCAGCCTACGGTCCACACACGCCATCTCAGCTTGACCAAGCAAATTTGACTTATAACAACTATTTTCCATGTATGACTTTTAAGAAGACTTAGGGATATGGAAGACTACACTTATATTGCATATATCGTAGACAAGTAACTAACAAGTGTCATTCGTAGCCGCACTTCATTGCGTACTTCTAATGTTCGTTTACGTAATTGTAAGTGACACAAGGAACTAGGCTATCATGCATTGCTAGGGAGCTAATTTATGTTCAAATTGTTTTCGGAAGTGGCTAAATTATTTGCTCGACCTCAACTCTGTTGTCGAAAAAAACTTTTACTAATCAATGTATTCTTAGACAATGAGATAATGATATAGAACAAGCTAATTTCAAACCGATGTCTAATTTAAGACCCAGTGACCGTATAAACGATGCACACACTAAATTCCAAAATCAGTTGTTAGTAACATATTTTTGGTTATCGTTACAACTCACAAATCCAAAGAGTAAATAAAATTATAAACATTAACTTAATTACTTATCAATGTTTGATCGGATTTGGTCAAAATATTAACTTCACAATCAAAGTTTAACAACCTCATTTGACTTTCTATACAATTCAAGATCAACCAATGAGCTGCTCATTTGAGTCTGTCATGGTCTTTTGACAATATCTTATGGGTCTTGACTTAACGATTGAGAATGTGTGATATTCACATATTTTTTTAGCTTTTAGGATAATATTATCAAATTAAGTTTCCTTAAGAAAATTAGAAGTCTCAACATGATTTTTTCTTTTAAGGAACCATTTGCTGCTGGTGCCAACATCACCAATGACTTCCCATCCAAATACTTAGCAACTTCTGTCCCTATGTCCTCTTCATGCCTACATCACAGTATATCGTTAGAACCCATAGACGCACAAACTACTACACTGGCGATACATTTGCATCCACTTCGTAAATCGACATGTATTTAAATAATAGTTTCAAACAGAACCCATGGCTAAGTGATCTGTACAATGTATATGCACGACTGTAGCATAACCTAATCAATCAGTAAAGGTATGTAAACCGTAAACTCACCAACATGCAATTCAACTAAAGAATACTCTCACTGAAGTAACAAATCAAACTGGGATCTAATTTTAAACAGCTGACTTATGACTTTCACTCACTCAAGACTACAAATTATTGGTAGTGCTCAAGTTTAATTGGCAACTATATGGCTAGAAATACGTGAGCCTATTGGAGGCATACACGTATGCACCGATGATATGCTTTTAATTAATGCAACTAATATATTTATAGTATTGTATTAGTTATATAAATTAATAGTTCAAGGAGATATTGACTTCACAAATACCAGTCCACAATCAAAGTTTAACAACCTCATTTGACTTTCTATACAATTATAAACACTAACTTAATTACATATTAATGTTTGATCAGATTTGGTCGAAATATTAACTTCACAAATACCAGTCCACATCAAAGTTTAACAACCTCATTTGACTTTCTATACAATTATAAACACTAACTTAATTAAGAATGTGTGATGTTCACTTATTTTTTTAGCTTTTAGGATAATATTATCGAATTAAGTTTCCTAAAGAAAATTAGAAGTCTCAACATGATTTTTTCTTTTAAGGAACCATTTGCTGGTGGTGCCAGCATCACCAAAGACTTCCCATCCAAATACTTAGCAACTTCTGTCCATATGTCCTCTTCATGCCTACATCACAGTATATCGTTAGAACCCATAGACGCACAAACTACTACACTGGCAATACATTTGCATCCACTTCGTAAATCGACATGTATTTAAATACTACGTAATAGTTTCAAACAGAACCCATGGCTAAGTGATCTGTACAATGTATATGCACGACTGTAGCATAACCTAATCAATCAGTAAAGGTATGTAAACCGTAAACTCACCAACATGCAATTCAACTAAAGAATACTCTCACTGAAGTAACAAATCAAACTGGGATCTAATTTTAAACAGCTGACTTATGACTTTCACTCACTCAAAAGACTACAAATTATTGGTAGTGCTCAAGTTTAATTGGTAACTATATGGCTAGAAATACGTGAGCCTATTGGGGGCATACACGTATGCACCGATGGTATGCTTTTAATTAATTTAAGTAATATATTTATAGTATTGTATTAATTATATAAATTACGTGTAATAGTTCACGAGATATTGACTTCACAAATACCAGTCCACAATCAAAGTATAACAACCTCATTTGACTTTCTATACAATTATAAACAGTAACTTAATTACATATCAATGTTTGATCAGATTTGGTCAAAATATTAACTTCACAAGTACCAGTCCACATCAAAGTTTAACAACCTCATTTGACTTTCAATTCAAGATCAACCAATGACCTACTCATTTGAGTCTGTCATGGTCTTTTGACAATATCTTATGGGTCTTGACTTAACAATGAAAATGTGTGATATTCACATATTTTTCTAGCTTATAGGATAATATTACGGGTTAAGTACATAGATAGACAACGAATTTTCCTAAATGTCCTCGTCTAGGTAACAGACTTAGGAATATCTCATTACCATCGGTATAACTTTTGAATTTGTTCCAAAGTTACCAGTTCCGTCCTCTTTCTTGACGGGTACCTATTCATAAGGCAAAATACATGGCATGTCATTTTTTATTTTATTTTAAAATGAATTATCTTTTTCCACCTCACCATTACGACCTTTTCCACGTTTTGACTTTTTAAAATAAATTTCTTTTGCATATTACTCTTCATTTTTCTATAAATTTTCCATTTTTATTCGGCGTATAATCATGGTTTTCATTTACTCACATTCAAGAATACATAGCTCAAAAAACAAAATTTCACAACTAGAAAATTTTGAATCTTAACATACCTAGTTCAAATAAAATAAAATAAAATAAAATAAAAAAAAAAAAAAAAAAAAAAGGTTCTATATCCATCTCTTATCATCGTATAATCATTAGAAAAAATTAAACCCACTTCATGAGAAATCTAACCACAAGGAAATCTCATCAATTTACCCATTTAATATGCACATGCAACAAAAGTATTATACTATTGGATTTCTAGAGCACTTTACAAAAGATGTAAATGTAGATTTCAAAGAGATGAATAACTTGTATATTAACTTGATAATGAAAAGACTGTACAATTGACATATAAATACACATAAAAGAGAAACGTAGCCCTAACTCTAGACGGGCTAATGGGCCGACACAAGTGGGCCGACTTTATTAACTAACATCCCCCCTCAAACTCACAATGCTGCAGCGAGAAACATTGAGAGTTTGTCCGATAGAAAACGAAAACGCGGGCCACAATGAGGCTTGGTAAATATATCTGCAATCTGTAAAGCAGATGGAACAAAAGGCAAACAAATGGTGCCCGCCTGAAGATGGTGACGAGTGAAATGACAATCAATCTCTATATGCTTGGTCCTTTCATGAAAAACCGTGTTACGCGCAATCTGAATAGCACTACGATTATCACAATATAATGGAGTAGGTTTAGCAATATGAACACCCATATCTGCAAGTAACCAACGTAACCAAACAATCTCGCTAGTAGTAACAGCCATGGCACGATACTCAGCTTCAGTAGAAGATCTTGAAAGAACATCTTGTTTCTTACTCTTCCACGAGATAAGCGAATCACCAAGAAAAACACAAAACCCAGTTGTAGATTTGCGAGTAACAGAATCACCAGCCCAATCAGAATCACAATAAGCACGCAAGTCTAAAGAAGATGTGGAAGGAAATAAGAGTGCCTGAAACTGAGTACCACGAAGATACCGAAGAATCTGTAGGACAGCAGCCCAATGAACTGTAGTGGGAGCAGCAACAAACTGACTAACAATGTGGACAGCATAAGCAATATCTGGTCGAGTCACTGTAAGATAAACCAAACTCCCAACAATAGTGCGATATAAACTAGGATCAGGTAAAGGATCACCATCTGTAGGGGTATATTTTGCTTTTGCATCAAGAGGAGTGTCAGCAATCTTATTATCTGTCATTCTGGCACGATCAAACAAGTCAGGAATATACTTGGACTGAGATAGAAGATAACCTTTCGGTGATGAAGCAACCTCAATACCAAGAAAATAACGTAGTAAACCCAAATCTTTCATAGCAAACCGATGGGACAACTCTGCCTTCAACAATTCAATTCCATCACAATCATCTCCAGTAATAATCATATCATCAACATACAAAATACCCCAACATTTGAGCGTTTAACAAATAACGTAGAATCATGATGGCTAGAGACAAATCCAAGAGAAGTAACAACTGTTGAAAACTTCTCATACCAAGCACGCGGTGCCTGTTTGAGTCCATAAAGAGTTTCCTAGAGCTTACAAACTTCACCTAACTTATGAGGAACACCAGGGGGTGGTTTCATATAAACTTCTTCTGTTAGGTCACCATTCAAGAAGGCATTCTTGACATCCATTTGAGATATTTTCCATTGACAACTAGAAGCCACAGCAATCAAAGTTCGGACAGTTGTGATTTTTGCAACAGGAGCAAATGTTTCTTCATAATCCATGCCATACTCTTGAGAGTAACCTTTAGCAACAAGTCGGGCCTTATATCTTTCAATGGACCCATCAGAGTTGGTTTTAATTTTGTAGACCCAACGAGAGCCAATAGCACGCTTGCCTGCTGGCAAAGGTACCAAGTCCCACGTGTGAGTCTGATGCAACGCAGTAAGTTCCTCAGCCATAGCCCGCTGCCAAAGTGGATCACAAACAGCTTCTGTATAGGACACAGGCTCATGAAGATCGTGTACAGCAGCAACAAAAGAAGCAAACGAACTAGAATAACAAGAATAAACAAAATCATCTTTTTTAGTGACTTACGAATACGAGTGGGTCGAACATTTGGAGGAGGAACCGCTGGAACATCAGGCAATGATTGGGTAGTCGTGTGAGGAGGTTGTGTAACGGTTGGTGTTTCAGTATTAGTGATGGTTTCTGGAGGTGTATCTAATACTGGTGGTGTTTCAGTAGTGGTAGGTTCTGAGGTTGTTTCTAAGACTTGTTCTGATATTATGGGTGATACAATAGGTGTAGGTTCTTCAAAGGGATCAATTTTTATGAGTTCAGATTGTGTTAAATTATGTGAACTAGCAGGAACAGAATAGTACGGAATGTGCTCTAAAAAATCAACATGGCGAGATGTATACAACTTTTGACTGACCGGATCGTAACAACGATATCCCTTTTGACTAATACCATAACCCAGAAATACGCATAAAGTGGATTTCGGAGATAATTTCGTACGCTCGACATGTGGTTTTAGCACAAAACAAGTACACCCGAAGACACGTAATGAAGAATAATCAGGCAAAGTTCCATACAACTTCTCAAAAGGAGATAAACCAGAATTACGTGCAATTGGGATTCTATTAATCACATATGTGGCTGTAAGAATTGCTTCTCCCCAAAATACACTTGGAACATCAGCGGACAACAAAAATGACCTAGCTGTCTCAACTAGATGACGATGCTTCCTTTCAGCAACACCATTTTGTTGAGGAGTATCCGTACAAGAAGTCTGATATATGGTCCCATCTGATTTAAGTATACCAACGAAATCATTAGAAGTGTATTCACCCCCCAAATCACAACGAAAGCATTTTATGACTGTCGAATGCTGAGTTTTCACAAGAGCTCTAAACTCTTTGAAAACTGTAAGAAAATCGGACCTGCGTTTCATCAGATAAACCCAAGTATAGCGAGTGAAGTCATCAATAAATGAAACATAATACCTGGAACCTCCTTTTGTGGATACAGGAGAAGGTCCACACACATCAGAATGCACTAGATCAAATGGAGCATTAGAAGAGGAAACACTATTACTGAAGCCAATGCTTGAATGGCTAAGTTTACAACCACTACAATCAGAAATATCATGCACTCTAGCTCTCCCAACGCTCCTGTAGATGCCAAAAATCGTAAACGGGAACCAGAGACATGACCTAACCGAGAATGCCATAAATAAAATGTTGAAGCAGAGCGGTTTAACCAAAAGAAGACAAATCCACACTATGATGCTGTTACATGAGTTCTCTAAAGTGATCCAAAACATAAAGATCCCCTTGCCTATGACCTGTCCCAACCACCTCTGTGTTTTCCGTCATATATAGAACATTGGAAATAGAAAATTTGACATCACACCCGAATCACAAAGTTTACCACGAAGCAAGATTCATAGTAAGACTCGGTATGTAGTAAACATCAGATAGAGCAACAAATGGTGTGTCAACTGAACCGATACCTGCTAATGGCATACGCCATTAGCTGTCGTAATTGATTTCGAAGAATTAAGATTCAACAAAATAAATTGTGACATAAGATAAGACATGTGATGAGTGGCACCCGAATCCAATATCCATTTAGAAAATTTGTTAGACGAGGTTGACATAGCATGAGGCTGAAAAGCTAGAAAATTCTTTAACTGCTCTATCATGTCTAAAAATATCTGAAATTGCTCATACATATCCACAAACTTCAGAAACTGCTCAAACAATGATGCATCAAATTTTAAATCAATCTTAGAAGAATCCATGTTAACCAACCAATGCAACCGAAACAAACTACTAATCAAATGCTACAAATCACGGAATTTATAACCAAGTTAACTAACCGACTTTTTCTTTCTAAAACACCAACGAATCAAACAAGATTTCCAAACACTAAATACTTGTAAACACACCTCTGTTGTGAACCACTAAAAAAAAACAATCAAATTCAAATGAACAAATGCATCCAGTAACTTGCTTCCTTCATAAGCGAATGGTACCACGTTTAATTAAATAAGTCAAACTTCTAAATAATGTTGCCAAAGTCAAAGTTGTATGTCGCCATTAACTAATAAATCAGACATGTCGCCCAATCAATTTGTAGCATTGAAAACAAAACTTACTTGAAGATCACGTGTGTGTATATATATATATTTCAGCCGATGACAACCAAACATAGGACAAACCAAACTTCGACAAGCAAGTGCAAACAAACTCATATGTACGGATTCATGGCTCTTGATACCATGTAGGTTTCAAAGAGATGAATAACTTGTATATTAACTTGATAATGAAAAGACTGTACAATTGACATATAAATACACATAAAAGAGAAACGTAGCCCTAACTCTAGACGGGCTAATGGGCCGACACAAGTGGGCCGACTTTATTAACTAACAGTAAATACCCCAGTAAAAAAAAAAACAGCATATAGTACCCAAAACATTCCTTCATATTCCTTTGTAACTGTCAAAACCCCTTTTAAGCACAAGTTAAAACTGCATATTGCACACTAAATGTTACCTATTTTTCCATACCGCCACCCAAAAAAACCAAACTCCCAAGTTCAGGAATTTTGTACCTAAATGGAACAAACACCATCAGCACTTGGACCATTGTGGCTATCCATTGCATCGTCTTCCTTAACATTTGCTAAAACATGAAGAAACTTAGGAGGAACAGTTGAAGGGTCGAGGTAGATACATGAAGAAGCTGGTATGAAGGTATTTTATGCGATAACTTTTGTTTCCTTACTGTTAAGATGCCGGTGGAACACTGTTTTAAATCCTGCAACTTTGACTAGTGGTGTGACGGTAATGCGTGTTTCTTCACTAGACTCGTAAAACTCCACAATTTCATAAGCACGTGAGTTTTATCGTTTTTATATACAGCACATATACTTCCCTTTTTAGGGAAAACATGAATCTTACCTTTCTGCTTTGAAAAGCTAAGGGGCCGTTTAGTTGGTGAAAAGTTTTTTTGTTTTTTCGTTTCTAATATCCTAAAGAAGGGATTGGTTTTTCGAGTTGAGAATTTTGAAAACCTGTTTAGATGGATTTATATTTTTCCTTTTTTAAAAAATGAAAAAATGTTTAGATGAAGCTCTTTTCAAACATTTTTTCTTTTTTAAATCAACTTTTTTTTCTTCTCCATATTTGATCTTTATACGTTTTTATCCATTTTATATGTTTTTTACGGTTTTATACGTTTTCATACGTTATCATTTGTATATATCCATTTTTATTACCTTTTTTTACGTCAAGTTTATGTTTTTTTACGTTTTCGTCCGTTTTTTACGTTTTCGTTCGTTATTTTACGTTTTCGTGTGTTATTTCACGTTTTCGTCTGATTTTTTAAGTTTTCGTCTTATTTTTATGTTTTCGTCCTTTTTTACGTTTTCGTTTGTTTTTCTAAGTTTTCGTTTGTTTTTCTACGTTTTCGTCTGTTTTTTTTTTACGTTTTTGTCCTTTTTTTACGTTTTCGTCTGTTATTTTACGTTTTTTTTTTTTTAAGTTTTCTTCTGGTTTTTACATTTTCGTCTGTTTATTTACATTCTCATCTGTTTTTTTTACGTTTTCTTATGTTTTCGTTAATTTTTTTTACGTGCTCGTCTCTTTTTTACGTTTTAATCCATCTTCATTTATATACGTTTTCGTCTGTTTTTTATGCTTTCGACTATTATTTTACTCTTTCTTATGTTATTTTACGCTTTCATCTAATTTTTAGGTTTTCGTATGTTTTCTACGTTTTTGTCTTTTCGTCTCTTTTTTCGTTTTCTTATCTTTTCGTCTGTTTTTACGTTTTCAACCATTTTTCACGTTTTAGTCCATTTTCATACGATTTCGTTAGTTTTCTTATATTTTGTTCCATTTTTTTACGTTTTAGTCTACGTTTTCATTCGTTTTTATGTTTTAGTCCTTTTTTTACGTATTCGTCTAACTTGTAACGTTTTCGTCCGTTTTCTTACGTAAGATAACGTAGAGTAACATACAAAACTTATGAAATCATATGAAAACGGACGAAAACGTACAAAAATGATGCAAATGCAATAAAACAGATGAAAATGTAAGAAAACAGACAAAACGTAAAAAACATACAAGAAAATAAAAAACGGACGAAAACATAAACAAACGGATGAAAATGTTAAAAAAACAGACAAAAACATAAAAAAGTAGACGGAAATGTAAAAAAAAGATGAAAACGTAAAAAACATACGAAAACATAAAATAACGGACGAAAAAGTAAAAAAAAAAGATGAAAACTTAAAAAACGGATGAAAATGTAAAAAAAGAAGATGAAAACTTACAAAAAATACGAAAACATAAAAAGACGGACGAAAATGTAACCTAAAAAACGGTCTAAAACGTAAAAAAGTAGACAAAAATGTAAATAAATGGATGAAAACGTAAAAAACGGATGGATTTTGTACAGTTAATCAAAAGTAAATCACAACCGTATGGATTTTGTAGTATCTGATATATATATTTGAATATGAATAAGATAAGATGATAGTACATACAAGTATAAAACTATAGAATAAAGGTCGAATTAAGTTTTTGCACATGGCTTTTTTTTAGGTAACCATGGTTTTCGACTTTTTGACCGATTATATACTCAAACCAGGTAAAGCCCTCACTTTTCAGGAGGTTGGCCTGGCGTTTCAAAATTGTTTGCACCTAACAGAGATTGAACTTGAGACCTCACACATTTTAAAATGATAGTCACAAGCCCTTTTTCCACTAGGCAACCCTTGAATGGTTAGATATCATTTTGCAATTGTAATTGGGCAAAAAATGATGGTAACTTTATAGTGGTCGGTCAATTTGAATAGAAATTTCTTGAACCATGACCACTTTGAGATAGCCTTATCTGACTCATTTGTACATGTTTGTTATAATTTGGAGATGTCATTGTATAAAGGGTATAATGGGTATTTAATAATGTGAACGAGTTTTGATTGGTTTATAATAATAAAATTGGTAGATATGACAAATTTTATATTTAAATTGGGTATATATAGTATTATGGGTTTTGATTGAGTAAATATGACGTTTAAGGCTTCAAATTGGGATATATGGAATTAACCCTTTTATTAACCAATCACATTACTTTATTTTGCCACGTGTCAAAATCGAACAAACTGATTGGTCTATTTTTTCAATAAATACGGTTTTCGCAAAATTCGAAATGATGTAATTCTTTTATTATATAAGAGATGTAGAAATGTAGTATTATATTGTAAACACCAAACGTGACACAAACAATTTGTTATACTGCATTTATATTCAGATCAAATGTGCGATAATAATATAAATCATAAACCAACTATACTAATAGATGATCTGAGTTGCACCAACATTATGCAAATACGCTAAAGAACATGAGACGTTATACTTAAAGAGCACTAATTACCGTATCCAAACAATACTTTTTTATTAAACCGAAAAGTAAATGAATTTACAGTAAGATGGCAAGATCACTACTACTTTAGTAAAAACTAAACAGAGCCCTCGGCTACATATTCGTTCATTACAGTTAGGAGCTAAGCCATGCCTCCACTTATTCCCAATATTTAATAGTGGATGAAGTATAGCTGATCAACTTTTTGAACAACATTGTTCATTTTTACTACTAACGTGTCAACGATCTTGGCAATGTTTGTGAGGAAAAAAATTAACTTACAAACAAATAGTAGATGTTAAGCGAAGAAAAGTAACTGGTAATTGCTCTTGTTTAAGGAATATGAAAATCAGCTTATGTAGGTTTTGTTAGTGTTTTTGTTTTGGCTAATTGCGCAAATAAGCAATGTATTATTTTTTTTTTGAAAAATACAAAACTCTATTCACCCCAAATTCATTATCCATCCATTTTCTATTTTTCTTAAAGTTATCTATCTTAATCTGCCATAAGAGGACATGTCCATTAACAAAGTTTTTCACGGTTCATACTAAGAGGTTTTGTTTAAGCTTACTTTTAAGCTAACGAGTTCACGTGGTTTCAGCTTATGTTTGATAAGTTACTTTTCTAGCTTATTTTAAGACATATAGACTTATATCAACCTATAAAATTTTAAATAAGCGGGTAAAAGTAAGCTTATTAAACGTAAACCGAAATCATTTAAGCTCAATAGCTCAAAAATAAGCTTAAGTGAACACCCCATACACGCTAGATATTTCAACAACTCATTACATCGGCTGAAAAAATATATATCCTAAATCTATGTTTTTCATAAAAAAGGAAGACAATTCTTTTACTTGTTTTGTTCCATGTTTTGTCCAATTCTAACCAGGACTCTAAACGGCGCACAAATGCCTCATAAAAGCCCCTCAAAGGCGTGAGGCTTGGTCATACCGTCACGCCACGCGCTATGCCGCTTTATGACACGTCTTTTTGTAAACTCGATATATATGAAATATAATATAAATATATGAATATTTTCATATTTTGTGCCGCCGTATGTCACGCCTTATAAACGCAAAAGCTTCGCCTTAGCCGCTAAGACATGAGACTTCATCATACCGTCACACTACACCTCACGCTATTTATAACCTTAATTTAACATAACCAGGACAGTTAGTTCGACTATGTTGACCGTTAATTAAGAGGGTATTTTCGTCTATTATACTAACAAAATAAAAAACAAAGACAGTAACTAACACACCCAACCCTTCAACCTCTTTCCTAATTATCACTTTCTGAAACACTTTCTAACAACCACCACCATCTCCGGCAGCCTTTAATAAATTCCCTTAATTTAAACAAAATCCCCAAATTTTATAAAAATTAAAAACCCAGACCCTCTAATTTGAAGAAATGAGAGATTGGTGGAAATCGTTATTAGGTGAAGACTTATGTTATTACATTGGGATGATGTATTTGCCTTGTTTTTGACTATTATGTGTTATAGTAGTATGATCATATGGGATTTAGGGGTGTTTGGGTAAGCTTATTTAAAGTAGCTTAATAGGTTATTGGGTTATGAAAAAAGCTAAAATTAAGGTTGCAAATCTCGCTAGGCGGCAGCGAGTAATTGGCCTAGGCGGGGAGTACGTGGGGGTATTGGAATTTTTATGTACAAGTTTTGAAGTTATATGTATGACATGTTTATAGGACCATAGTATTATTCATAGAACCAAAAAGTATGTTTGGAAACATTAACACAATTGTTTAAAAACTTCAAACCAACTTTTGTACGAATTAGCACCGAGTTGACCAAGTTTTGACCAAATTGAATCTTTTGACCGATTTTGCTCAACTCGCCCTGGTCAATGACCTTGTGGCTTGTAATCGCTAATTACTTTGTAGTCCGAGCTTTACAACACCGGGTAGGCTTCTTTTAAGAGGTTAATAAGCTATTGGGTATAAAAAAATGTACAAAACTTATTGAAGATGTTTGGGTAAGCTCATGTCAAAGTGCTTTATACATTGGGATGTATTTGTATTTTTCCTAATTATCATGCGTAAAGCAGCATGCGTTTGTGTGAGAGGGATACCTGTCATGGGAATATGGGATTTAGGGGTGTTTGGGTAAGCTTGTATAAAGAACTTACAGGCTGTGTAAGCTTATGCCAAAGTGCTTATTAGTTATTTGGGGGAATAGGGGTTTTTCGATAATGAATAAATGCATAAGTTAAGCATAAGGTTATTCTGATACATTATATCATCTTAGTATTCTTTGGGCATGATTGAAGCCAATATAATGTATGTAGCCTTGTTCTGTCTCGAGATAAGAACCACATACCTAAAAGCGTTATCTTTGTTAATTTTGGTTATAAAAGCTATAGGGATTAGTTTTCCTGGTTTACACTCTACTTATATCTTGTTTGAGTGTTAACATTTTGAATAGTCATTCAATTTCAGCTTCTTTAATAACACAAATTTTACTACATTTCAGGATTAGATGTTCTTGCAAGTGCAAAATGAGTTGAAGGATCATTTAAAGTTTCCAGACCTAAAGTTTCCTCTATGGTGGAAACCTATAGACGTAGATGTGTAAAATCCTGACTTGCTGATCAGATGACGCTGGAACTTGGAAGTGGTGTATTCAGCAGTGGACAAAATAAAAGCAGAAAGTACCGTGATTCAAGTGGAAGCAAAACGTTTGATTTAGGTAAGAGTTGGTTACTCAAGTCATTGTTTTAATGTAATGTAACATGTACAGTTTGATCTAATTGTGAGATGTTTTATAATGTTGCCGAAATTATTACTGAAGAAGAACGATCTGCTAGATATGCAACCTTTTGTATCTGCAACTAGCAATCAAAGTTGTATTTTTAGTATGAATGGTATATCAGGTTTGCGTCCATACCTAATACTGAGTTTGTACTCGGATGTTGCAGTGTGTTACTCCTTCATCAAGAAGTTCCAAAAGTGGTGATCATCAGCGTTCTAGGCGTGATTCACCAGAATATGATAGGCGTGAAGGTAGAGTGGTCTCAAGGTGATACAGTGATGATAGGGATTATCGAGACCGTTCAGAACCGTGACCTCGTCATGGAATTATGTGAAAGTTCAAGGAGAACTCCTGGTATAGCTCAGTAGCCTTAATGATAAAAGGCTTATAAGATTGAGATGAATGGGATTATGTGAAGATGAAGCTACTTTGATCAGAAAAGTTTTTATATGCCCAACTGGTGTTTGGAATAAAGGTTTAAAAAGATGGCTATATATCATGGTTTTGAAAACCTTGGCTTCACAAGCTTTTCTATCTTCTGATACAGTGTGTTTGGGATAAGCTATCTATCTTCATAAGGACAGTTTCCTGTTTGGCAGTAAATGAAATGATCATCTGGTGAGACAGTGGGTTTACTAGTGGGTTCAACAGCAAATATTGTGCAGTTCTACTTCTGTGGTTTAGCAGTAGTCTAGCAGGTCTGCAAGTTTTGGTCTTCTGATGTAGTTTGGCAATTTAAGTCTTTTGTTTTGCTGTTATGTTATTAGCTGGGTCTGCACTGCTATATTTTTATACCTGATATACATATGGCAACATGGATTTAATATATGGGTCAGGCTTGATTTTGTGACGTGGGGCTGCTATGCTAGCTTGTCATCCTTAGGCTTTAATTTGTGGATTTAATATCCGAAATTATGGGGTATGGTTTTTGCACTGGTATTCTTATTATTTTAGTTTGAAGTTTGTTTGTAATTATTTTGAATTCGGTCAAAAAGTGGAACTTTTATTCCAGATTTAAGAGTCATTGTTAGTTTGACTATGTTGACCGTTAATTTACAGGGTACTTTTTGCACATTTCACAAAATAATTGAAACACAAAAAAGTAAAATACACCGTACATACCCTTCAACCTCTTTCCTCATTATCACTATCTGAAACAATTTCTAACCATCTCTGCCACCACATCCAAACAGTAACCCTTTAATAAACTGTTTGGTAGTCAAAGTTTGAAGAAATGAGAGATTTGGTGAGATGGGTTTTTGGTTGCTGACCTTGTGGCTTCTAATCACTAGCCCAAGATTTACAATACTGGGTAGGCTTATTTTAAGATGTTAATAAGCTATTGGGTATAAAAAAAAGAAAGGTACTTTATACATTGGGGGTGTTTGGGTAAGCTTGTATAAAGAACTTGTATAAGCTGGGTAAGCTTATGCCAAAGTGCTTATTACTTATTTGGGGGAACAAGGGGTTTTTCGATAATGAATAAATGCATAAGTTAAGCATAAGGTTATCATGATACATTACATCATCTTTTAGTATCCTTTGGGCATGATTGAAGCCAATATAATGTATGTAGCCTTGTTATCTAATCATAATTAAATCGTGAGCAATTTGATTTTGTGTGAGAGGATAGCCTATGGGAATCATTGCTTATTGGGATTTAGGGGTGTTTCATGAGCTAATTTATGAAGAACTTAATAGTTTATTGTGTTTTATATAAAGCTATAAAAGCTTAATATTGAATGTTTTTGCTTATTTTAAGGGCTGCGTATTTTGAGGGGATAATTGGAGTTTAATAAGTTGATTCCATTAAGTTTGGGGTCATTTTGTAGTGCATAAGTTTTATACTTTACACCTTACCTAAACGTCCCCCTAGTATATTTTGGGCATGATTGAAGGCAAATACTGTATGTTGTTTTGCTTGTAGTGAGTTATCGGCCTAGGAGGCAGTACTCATAGTCTTAGATAGGAATTTTTATATATAAGTTTTGAAGCTATGTGTAAGAGTATGACATGTTTAAAGGACTATATAAATGTTCATGGACACTAGAAGTATATGTTTAGAAACTTTAACACACTTGTTAAAATACATCGAGCCGAGTTTTTTTACGAGTTAGCACCGAGCTGACCAACTTGTGACCAAATTGAATCTTTTGGCCAATTCTGCTCAACTCGCCCTGGTCACTGGCCTTCTAGCTAGTAATGGTTGATCACTTTGTGATCCGAGTTTTACTACTCTGTGTAGGCTTATTTTATGAGGTTAATAAGTTATTGGGTATAAAAAAAGTTAAAAAGCTTATTGAAGGTGTTTGGGTAAAGCTTATGTCAAAGTGCATTATACATGGGAATGTATTTCTTTTTTCCCTAATTATCATGTGTAAAGCAGCGTGCGTTTGTGCGAGGGATACCTGTCATGAGAATATATGGATTTAAATGGGTAAGCTTGTATAAAGAACTTACAAGCTTATGCCAAAGTGCTTATTAATTATTTGGGGGAATACGGCGTTTTTCGATAATGAATAACTAGGTAAGTTAAGCATATGGTTATCCATATACAGTACTTCTTAGTATCTTTTTAGCATGATTGAAGCTAATATATTTTCCATGTTCTGCATCAAGATAAGAACCATATCTAAAGACTTTATCTTCTGAAGTTTGGTTATAAAAGTTGCAAGGTTCATTAGTTTTTCTGGTGTACACTCTAGTTATATCCTATCTTAAGTTTGATCTAATTGTGAGATGTTTTTTAATGTTGCAGAAAGTATCACTGAAGAAGAACGATCTGCTGGATATGCTTCTATCTCACATTCAGAGGTAACTTGGATGTTTGAGATAATGTTTTTAATCTTGTATCTGCAACTGGTAATCAAAGTTGTATTTTGCGTATGAATGTTATATCAGGTTTGCGCCCATACCTATTACTGAGTTTGTACTCAGATGTTGCAGCATATGAGCCTTAGGGGGTGTTTGGCAACCCTTTGAAAACGTGATTATTTGATTATCACGTTTTCAAAACGTGAATAATCAAGTTTTGGTGTTTGGTTGCAAACGTGATTATCATTGAATTTGCCTTCAAAACGTGGTTTTGAAATTGGAGGTAGGGACTTACTTTTTGAAAACGTGGTTTTGCAAACATCATTTATGCAAACGTGATTTTTACCCAAACACCCCCTTAATGCTAAGAAATCAGTAGCAGTTATTCAAACTTATATATCTTTATAATGACTTTCCACCAATGACTAACAAATAATTGAAGTCCATAGCTGGTTGGTTTTAGGCTTAATTATGCTTAATGAAAGATGAAGCTACTTTTTTCTAACTAACTGTCGTGTTAACCACACCTCCCTTGTGACCAGAAAAGTTGTTATATGCCTAGCTGGTGTTTGGAATAAAGGTTTAAACAGATGGCTATGTATCTTGGTTTTGAAAACCTTTGCGTCACAAGCTTTTCTGTCTGCTGATATAGTGTGTTTGGGATAGGCAACTGGATTATCTTCTGATGTCTTTGGCTAGTAAAAATCATATGGATAGTTTCCTGTTTGGTAGTAAATCAAATGATCACTCATTTGGATGGTTATGGATAAAAGGCTTGCAGACTGTAAAATGTCATTGTCTGCTAGAATAATCTGCCTTGATCGATTAACTGGTTAGATTTGGAAATATCTGGTTATTGAATAGCAGTTATCTTTAAAGGAGTGTTTGGGTTTGAAGATTTGTGAGATGGCTATGTACCTTGGCACTGAAATTCTTTGACTCATAAACTCTCTTTTCTCACACTACTACAAAATCTGAAATAAAGCCCCCCTAATAGAGCCCTGTTAATAGGAAAAAAAGGCTCAATAAAGGTGTCCGTAAAAAACAAAGGCATAAAGCCCGGTTATGAAATGAAAAAACGGGGGTCTAACCCTTAAATAACTTATTTGTTTTAACTATTCCCTTTTGAGCAGGATTTCTCCCCCTTCTTTTTTTTGGCTTTGCTTTCTTATTTCTTTTCACCTAGACCACATAAACATAAACCCTTAAATAACTTTCTACATGTTTCCAATTGACGGCTCGAGTTCAAAAATCTTCAACAACCAGGTATGCAATCTATCTCTGTCATCCATTTAATCATAAAATTCCAACTGTTGATGTTCAATTACGGGATATTGGTCCTTTTTGTTAACAGATCTAACGCCGCCATTAGTGTTGGTTTAAAGCTCGATTCCACATAGAATCCTTGCTAGCCTTGTTCATATGACCTCAAACTAGCAGTTTATTTGTAAAGCTTTTGTATTTGGGTTCATGTTTGCATTTCTTTTATGATTAGATTTGTTAGCTGTATGAAATAAATGTTTAAGTTCAAATTATGTTGTATATGTGCATTTCTTTTAGGATTAGACTATAGTGGAAGATCTACTAGGCATTTCATCTTTGAACACTTGCTTGCCATTTTCATTGATATCACTCTGAGACGTTTCTTATAAATAAAGACATGGATGTAGAAACTTGTTATTTTTCATTTGGGCATGAGTTTTAGATACATGAAATGTGTTGGTTGAATTACATATTCGTAGAAGAATGGCTGCACATAAGCTAAAATACCCTGATGAACAAATGATAAGCCTTGGCATTGGTGATACAACTGAGCCCATTCCAGAAGTTATTACTTCAGCCATGGCTAAGGTAGGATTATTTCTTATCTTGCATTTCTTTCTTGTGTAAATGATACGCCTTGGCATTGGTGATAGCACTGAGCCCATTCCATAAGTTATTACTTCATGTCCACAGGAAAATTTTGTGTTTAGAACATTATTGATATGTTTGACTTTACTTGCAAGATCCCCAATTTTGCTACTTTAAATGGTTGTTTTTGACATAGACTCGTTAACATTGTGAACCATATATATGACACTTCAGTCCTAACCTGTTGGTATTCCCATTTCTTTGTATTGCAGAAA
>OU343225.1:32369408-32451655 GCA_910596185.1 Chrysanthemum makinoi | reverse complement strand
TGTAGAAATCATATGGACAATATTGTACACATATTTAATGCATGTCTAGTGATAATAATATTAATCATATTTAAGCAATTAACTATGATTGAATATTCTTTCTAGATACATTAAATAGATTGTCATACTTACTTTCATTGATATGAAATTTTGACAATGAATGTAAAAACTCTTTGTTGTGGAATTACTTTTGCGAGGACGATGAGTAATACAAAGAAGTTTTATGAATTCAAATAATCCTTGGATATGTACAAACTGCAAGAATCCATGAATGGATATATGCAAGCATCTAGGAGATGTTTCTTATGTTTAATATTAAATCCATGTTTGATTTAATAATTAAAATAAGATTGCTCATAAGTATTCCTGAAAGCTAGTGGGAGTATTATTTATTTTTCTTAAATCTTATATGTTGTATGGGCAACTACATTCCACTTAAATTAAGTTTTAGTTGGGAATGAAACTTCGTTTGTAAGATTTGGAAATAATATATACAACTTTGGAATATATGTTTATTATTATAAACATATGTGGTAAATAAATGAGTCAAATAGAACATGATGAATACATATCTTTGACAAGATAGATGAGATCTTAAAGTTTAACTTGAAGATTCATCATGAACATCATGTTGTGTATAAAGTTGTTGTGTCATGCTTGATTACAAGATGATTTGACAACATTGAAAGTTGTTAGTGTAATAAATATTTTAAAGGAATATGTTTGGATTTAGAATCACATTCCACAATCTGGAGATGCTCCTAGATTCTATGGATGATTATATGACAATTGTTTCATAATTGTCATTGCCAACAAACTTGAGTTTTGGTAGGCACCAATATTACACTATAACTGTTCAAAGTTTACGGATGTTTAAAGAGCATATTGTTGTACACAATGATGCTAGTATAATTGGGATGACACTCAATTCTAATCATGGTATCCTTGATGATGACCATGTTGACTAGTTATGCTCAATTAAGAGCATAGTTGCATTATACATTAAAGAATAAAGAATACTTTAAACTTTAAAAGTTTTGAAAGATGATTGTCATATAAAGGTGGTTCAGGTTGTCACGCACCTTATGGAATGATATGATAATATCAAGATATGTGTAAACATATACAAGAAATTCACTTATTGAATTCTTGAAATAAGTATTCTCAAAATTCCTATAGATCAAAGTTAATTGAAATTATGCCTTGTCAACAAGTATGATTTTCATGACTTGTGGCAAAATTCATTAACTAGTATTATCATGCATTGATCTATTTAGTATTTGGATAAAGGATGTTAAACAATTATTATTTATAATGAATTAAAGTACGGTATACGTTTAATTTCATTTATAATATTGTGTCCTGTATTTGCATGTTTAAATCCTTGAATAACTTAAGTTATTCTAAATAGTCCGTTGTCGATCAATAACATGGGAATGATATTGAATTAAGACAAATCTGAGTATTAGTTAGAATATACTCGAAAGTATATTGATGCGTAGCATGACTAATTTCAGATGATATTCAATGTATTGAGTATAGGACTTATCCCACCGCATGATAATACTTTATGGATCTTTGTCATTAAGTATATCATGGATATTTATCCTCTGACTTGAGATACGAGAGATATGTCATGGATGTAGTGCATTTTTGTGAAGCAATCTAACGCTACACGTAACTGGTAGTTATAAGGGTTGTTTTCAGAAGTGTTGCGAAATTTATGAATCCTACTTGTAGTCAAAATGGGATTTGTTTCCTTCAAATTCATTTTGAAGTATAATACTACTGGGCCCTCGTAGGATTGTTAAGATGTTTGTATGGCCATACCCAAGGTCTTCTGGTATATGTTCAGAAGAGTTGTTAATCTTAATCAATCACATAAAGCGAGAAACAAAATAGTTAATTAAGAAATGAGTGAGATCCATATTCTTATTAACATGGTATTAGAAACAAAAGGATGAATATGATGATGAATCATCAAACTTGGTTTTTCTCCAGAAAACCATACACGAGTTGTATCGGGGGCATTGGCGTGTTGCTAGACGCTAACCAATGTCATTTCACATTTTGTAAACATATCCAAGTGGGAGCTGTTGGAAATGTATATATTTACAAACATGTGAATGTCTAGATTCGAACTCGTGACCACGGATTGCACACATTAGCGAATGAGAATTAAAGTTAATAATTAATGTTTATGTTTACGATTAATTATTGCACATTAAGTCCGTTAACGATCGTTAAGTATTTAACGAAAAAATGACTAACGACCATTAAATGAAAAGAGAAAGGACTAGAAATGGAAAACTTGGAAAAGTTATGGATTTCCTTTGGGCTTGTCTACATGGCCGGCCATAGGGGCCTTCTAAAGCCCTAATTCATAAACTTGTTCCCTAAGTTTACCTACTAGTATATAAAGAGGGTTAGGTTCTAGGGTTTCATACACTTGTGCATTGAATTAACCCTAGATCTCTCCTCTCCTCTATCTAGTCATATTCGGCCGAACACCCCATTAGTAAGGGAGTTTGGTTTCGTTTTTCTTAAACGAGGACTTGTGTTAGATCTAGCAATCACTTGATTCGTTGGTTAATTCGTGTGTACAAGAACGTGGTTGTAAGACATTATTCTTACATCAATTAGTACTTCTTTGTTTTGCTCAAGGGATATGACATTCGCAAGAGGTACGTTACGCATACTTTCAGTTAATTAATTTATTTGTTATGATCTTAAGTCTTCCGCTGTGTACTCTTGATGTCTTTATGTTTTATTGTATTTTATATATCATAAACTCAACACATGTTACCAACAAAATATCTATTTTGTTACACGCGTAATGATTTTGAACACACTCTTCATGCCTCATAGCTGGAACAACAAGTACAAATATAGTCCACGTATGGGCGTTTCAAAGATATACATGTAATACTGACAACCAATTTTAAAATTTAACATGATCAGGTTACCAA
This sequence comes from Chrysanthemum makinoi, assembly GCA_910596185.1. Taxonomy (NCBI): domain Eukaryota; kingdom Viridiplantae; phylum Streptophyta; class Magnoliopsida; order Asterales; family Asteraceae; genus Chrysanthemum; species Chrysanthemum makinoi. Next base: position 32,448,686 of record OU343225.1, on the reverse strand, counting down.
GATGAAAAATGTCGGCTACATGGGTAATTAGTGGGAAAAAGTGTTAAATTTGGTGGAAAAGGCACTTGTTGGAAGCTTTTGAAAGTTTTACCACTACTCCGACCAGAGTAGCAACACCAGCAATAACAAGTTCAGCACAACAAATATGGCTTTTAAAGATGGGTCGTACGAATAATCCGACAAAATAAACTAGATATGAAGTTCTTAAGGAAGAATTGCCCAAAGTTTAGGAACTTGTGTATACACATTGCTCAATTTCATTATATTGAAATCATCCACTTTGACATGTGTTATTAATTTTAGGTAGTCATTTATTGTGAAGTGCATCATGTCTAAATTTTGTGCATCGGACCCATTATGCAGCTACATATGATAACTTGCTTGAGTTCACATGTTTTTGAATGTCTAAGATTGTCTGCTCATGAATGCTAGATAGATATAGCTGCGTGAGTTTCATAATATAAGACTATCAACTATTAGTGATTTGTTTCATTGTTTTCAAGGTATGGTGTTTAGGTGTATGTTGACAAATGGTGACAAATAGTGCAAAATAGTGTCAAGTATATACATAGAAGTATGTACAAATAACATGTGAACTACTGCTTTTTTTCTCCATTGACGGGTTTTCGTTACAAGCATCGCTTAAAGTCATGACACATAAAAAATAACTGCTAAATTTAATGAGAAGTTCATACACAAGCATTTGTTAGTAATTAAGTTCATGCCATTCTTTCGTAATTTGATTATTGTTTCATGGCAACGCGATGGTTGTAAATCGATTGTGACTCACACATATTTTAAATTTAACACACTTAAGTTATTACTTTTATTATCATCTCATTTATCTTTTTTTTTTTAAATAACCTGGTGTCAACGGGTCTCTAAGCTAGTGCATCATAGACGGCTAAACCTGCTAATTACGGAAATTTACTTAAAATGGAAAGATTACTAAAAGTGCAAACCTTCTAAAAATGGAAAGCCGTCTAAAACGAGTGATCTGATTCTTATTAAGCGTTATCTAATTCATATAGGTTCCGGGCGGCGGGATTGATCTCATTTCTTGACTTTACTTTCGTTGTTGCTTGCTTCAAATAAGGTACAGATATTCTATCCCTTTTCAGTAGGGATTTCTCATGACTTTCTGATCCTTCGACTTTGTTTTGCTTATGATATTCCATTGCTATGAACTGTTAATATTGAACCTCATTCCATGAACCACTGTTATTGACCCCTCTGTTATTGAACCACTGTTAATGAGCCTTTGATACTGAACTACTGATATTGAACCTTTGATTATGATTGACTCACATACTGTATACTGTGGACCTTTTGCCTTGACCTGTCAGTTTGATACCCAAGCCATTAACTAGGCATGGGGGTTCCATGTCCGTTTCATTGATGCACCAATGGCATGACTCTAGTGTGGTTGAGTGATGTTCGACACCGTCCCTATACTGTACTGATTATGCGCGCTTCACTGTCAAGTATTTATTACGCCACTATTGTTTCTGCAGGGCTGTATGGATGCATCCAAGATTTGTTATCTTTATCTATATATATATATATATATATATATATACATATACATATATATATATATATATATATATATATATTGTATCGGGTGATGTGGTGAGTGTGTGCATTACAGCACATCTGGGAGCTGATCCTCACTGACCGGCTACTTGAGGTCTCCCCTCCTATTGTATTGGTATTCCGAGGTCACCCCTCCGAATACAATGGTTACTATTAGATATTGGACTGCTATTGTTACTATAAACTGTATTGTATTGTATTGTTGGCTCGTGGTGGATTACTGACCCTTTTCCTTTCCTTTACCCTACTCTATATACTGTTACACTTAATATATATTGCCTATTGTTTCTTATCCTGACTTCAGATCTTTATCATTGCTATTGTCTCGTTATATCTTCACCGGCTTTTTAAGCTCAGCCGCATTTCTTTTCCTGCGACAGGTACATAAGCTAGGAGTTGGGGATTGTTTGGGTTGAGAGATGAGCTGATATAGAGACCATGCCTAGTCATCTTAGACTTCAATTGATTATGTTTGATATTACTAGACTTGGTTATCATATTCCTATTTTGGAGTTTTCTTTCTTGAATTTATGTATTGTTAAGTCATGTTGACTTGAATTCCCTTGATTTATTTATTTAAGACATCCGCTGTTTAGTTTTTGTTCATTGTGTATGCTTTGATATGACACCATACTGTGATACTTCTACCCTAAATACGATTCTCTCAGTGGCGAAAAAGCGAATCCCTTACATCAATAAACGCTTTCCTACGATTCCATCTAAACCTTTAATTTTTTATTCTCCATTCACGTGGGTAGTTTAATTATTATTGGTTTGTTTAAATCGTGGGCTGGTGTGCACTTCTTTTGTTTTTTCGTTGGTTGGTGCCTCATTGATTTATTTTTATAATCAATCTCATATATCGCAACACATATTCGGCTGACAATTTAATTCCTCTTGTGCGATATCCATGATGGGTTAGTTATTTAATTCCTCTTGTGCTTTAATCATGCCTTAGTGTTACTAAGGCTATCGTGACTGAAGATTGACGTGGATCTTCTTGCTCTCCTGGTGGTTCGTTTTATTAGGGTTTCGATTACTTCTTTTTGGTTTTCGTTTTTTAGGGTTGCTTTACTTTCTTGTTTGTTGTTATGAACAAGGTTGATGAATTAAACGATGATGAGTCTCTTTATGTTAGTCTGGTGAGTCGATTCTTCAATCGACAATGAACCCTAATAGTAGTGATTCTCGTTCTGATGGACAAGTGGAGCCGGTTCCACTTGGCTCAAGCCCTAGTCATGTTGCACCTAGTCATGACAATCTTGAGGGTCAGGATACTTTATTGAAAATTCGTGCTATTGAAAAACAAATCTTTGAGGGAAAACTTGTTCTTATGGGTGATGATGGGCAACCATTAAAACCAGCTGTGACAGTAGATACTACTACTTCATGCGGCTAATTTTGAGCATCTTAAGGATACCGCTAGTCGCAGAAGGAGTTTGAGGAGATGCTTACTGCTATTGGGTATTATTCGAAATCTCCTCAAGATACGAGTGGTCCTATGGCTTCTAATGTTAATGGCCATAATAACGCTAATGATAAGGTTGATACGAATTCACATGGGGCTGGTGGTATTGAGAAGGTTGGTGGTTTGAAACAACCTTCTTCATCGTATCTTGGTGTTACTTCTTCAACCAAAGAACACACTTCAAACTTTCGTAGGTTGGAGTGTAGTAAGAACGCTGATGGTGTGGATCTTTCTGTCCCGATGAAAGTGGTTGAAGAGGTGAACACTAGGTTTGAGAATACTTTGTATGGGTATTTCATTGGTCAACGCCTTGCTTTTCCGGTTGTTGATTACTTTGTACGCAATGCGTGGGCTAAGTTTGGTATACACAAGGTAATGATGAATGCAAAGGGGTTCTTCTTCTTTAAGTTCAATTCGAAGAAAGGTGTTGATGATGTGCTTGAAAACGGTCCGTGGTTGATTAGAAATGTTCCTATTATTCTTAAACCATGGACCTTGAACACCAACTTACTCAAAGAGGATTTGACCAACATCCCGGTGTGGGTTAAATTCCATGATGTTCCTCTGGCTATGTTTTCTGATGATGGCCTTAGTCTCCTTGCCACATTGATAGGCACGCCTAAAAGGTTAGATGCTTTTACTAGCCAAATGTGCAAGGACTCGTGGGCCGTAGTAGTTTTGCTAGATGCATGATTGAAGTGAAATCGGATCAGTGCTTAGGGACTCCTTACTACTGTTGAGATACCGTTACTTGATGGATCGGGTTCGACTATTGAGAAGATACGGGTTGAATACGAGTGGAAACCACCGCATTGTGATAAATGTATGATTTTTGGTCATACTCCTATTGATTGTCCTAAAGTTGTTGAACCTCCTTCTCAGCCTTCAGTGCTAATGATGGTTTCAAGACGGTTAATAACAAGAAGAAGGGAAAGCAAGGTGGGTCTTCTATTCTGGGTCAAGGAGGGTTTTTCAAACCTGTTGTAGGTAAACAGTTTCAATACCAACCCAAAAAGACTCCTCCTGAACCTAAGAAAGTGGTAGTCAATAAGAAGAATGCTCCTGATGTGGCTAGTTCGAGTGCAACAAAGATCGCTACATCTAACCAGTTTGATGCTCTTAATATGGAACATACGGATGCGTCTGGTACTCCTTCTAATGACACTATCAAGGATGTGGATTCTGGTCGTACTATGGAAGTTAATGAAGATAAGTCTACTAAGACAGTCTGCATCACAAGAGCCCCTTGTGAGTGATTTGAAAGAGATGGAGTCGGTAGTGGCTCCTCAAACTAGTGATTCTTGTATACCGCTTGCCTCTTCTACTAAGAGAGTTAACCCTTTTTCTAAAGTGGGAGAGATTGAGGTGTCTCGATTAAGATGAGGTTGTTGCTAACCCATTTGATGAGTCTGCTAATATATTTTGTGGTGGCCAAGAGTTTGAAGATGAGTATGATGACTATGACTTCGATGACTATGCGAAACAGGTTCGTGATCTTCCAAGGAATTTGGATGCCTTTAATGCCATGTATGGCACAAAGTTTCAAGGTCCTAGGAAGTAATTTTATTTCATTGTGTCATATGTTATCATTTGAGTAGTGGTTTGTTTTCTTGATTAGAAAATAGGAAGTATCTTGTTATGTAAGCTTTATGCCTATGTAACGGGCTGAGATATGAGATTTCACTCATATCCATTGTTCTTAAATGTTTATTTGGTTATTATATTTACCAGGGTGCAGGATTACTCCCCTTTACCCAAAAAAAAATTACATTTTGAGTAAAATACTAGTGAAAACATCCTTATTCCTTATTATTTCAGTTCAGGACCCTTTCGAAGTAACGAAGCTGCATTTGGACATTTTCAAGCCCTATTAATACATTTGTCTCTTAACTACGGCGTAACCAAGTGATGAAGTTACGACGCAACTAAAGATTACGAAAACTACGGCGTAACCAAGTGATGAAGTTACGACGCAACTAATGATTACGAAGGCTACGGCGTAACCCTTAGCTCAGGTTACGCCGTAACAACTGATAAGCACCAGATTGACAAAGATTACGGCATAGTCCTCTGCTTAGGCTACGCCGTAATAAAGAAATACACTAGATCTACTGAAGCTATGGCGTAACCCCAGATAAGGTTACGCCGTAACCATGGATAAGCACAAAAGATTGAAGAAGTTACGACGTAACTACCTAATAAGGTTACGCCGTAACTAGTTTGAAGCCTATAAATAATCGATGGTTTCATCAGTTTTAGATATCTCTCCTTTCCCAAACCTTCTAGGGTTTGGGGAGATCAAAACACAGAAGAAGAAGCATGGTTTAGGAGTACTGAATAACGAAGTCCTCGTCTACGATTTCCTTTGTATTCGAGTTTGGATTCTTTCTATATTTTTCAAGAACTTATACTATGAATTCATATCATTAATTAAAGTCTGCATTTATTTTATTGTTATTCTCTATAAATCTTTATAGGCATTTTCTAATCTTTTCATAGATCGCTAGCCTTGGTAGTATTATAAGCTTGATAGTATTTAAAGGGCTGGGAGATTTGACCAACTGACCCAGTCTGATAGACAGCGAAGTATGGGAGGAATTGGCTATAGTATGACCACTCTTCGTGTGCGAACTGACCAAATGATCACTTATCAAGTGGAGGTATTTAAGAGGGTAGGGGGAATCTAAGCTCTTAACAGCCGGGTTCCCACCGTCTAGATCTAGTAGATTTGGTTCTTAATGACTGCTATTAGGTTGCCGAATGATCCCGGGTGACCTGCTCATCTTGGTGAGGAATCTAAGAACCATAGGCCATGACGAATCGACCAAAGGAGTCTGGTGATAATTAACCACTATATTGAATCTTCATATCGAGAATCAATTCATATTTGTAGTCTTTGTTAAGCTTCGTTTATCTATCTCTTTTCCCTAAATTTCTGGTGTCTGTGTAAGTAGAATAATAGCATATCGATGGATTATAATAACTTTGTCATACCCATATATAATCAATATCTTTTCTAATCATCTTAGTTCTTTCTAGTTCACAGCTCTCTTGGGACGATACTCGGATTTACCTAAGGCTTTACTACATCTGATCGGGTACTCTGCCCCATTAGTATGTGTCTATCCTACGTTATCTAAGTTTTATAAATATTAAAAGCAGGATGAAATAGCTTTTTGGCGCCGCTGCCAGGGAGTAGTTAATGAAAGATCTAAGGTATTTCATATTCACCTCATTAAGAGATTTGCGCACTTCCATAAGGTACGTTTCTAAATCTCTCATATTGCAGGACGCTATTTGTTACGACGTAACTCCTTTCATGAGTTACGACGTAACCATATTTCAATTAATAAAAAAAAATTATAAAAACTTTTGACTAATTAGTTACGACGTAACCACTATACAATCAGATTTATAAAAATTAAATCTTTAATAAAAATAAAAAATTTAACTACGGCGTAACCCTTATTAGGATTACGACGTAACCTTTTCACAACCATTTAATATTCTAAAAATATTAGTTGTGGCGTAACTATTCCAAGAATTACGCCGTAACTATCTTGGCGGTATAAAACCTTACCGAATAAGAATTAGGTTTTACATTACACTTTCACCACCTACCCATACAGTAAATATTTCTCAAAAAAAAATTTCCATCAAGATCTCTTCATCATTGTCCATGGTAAGATCAATCACTACCCTTTTTGATTTTCTGATGTCAATTATTTTAATTAGGGTTTATATTTTATTATTTTAGGGATCTTGCCGATTTGAGTAAATTATTGCTATTTGTTTGATTAATTGATTATTGTGATGATTTCCCCATGTTATTTTGATTCACGTCCTATCACTATGGGTCGATTTGGGTGTTTTGACTTTATTTAAATATGGTTTTGGGTCAAACACAAACCTAGTGTTTTAGGCGCGGTCCCTCAGCACTAATAGGTTAAAAATTATCAAAACTTTTTACCACTTGGAAAAAATTGATGGTTCCGGCATAATCTATTGCTTAATTGGACCATCTAAAGTGCTGAGTTTAATGGGAAGTTACGGCGTAACTGGGGGTTAAGTTACGCCGTAACCATTTGAATCTATGATTACGTCATAGCAGTTTGATTTAGCTATGCCGTAACGGTGAAACTATCTAATTACGGCATAACTCTTGTAATGGTTACGCCATAACTTAACATCAGTAAGGTCTTCACTTACTGTTATATGTTTTATTTAAATAGGAAAATGTCTACTATTCCCCGGATCCCTCCCACAAGGGATCCGGCTAGCGTAAAGCTAGGGATCCGTGGGACGCTCCTCTTTACCCATGGGTATTTTGGTTATGGGTCATGGGTCATGGGTTGATCCATGGGTCTTTTACTAGATACAATGTATCTTTTGAGTGCAATGCACCTAGTCACATGGTATGGTTCAATACCATGGGTTATGGATATTATCCATATATGATATAAGCATGATGTCATGCAATGGGTTATGGGTCAAGCTCCACGGGTCATGGACTTTGGGTTGTACCGAACTACATTCAATGTATTTGGTCAATGGGTTGTTATACTTAAGTTTCTACCCATTTATATTACCCAATATACTACATACTAGTTATGTGTATATTTTATCCAAAGATGTAAACACTAGTTGTTGTACATATGTAATATTAAATCATAAAATCACTTATACTTGTTTTAGTGTTTTATGTGAAAACGTAAGTATGTTAGAAACTATTAGTTCAAACCATTTACGTATTTTGTTTGTTTCGTTAAAATGATTTTACGTTTGTTATCGACAAAATATTAGAAGATCGTAAAATATAAATAAACTTTTTTACGGCTTATTTGTATTAACAATCTCCCCCTTTTTGTTGATGACAAAACATAAAATTATTTTAAGGAAAAGCTAAAATTCGTAAAAGTTTGAATTTGTAGTTTTTACTTTCTTCTCCCCCTTTTTGTCGAAACAAAAAGAGCTTCGAAAGGAAACTAACACATTGTTTTAGGAAAAACATGTGAAAGAAATAAAAAATAGAGAGCAAGTAACGGGAAAGGATCTCGTCTTTGCTCCCCCTTGAAGAGTCCATCCCTATGTAAAGGCGTCAAGAAAGTAATACTAAGCTAGTTCATTTTCAACTAAGTTTGCAAAAGATTTCGTCTATGTGACGATTGTGCTCCCCCTTGATGATTGCAATTTTGCAAAGGGATGTCATGAAATGTAATCCTAAAATTGCAAGTAATTTGCAATGTATTGCTTTGACACAAAGCTCCCCCTAGCTTTAGGGTGTCAAAGTCTTCATGTGTAAATTGAATAACTACAAAACAAAGGTTAGAAAACAAGTATAATGCATAATTTCCTGCAAATATGATCCAAGTTAGTAGAAAAATAGTTTTCTGTATCACGGATCCCACGGTTCCCTTCTTGTAGGTATCCGTCTAGGCAAATATAAGGGATCCGTCTTGCTGATGATCAATTTCATATAACACATTATGTTAATATCAAAGTGACATATGTATTATACAACATAATCATATACTCGGAAATATAGCAAGTAGCATGTATTTTCATTTAATAAAACTAGAGATATGATATACATGACTCTAAAAACTAAGAAAATGATCGATACATGACTTGGAATTACTAGACTTATCTAAGTAACGCTTGAAACTAGGACACCACTAAAATCCTCTAGCTCAAATTTGTTTAGGTTTAATCTCGTTGAAACGTTCTAGGAGGTGATAGAAAATGAAACGTTGGTCTTCTCGTACTTCATGTACCAAACCTTCAACATGTTGACAATGATAACAATCTTTTTCATGGCTAGGTAGTTGTGGGGGAAGAAATGAAATAGCTTGATGCGAAGGATCAAGTGAAGCGGCTTGTGGAGCTTCAAACGACGGAGGGATTGGTAGAGGAGCATTTGAAGATGGCTCGACCAAGAATGATGGTGGTGGTAGAGAAGTGTCAACTTCCATATGGTCGGGTGGTTGACTTTGATGATTTCTCATGATCCAAATGGGATTATATGATGGTGACGGCGAAAAGGAGGCCGGAGCTAATGTTGACTCAACACCTTGATTATGTACCATTATTCCTCCTAATGAGGAGAATGTTGCCGGCGGAGGAGGATGAGACGGCCTAGGAGGAAAATCCTCTAAGTTGTAGAGGTGTGGTGATGATAGTGGAGTTGTAAACGAGATAGCTCTAGGAACCAAGAGTGATGGATTAGTGGAGATGATATTGTTTGGCCTAGGAGGTATGGTGGTGTTTGACATAGGTAGTTTTGTGGGTACTATCCTTTTAGGAATTGGTTTGATTGGTTGAGAAGAAATCCTTGCATTTGTTGGCTTGACCGGAGATGATTCGGTTGAAGAGATTTCGTGTATAACACGAGCAATTTTCTTAGGTGGTTCTTTGGTGGATAAGTTGCTACTTGGAGTTTTCCCCATGATGATTTCAAGAGGTTTGTAAAGGTTTCTTAAGTGCTGAAAATGAGGATGAAGGTGATGACTTTAGAAGTCCTAACAATGTGGTTTATAAAGCAAGAGATTTGGCAAGTGCATTCAAGCCTTAATCCACTAAAATTCATTGGAATGTGATGATTAACATGCACAAGAGTCAACTTCAGAGTTTGTACTGATCTAGGAACTCATTTAAGATGAGATGGAGTGTTTAAGTTAGAAAGATGAGCTTGAAATGATTTTTTTAGCTAGAGTTGACATAATATGTCACCCGGATCCCACGGTTCCCTCCAACGAGGTATCCGTCTAGGCTAATCCTAGGGATCCGGCTCTCAGCAGCTATGAAAGAATAAAAATGATGTTTCTAAGGTCTAAGATCTATACCATCTTGAGTGTTTCAGTCCTCCTAAGTGTCTTAAATGAAGGGGTGCTTAAGTACTTGAGGGTAATGAGTGATGTTGCTAATGATTGCCTTTTATGGAAGAAATTGGAACTTTCATGAGTACCAATGAATGAACAAAGATGACACTAAAAATTTTGAGAGTGTCAAGTGAAGCTAAATGATCCTAGAGATCAGAGAGTGGCTTAGAATAATGTTTTGGAGAATATCCTAAAGGCTTAAGATGGGAAAACTAGAATTTGATCAATTTCGACCAATTTTGAGGTAAGGATGATTATGATTAATTTTGCCATAATCAAAAGATTTCTAAGGCTAGATGTGAAGGATCATGTGAGAAATGATGAGTGATCAAGAGGGCGGAAGAGTAATGGGTTTAAGTGAAACGATAGATCTACAAGCGTCTTGAGTGTGATCTAGGTGAGTTATGTGTGAGTAGGAAAGATCTACTTAACTTGATAAGGACTTAATTTTCCTTAAGACACTATGTCTAGCTTAGAGTGAGGTGTTCTAAGGACATGTTTGAAATACAATGTTTGCAATTGCATTTTCTGTTTGCCGGATCCCACGGTTCCCTAAGTGTAGGGATCCGTCTAGCACAACTTTTGGGATCCGTCTATCTGCTAAGCAGAACCTTTAGTAAAGGTATGCAATGATCTTGACAATGCATTATATTCCAAGATTAGATTAAGAGGTTCTAACACTAAGATGTCAAATGTAAGATGTTTTATTTCATGAAGGAAATTGGATTACATTGATAAAGCATGAGTACAAAAGGATTGATCCTATTTGAAAGACTACTAAGTTCCTTGAGTGTTTTTGCTAGAAGGATCATCAAATGGTTGATGAGTGTTGGTGGAATCAAGAATGAAGAAAGTCTTCATGAGAGATATGTTTAGCGGTTCCATCATCTTGTTCACAAGTACGTACAACGGACTTTGAAATTGAGGATGAAAATACATGACGTTGTGATAGAGGCGCGTCAAGAACATTCCATAAGGGATGAGTTTATTCTTGGAGCCTTGAAAATTTACAATTCGCCTTGCGAAGAAGTAGGCGAGATTGTATGGTTGTTGTGTTAGCAAACAATACATTATGTGAGCACAACAAGCGGGAAGGATTTCTCGATTTCCCCTAAGACTCCAAACATTTTCACGTAGGATGAGTTCGAGGGGCTTGTACTCTTCTCGGATGTCCTGTGTAAAAATAATGTTTGGATCGGAGTAATATGGTCGAGGTTTGCATATCATGCGATTTAAATCCTCCGGGGAAGGTATGTGTGAACAATATGGACTATTTTCTTCACGAAAGTTGAAGAGAGAATCAAGAGACCAATCTTCGGTGAAGGCACATTGTCCATGATTTGGAATTCGGAGGATGTGAGCAAATTTCCCAAGAGTTAAAACAAACTTTTGGTTTTTAATCCAAAACCAAAGAGATAGAGAGCGATCCTCGTTACGAACGAGTTCAACTTGACGGAAGAATTCCATTATGAACCTTGGACATATCTTCTCGTTGATTTCAAGAAGACATTCTAGTCCTATGGCTCGGAAGGAGGTATTGATACCTTCTTCAAATTGTTGATAGGTGTCTACAATACGTCCTTCGTGGAAGTGACGGTTTTCGAGATTATTGAACCCACGGACATGATTTCCAGGTGTGTTGGGCTCAAGGGAGATGTTTGGAGTGTAGAAGCTAGTGAGTGAAAAATCAAACTCATATTCATGCGTCATAGTTGAACCTATAGAAACGATGAGTTAATAGAAAGTGATGTTTGTGTTCAACTAATGATTATCTAACGTTTTTACTAGATTTTTGTTAACAATGGTTTTTAACAACAATGACACTTATCTTACTTATGGTTTTGACATTCTAGTGGAATATTACTTTTAAAAAGAAAGTGGTTTTTATTATGCAAGAAAAACTGTAGTCCAGATGTACGGTTCCCTTTCATAAGGGATCCGGCTAGTCTAACTTTCGGGATCCGTGGATCTGGAATAACAGAAACAGTTTTCTTGATAAAAACATAGGTTTTTAGATCTTATAGTTTTATACTAAGATATGTGTTTTAGCCTACATTTTCTTTTAGCATGCATACATGGCTTTCTAATGAATCACGATAGAATGAAATAAATTAAAAGAAATGATAAACACATTATGATAATAATAACCTAGATAGCTAGACTATTAGTAATATTTCATTTCAATGCTAAGAATGATACAAAGAATTGGGTATATAATCCCAATGTAGATTAACAACACAAAGTATATGTCTCCGTATGTGAACTTCATCATAGGGAACACAAGTGCGATGAGTGTTAAGGCGATGGGCACGAGGGCGATATAAACCATGTTGATGATGAACCTTCTTGGTTTAGGATGAGATGAGATGAGATGGGAGGAAGATGAAGTTTTGAATGAGAGGTAATTTTTTGAAAATGAAAGATTTGAAATAGTGGGGATTTGATGAAGTGGGCGACGAGTGGTTTATTTATGGGGAAGGAGGAAATTTTGAAATTTGTGTTTTGTTTTATTATTAGAAAGATATGATTTTTGGATTAAATAAAACATAAGTTTTATATACCACGACTTTAGACGAGAAAGAAAAATAATATAACACGTATGTGAGAAAAGGCTTCCTAGTGAAGCTTCATGTAATACATGTATATGCACAAAAGATAATCATATAAATACCTATGTAGGCATACTTAATTATCAAGCTAATGTCATTTAAGAGATAAGTAGAAAATCATACCTCTAATGCACTTAGGAATGTCTTTACAAATGACACAACAAATGTCACTAGGCAATTCCGGCTTCTTTGTGTTTAAGATACCTTCTTAGGGAAGGTATTCTTGTTACCAAGCGATTCCTATGGCTTGGTAGGTATGAGCTTTGACTAATCAACATGACAAAGAAGATTAGTGAATTTAAATAAAAAGTAAATAATAAGAAAAATGTTGTCATCTAATCAACATCCAAACAAAATAGTTTTAAAAGACATGGTGTTTGTTTTAAGAAAAACCTTCTTTGTACTTTTCAATTAACCATGGATCGTATCAAGTTCTTAAAATAGAATATACTTCAAGAAACTTGGTAACAAAGCTCTGATACCAATTGTGGAAAACTAAAGGGGGGGTTGAATAGTTTTGCCAATTAACACTTCCTTTTAAACTATTTAGATCGACTTATGTCAATCTATTTGGATGTGTGTTGGATGTTGATAAACAAACATATAAAAGTATTTAATGAAAAGATAAGAGTAAGAAGCACAAAACCACAACGCGAGTATTTATAGTGGTTCGGCTACAAGGACACCTTCCTTGCCCTACTCCACTCCCCGAGTCACCTACTCGAGAGTTCGTAATCACTACACGACACCAACTCCTTATGGTGGAGAAACCTTCACAACATTGCCTACTCTTTTTCCGGTACTAGGCTAACCACCGGGTTCTTTCACTCCAAGGTGAACCACACCTAACACAACGTCGCCTACCCTTTATCCGGTACTAGGCTAGATACCGAGTTCCATTACAATGGATGAACTACTACCCAACACTACACGAACGACTAATCCCAAAGGAGACCAACTTCTTATTACAACATCATCAAGGATATCAATATCCTTGGATCTAATGCTAATCTATCTTGTACATCGAAACACACTGTTGGAATCACTCCTAAACCTTTATTCATGTGTTAGTTACTCATATGTAATAGGTAGCTTATTATGGCCTTTATGTTTGTTTAAGGTCTAGCTTATGTAGAAGGCCCATAAGCTTAGGCACATGTCCAATAAGGAAAAGGGAAGGAGTGGGAGTGTTGCCCTAGCTCCTTGCCTATAAATACTCTTGTATAACCCTCACTTGAGGGTTGGTTGTTCATTTTATTCACTCTCTTTACACTCTACGCCTAACCGTATTATTATGTTCGTATTTGTATGTGTTTAACGTGTTCAACCGCCTCTATCTCTTTCTAATAAGCTTGTGTTGTAACTCTAGTGACCTAACAGTGGTATCAATCGCCAAATAGTTGGGTGAACGTATTGCTTTTGAAGTGGGTTTTGGTCCTACGCGTAAAGCATACGGGTGATACTTTGGTTCGCTTAAAAACACATTTTTTACACTTTTTAATCCAAGATTCTTGTACTTTCAACGTTTTAAGGTGTTAAAATAAGTGTTTTTGGCAAAAAGTTTCAACCTTTACGTGTGGATCATCGTTTTTGAACCTGGTTTTTTACATGCAGCTTTCCTACAGGCGTAACTGTTTTTAGACACTTTGGATCATCAAGTTTCACACTTTTGTGTTATCTTGGTGATATTGAAACTATTTCATCACAAAAATCTGGTTTAGAAACATCTTTGGGCAACAATCATTTTTACGAGTAAGGCTACGCGTAGCAAAACCTAAAACTTCGCGTAACTTGGTTCTTGGTTTGATCTTGGTTTAAATTGGTTTACCGTGTTTTCTTGCTTGGATAAGCCTGAAAATACGTCGACTTAAGGATATCTTTTGCAGCTTGTAGTGTAAAAGATCACTTGGGCTAAAAACCTAAACTGCATAAGCTTAAGCTTATGCGTGAAAGCCTCTACGCATAAGATTTATGTTGCACCTAAGCTTTGTCTTACGCATAAGGTAATCCTCGCCTAACTATTTCACATAACTTTAGTGTTTTTTCTCCTTACTTACGCGTAACTTTTGCTGTTACACGTAACTTTGGTGTTTTTACGCATAAGTGCTACTTGGCTTTATTGTGATTTCTACTCCTAAGGATACTTCATCAACAAAGGTTCATTCGACTACAAAGATCCATCAACACAAGTTATCAAAAAAAAAATTAAAATTTTTAAGGGAGACTAAACGTTCAATTTTTACGCGAGATTTAAATTTTGGTTTAACTGTGAAAATTTTGGTAAAAAATTTAAATTTTTGGGCCTAAATTCGAATTTTTTGGGTCAAATTTTGCGTCAAAATTGTCATAACTCAAATTTTTCTTACAACCTTAGAATTGAATTTTATAGTGAATTTCAAATTTTAAGAGTCAAAATTTTTTCAAATTATTTTTGGAGGGAAAATTTGAAAATCACTATATCCGCCTTTCAAGTATGATGACTTCATCTCCTTCCATCTACTGCTTAAAACTTTCATCACCAAACCTTGCTACTGATGATTCTGAAGAAGAAAAGGCATTTGTGGAATTGCAAGAAGGATTTATTGTTCTGAATGAGAAGTTGAACTCAATGTTTAACAATTTCAAGCGTCAGACATCATCAAATTCGCGAAATCCTCAGATCGTGCAAGGTGAAAGAATTGATGTACATGGAAGGAATGCTCAAAGGGATGTTAAGAATGTTGTGATTCTTGCATCAGCCGGTAATGCGGACAATGAGGTTGTAGCATTGGAAAAGCAGGATGGCAGCAGCAGTCTGGAGAAGATATCATACTTAACTACGACACGAGCCCAATGTGACGAAGAACAAATGGTTGAGGAAGATATCTTACCCACCTATGACACACGACACAAACAGATGGTCGAGGTACAATCTCTGTTGATCATATTCATTTCGTACCGCAAATGCGACACAACATACTGAGCAACCACAATTTAGTAATGAAGGAGAGGTTGACCGTTGTGGTGCACAATGTCCGACAACTATCTCATGTCCGAGCCCTTACTTGTTAACAATTCAACGAAGCGTCAAATCAAACCCTTGAATCTAAAATCATTCTTCTCAAAAGACCATTGCTCAGTTTCATAAAGATTTTTCAAAACTAGAGGCACATTGCATCTCTCTTGAACTTAAATGACAAAACAAATCTTTTCTTCGAACACAATGGTCGATATTCTAATGAACAAAGTAATCGTGTGGACACATTAGTAAAAGAAAATGAGCATTTAAAGGCTCAAATTCAAGCAAAGGGGCTTGCACATGTTGCTTTACAAAACAAAGTGAGAAGATTAACTGGCAAGAGTGTGGATACTAAGTTTACAAAATCAACAATCTTGGGGAAATCGTCTCTACAACCTTTCAGAAAATAATCAGTAGTTAGACAACCATCTGCATTTAAATCTGAACGTTCAAAATCTTCAAAACCACAGTTTCCCTCCCAAGTTGTTGAGAATAATCATTTGTCAAAACCAGTCACTCCACATTCCTGGCCAATGCATAATGCTTCTGTTTCTGTTAAACATGTTAATGTTAAACCTGTGTCTGATATACCTATTTCTGTTGAACCTCATCATGTGGCTGCTTCAGGCCAGTCTAGGATTAGTTCGAAAACAATGTCTAAACCGAGCATCAAAATTCAAAAGTCATATGATACAAAGGACTTGCACTAGAACTATGATCAAGAAAAGGCTAGGAAAAGGGCACTACTCCAAAAGGATGGAATTTTAGGTTCACGACCTAGTGTGATGCCTTCTAGTGTGTTGCATAACACTGCTTGTAGTAGCAAACCAAAATCTAAGTTTACTCAACAAATTGTTAGAAATAAACCCGTTGATCTAAACGTAAAATTTCAGAAACCTAATAGGTGGATCAATATTGGACGCATACTCTTCCCAAAAGAAGTTTCAACATCCCCTAGATCCAACCTTAGATAGATTCCAACGGGTAGAGTTTTCAACACTATTGGTCTTAGGTGGATTCCTACAGGCAAGATACTAAGTAGTTGCATCAACACAAGTGTGAAACTCACAACATCCATCCCACGAGGTAGGAATGGAACTTATCAAAATAACATGTTCAGGTGTCAAGAAGATAATTAACACTACATCTTTATGCCTCTAACGTCTGGAACCCAGTTACACTTGGGGATCCATGTTCTTTCTTTTTTGCCGCCCTCCTACTTTCTATACAGGTACAACAGCTATGGCTTCTACTGCAATACAGCGTAGGACCCGTTTCTCACCTTCTAAAATTTAATGATCCATCAGCTGTTCCACCATTGTACTTAATCTTCATGAATTGGAAACATTGCTTGCTCCTCTGGTAAAAGATTCTGCCAAAAGTCGTGCTTGAGCCGATGTATCGAATGTTTCGTACACAACCGATAATACTCTAATTTAGATACACTGAATCTACAACAACAACTTGTTATGTAACTGCACCTTCAATCGAATCTTCGATAACGTAAGATCAAATGCTTTCAACAACAATGATACAACGATGATCAACATAATGAACCGAGAAGTTTTATCGCCAGTTGATTCTCTCGAGATATTTATGGTACTTCACACTTGTTTGATTAATTGAACATACATGGTTCATTTGTCTCCTTATACATGGTTTATTTGTCTTCAATTCATCATCAACATACGTGGTGTATGATTCTGAATCATTGAAAACATCGAGGGGGGGGAGAGTGTGTAGGTGGTCATTGCTTCCTTGTTCTTCTACATGCTTCTTTGCGAAAACCCAATGCCTTCTTGAATTTCTTCAATTAGGGGGAAGAAATAAGATGATATGTGGCTCAAACGTCTCACTTTAGTGTTATCGTCTCAATTTCACGTGTAAAGTTACCCAAATATGATGTTATGATGCCTCACACACGGTCTTGGTATCGAGTTATTACATATTCACAGGGTGATTAGTATTCAAAGACCACAACATTGAGGGAAAGTCATATCATTTAGGTCTTTGGTGGTTTGTTTGGTGTGATCGTCTACATCGTGAAGATCTTGTTGATTCACGGCATGTTACCCTCGAGCGGATCTTCCGAATTAGTCAAATTTCTTTGTGTGGTTTCTTGCTCATCTACAATTTCGTGCATCTGAAACCTTTAAAATTTAGAAATGTAGACTTCATCAAAGTTTCAAATCGCTAAAGGATTGTTAGTTTGAGGGAGCTGATTAAAACTTCTTCATAATGGCTTCGAGTATATGACTTGGAACCCGGTCACAACCGCAAACTTCCCCAAACCCCATCATCAATTTGAACAAAGCCCCTGACTCCTCGTCAACAAATGGAAAGGCTATTTGCTCCGCTGATGGCGATATTGATGAGCGTGCTCCAGGTGTATCCTTTGTTTTGATGCTCAACGATACTATTATTATACGATACACACTGCAACAACTACGGTTGAAGAAGCACCACCGATTGACTCCACCACAACAGTTGAACAAACGCTTCCAAAAATGATGACCGGTGATGATGTTCTTAATGAAGTACCCCCACATGCAGATTTTGATCCAAATGCATTCTTTAACCCGTTTGCTAATGAGGCTGCGCACGGTGTCGCGGAATCTTTAACAAGCCATTTGAATCCTCAAAATCTGCACAATGTATACCAACATCAACCCTCTACACATCGATGGACAAAAGACCATCCTCTAGAAAATATTATAGGCAACCCGAATCAACCCGGTCGTTCTGAGACAGCGTCTTCACACGGATGGTGAACATTGCATTTATGCACTCAGCATGCCAATCTGAGCCTAAAAACATTTAAGAGCAATGACAAAGACAACGGATTGAATCCATGCAAGAAGAACTCAACCAATTCAAGCGTCTTGAAGTATGGGAAATGGTTGAAAGACCAACGGGGTCTCGTCATTGGTCTCAAATGGATTTGGAAGAACAAATTGGATCTTTGAAGGGAATGTAATGAGAAACAAGTCACGTCGGTGGCTAAGGGTTATCGACAGGAGGAGGGTATTGACTTTGAAGAATCATTTGCTCCAGTTGCTCGTCTTGAGGTACATTGGATATTTCTAAGTTAGAGGCTCATATGAATATGACGGTCTTTCGGATGGATGTCAAAGCTAGCGTTTCTAAATGGACAAGCGAAAAACGGTTTATTTCACCAACGGAAGGATTCGTTGATCGAGTTCGAACCATGTCTACAAAAGCGAACAAAGCTCGTGGTCTCAAACAAGCTCTCGGCATGGCGTGACCACGCAGGATGCTTAGATTCACGAGCTTCAAGAAACGTTAATTTCTTGGTGATAACGGTGTCATGGCAATCGCGAAGCGGGGATTGTACATACATTTGTCATCAACCAGCGAATATGTAGCCATGTCGGCGTGTTGTGCTCAAGTCATGCATGAGAACACAACTCAAGACTATGGTTACGTATTTGACGAGAATCGATATCTGCGACAATCCGAGTGCCATTGCGATCTCGTGCAACTCAGTTCAACACTCAAAGTCAAAGCACATCGATCTTCGATATCATTTCATCAAGGACCACATGGAACAGTGTACTGTTGAATTATACTTTGTGGGTACAGAATACCAATTAGCAGATCTTCTCACCAAAGCCTTGCCTCCCACTAGGTTTAATGAGTTGGTCCACCGGATTGGTATCCGGTGTTTGATTCAAGAGGAACTGGATGAACTCTTAAAACAGTCTTAAAAACCAGTCAAACACCAAAACCTCTTTTGTAAATATTTTTCAAAAACAAAATAAAAAATTATAAAACCTGATAAAACAACAAAAATATTCTTCTATCTATATTTCTTTTAACATGGCAAGTACAAATCTTCTGTCAACACTGTGTTCTATCAAACTTTTCACAATTTTCCTGAACAAGTGTTGAGGGGAAAGAAGTAAATATTTTTCGGTTTCATAAAACCTTGTACTTGCATGTTTCCTAAAATATGTTGTTTCTTCTAAAATGGTGGATACGTTTCTTGTCAATTACTCTCCTCGGACTCAAACGTTTTTTTTTAAAGCTCATTTTTCAAAAGTCGAGGGGGAGTATCATTATGTTTCTTGCTTACAAGTGTTTTGTCTAAACCTAAACGGAAGTTAAAGGATCTTGGTTGGAACCACTTCATGTGCATTTACTCCTAAACCACCAAGATCAAACGACCCAAATCAAATCTTCAAAATTCGTTCAAGCTGTTCATAATCCGTAAGTTCTAAATTGTTTTGATCAAGATTCTAAACAAGGATTTCAAAAATCTTTCAAATCCAACGGTTAAAACTCTTTAAAACTGATTTTGGAAAATTGCTCACTCGAACGAATTGGGTGTTTATGAATAAAAGTGTTTGGATTGAAATGAGTTATGTTAAAACTTTTCTTAGTGTCCATTAAACGTATTTCAATCGTCTAAAACCATCCAGAATCTTAAATTTCATTAATTTGAATTCTAGGGTTCTTGCGCTCATTTAGGGTATTTCTATTCGGTGATATGTTTTATGTGGTCAAGAAAGTGTTAGAATAAGTTTATATGCATGCTTTGAATCTTTAAATTAGCTCAGAAACATCTAAACTGTAAGAAATTAAGTTTTAGGTTTTTAGGGTTCATCTCCCATGAATCTTCTGATTATGTGGTTTAAATGTGTTAAATCTTGTTCCATTGCACTCATATGACCTCTAGGACACTCCAGAAACATTATTGTTTAATTTGTGTGGCTATATCTCTTTCGCATAGATTAAGGGTTTAGGGTTTAAGTACTTTTACGCTTAAGTCTTTGTGTGTGTGTATCATATGCTCTAGTGCTTGTTTTGTGATCTAAAAGATGTTTGGAATTCACTGCAATCATGTTTTCATGTTTATGTTTAACCTTACGCATAAGAGGTCTACAGTGGATTACGCGTATCTTGGAAAGATATTCAGTAAAACAAAGGCGTGTTCACGCATAAGCTTTACTTTTCTGAGTAATCTTTTAGCATAACATCTAGCTTATTCCTCTGCATAAGCCTAAAACCTTTGAACTTGTCTTCGGTAAACTCTTACGCATAAGCTTGATCTTACGCTTTAGCTTACTCTTACGCATAAGCTCCTTTCTTACGCATAAGGATCCTTGTTACACATAAACCATTGTTCACTACATTTTGGCCTATTATGCATAAGTTACTTGTTAAATGTTACTCATATGTCACTATTATCTAATGTTAAACATGCTTGCAAAAGTTTATATGTTGTGTGTTAAAGTGAAAATTTGGACTTTGAAATTTCAAAATTAACTGCGTTCAGTAACTTATCACATCAACTTCAATCAATTGGACAAATGTGACTTAGGACTTGTGACTAACATAAACATGTTACCATCAAACAAGGAATTAGATAATAAATCAGACTAAAACAAACACATTGTTTTTCCATATATACGTCTTTTTGTCTAATGTCTTCGGATCACAAAATGGCTGCAAATCAAGCAATCATCAATGCCCCAGCAGAGCTCTTAATGGCAAACACATTCAATTTGGATCGACAAAACAATTGGCAAGAACAATCTCCGTGTCATCTTCAACAACTTCATATGCTTATAATCATCTTGAAGAATTGCTGGACATCATCGCAACATCCATTCAAATTCATGCTCACAAAGTCATCTTGATAATGAGTAAGATTCAATGGATGAGAAAATACAATTTAAGTAAGTCATTAAAGTAGAAAAGGATGGAATTCCATGCTTCAACCTTTCGGTTAATCAACCGGTGGGGTGGGGAGGAGGCTAGCGGTAGTCCTCCACTTATGGAAGATCCATTGCAAACAACTCTTACCCCATCCTATCCGGTTAATCAACCGTGGGATGGGGTTTCTTGTCACTACAACTATTGAAGCAACCACAACAATAACTTATACAACCACAAGAAGAAAATCCAGGTGAAGATGTGGAAATATATAAGCGTAGGAGATTACGATCATGGTAAGGATGAAAGAGTCACTTGATGATAATTTGGTGGTGAAGAAATGATTCGAAAAGAAGCAAGAAGGCGCTAGAGTGAGAAGGAAAAGTTTAAAAAGGAATCAGACAACTACATAGTTGACAATCCAATACACAAACTCAACAGTCTTATGAAACACCTCTTGACACTTCCACAAACCCAAATCATCATCTCTATCATCACCTCCATCAACATAAGAAACACCGATGTCAACAACAAAATCTGTTAAGAAGGCAACTCCATCCAATGATTCGACAAATGGTTAAGCAGGTTATCACCACTACACAACAAACTACATAGCTACCACCATCGATCAACCAAGGATTGAAACCACACCACCAATGTAAGAAAGTTGATCACTTAACATACACGGTGGTGAGGATCACGACATACACGAGCTCCAACCAGAACCTAAACCAAAATTTAGATCAAGTACATTCTTGCACTCCTTGTTTTCATATGCTTAAAATCAAAAGCGTGTTGAAGTTCTCCACCTCGGGGTCGAATCTTACCTAAATTCTACACATCATCGGAATCAATCAAGAACCTCAGTACAAAATCGTTCATAAACAAAAGTTTGGGTTTGTCTACCAAAGTGAAAATCATCATACTTGCTTCATGGCTTGCGATGAAATTCACTAAGTTCTATGGCGCCACCACGGAGATGGTTCGAGATGGATTTGCATATCGTTTGAAGGATATTGAGTTGGGTATAATTAAGACGGAGAGATGGAATTCAAAGGATCGCAAGGATGTTCGTTGATTTATCACTAGGATTGGTGAATGTTTGATTCATCGGATGGATCTAGCGGTTGGAGAGCTATGTGGGAGGATGACCAAACTTTTCGATTTTGACTTTCCAACGTCCTCAGAAAGTAGTACGATCGTCTGAAATCATTGGGTACTCTCTTGATTGTGATTTTGTTTGTTTGATTATATGACAATGGCTTGTGCACATATTACGATGTACAACCCGTACTTGTAAATAAAGGACCACTTGGTGCGGCTTGATTGCCACAATCCTTATAAAAGGGCGAAAGCTTCTTACTTGAGCCTATCAAACCTTTCACTTTTCAAGGTTTTCTCAAAAGAACAAATACTTTCCTTATGATTTTCAAAACCTCAACCGTTTATATCACTTTCGTTGGGGAGTACTTGACTTAAAATTTGTTCACAAATTGTTCCAGATGGTCATTCTTCCCGCATTTCGAAATGGTCATATTTATTCCCAATTTTCAAAAATAACATTTTATATGCCATTTTTTAGGGGGAGAAAATACGTGATAAGAAATATGTTGTGTTTTTGCTATATGAACTCTCGTGTGAAAAGACTTTAACCCAAGAATTGACAGATCTTAGCGTATTAACTCAAAAAGACTTGTCGGGAGGGTAATAATTTCAAGCTAGTTAAGCTAGTGATGTAAACGTGTCTCGCAAAGGACTTGTCGAGTAGAATGTACCATTAGAAACTCTTGGTAGACATGAACCTGGCGGGTTTGACAACCTTTGGGGTTGTCCACACCTTCAAGATAGTTATTAGAGTTAGTTGTCACCTAAAAGCTAATGCAACTCTTTAACTATGCCACGTAACCCGTGTCTCATGGGAATGTATATCTTGAGTCGATCAATTCAAAAGTGCGGCGCTCTTTCCTCCTTTGTGCAGATTTCGTCAAAACTCTAAAGCACATGTGGAGGGGGAGTATTTACGCTAAAAGATAAAACTCTCATAGTGGTTCAAACATGTTTTTATCTACAAACCCTTTGAGAGATTTTCTTGAAAATGGTTTTTTGGCAATGGAGTTATAAGGTGATTAAGGTTAGGAATAACCGTCCTATGATCCTTGAGCGGAGGGATCTACCAAGGACACTACCAATAGTTAGAATTTAGAAGTCCTTAGGTATGATTGTAAAAAGGAGAGAATGAGAATCGGAGAAAGAAGGAGTTGAAGAATTAAAAAGAAATGCAAAGAAAAGGGTGAAAAAATAGCCCTCCAAATTATTCAACTTAGGGCAGAACCGAGGTTCAATTCATATGCTCTTGGTTGTCACTAGATGACCCGGTATTGAAGATTAAAAGTCGTCATGGACCCGGTGGCGCATGCACTAAACCTTCTTAGCCACTCAAGTTTCTCTTAACATAAGCTTGTTTCATTCTCACGGGAACCCTCGTAAACTATCGGCTTTCTCTTAGAAATTGGTATTGAAGAAGGAGACCCTCTCCTAGTCTCCTCGAGAAAAACTAAAATACTGAGGTCTAGAGCCCGAGATTCATCAAAAGATCTCTTAGGTACACTTGACATTTCATCACTTGACATTCAACAATAAAAATTTCAGTGGTACATTATCGAGTCCTTCACAGATCTTAGCAATCTGTCGAGTACATTTATGAGAGGTTCTTTTGATCCTCGGTGAATGGAAACTCTGCGGGGGTCAACATCAAACGACCACGGCGGTGGGTAACCCGGCAACTCCCGTGGATTGCGGCTAGTGGTCTCAAGCGGTCTCTGATGGTGAGGTGATGCCGGTGTACCTCGGTGACTCATCTGAATCGTAGGTGTACTTCGGTACATCGTGTTATCTCACTTGTAGGACTCCGATTCAAACGGCCTTTAAAGAATTAGAGTTGTGTTTTCACACTGTTAACACACTCTCGAAGTTCAAACTTGTAAGTGCGGAATCCGCTTATTACTAACCGTTTTTATGTTTACTTCTTATGGAAGCTCGGAGGCGGAATGATCGTGCAATTCTTCTCATGCTCACGTAACATCATCACTAATGGAAGTTCTATCCAAAAGCAACACAACGGTCGAGAATGATTCTTCGTCAAATCAAAGAATCTACAAAGTTAAAGACTTAAAGAACTTCATCAGTACTGAATTCCATCGTCAAAAGAGCGTGTGAGCATGTTGAAGAATGGCGTGGAACACCTTGAGCAGAAGCGGAACTGGCAGACTTGATGCAGACAACAACATACTATCACTTTCATCACAAAGAACAACGATCAAAGAATAAAGTTAGAGATGGCGTCCAAGCATAACTGTTCAAAGAAACTATCTCGCTACTTTGGGAGATGGTTCAGATCGAGCAATTCTTCTCACAAGAAAGAAGAATGTAGGAAGCGTCAAAGCTACTATTACATCAACGCCTTCACCGTTTTTCATCACCAACACTTGAGGGGGAGATCCTTGGAATCACTCCTAAACCTTTATTCAAGTGTTAGTTACTCATATGTAATAGGTAGCTTATTATGGCCTTTATGTTTGTTTAAGGTCTAGCTTATGTAGAAGGCCCATAAGCTTAGGCCCATGTCCAATAAGGAAAAGGGAAGGAGTGAGTGTTGCCTAGCTCCTTGCCTATAAATACTAATTCTATCTTTGAAAACCGTCAAGTCCTAATCACAAGCCGGCCCACTTGTGAATGGCCGGACCGTTAACGGAACTTAAAAAGCTTTCAGACACAAATGCAAATAAAGATCAGAGAATAGAATGAATTCGAGATTCGTTTAGTCCCCGCGGAGACTCAATGGTGTGCAAAACACAAACTTCGAGATGATAGAGTGATCACTAAGGATAGTGATCTGTAAAGGTTATGATTAGAAATATTACACTACTAATTGATTGGAAGAATGGAGCCACAGTTAGGAAAGCACAACAATCGGATGAAAGAAATGTAAGCGTAAGTTTAAAACTACGTATAAGTACAAAATAAAAAAATAAAAATAAAAAATGAAGCTAAGAAATAAAGGGTCTAAAAATATGAAAATAACATTTTTGGAATCCTAAAATAAAAAGAAAATTATTAGAAAAGGAAAATTATTTTTAACACTATTTAATTAATTATTATTAATTAAAAACTAATTTAACTATTAAATAAATACTCTAAATTAAAAGAAAATACAAAATAAGGCTAGAAAAATAAACTTATGATTCTGAAAAATCTAAAATACTATGAAACTAATTTTAAAACAGAAAATATATTTTTTATGCTTTTTAATTATTTATTACTAATTATTTATTATTTATTAACTATTTATAATTATAATAAATACTAAACAGTAAAGGAAAAATATGAAACTTTTTCTAAAAATACTATATGATGACAGAAAACAAATAAAAATAGAAAAACAAGATTTTCTTATTAATAAGATGAAAAGAAAAATCAAAAAGCTAAGAATTATTAAATAAACACTATCACTGATTTTTAATTGGACTTTTTCTGGATTTTCTTTTTGAAAACTACTTAAATACTAATAATATGAAACTTTAATAAAGACAAAAAATTTACAAAACACAAATAAGCTGGTTGGTGAGCTTAAAAGTCCAACAGTGGTGCTTTTGAGCTTATTTGGTGAAATAAGCTCAAACAAGCTCACAACTTGAAACAGAAGCTAGATTAAGATGAAAATAAGCTAGAGCAACTAACTTGAAGCTAAAAGATACAAACAATCAAACTGAAAAGCTCTAATAAGTCAATAAGCACTTTGGCTATTTGGAGAAAGAAGAGAAAATGGGACAATCTTTAAGCTACTAGTAGCCCTACCAAACAAGCTCCAAAATGAAAATCAAGACTTGATACTTCAAGATGACCAGGTAGGCTTTCCAAAGAACCAAAAATTACAAGATTTGGACAACTAATAAGCTCTATGTGAGCTTATCAATTTGGGCACACTCACTGTGCACAAGACAGTTTTATGAAACAGGTACTCACAAAAAGCTAAGAAATAAGCACTCAAAAAGCTGAGAAACCAAGAACTAGCATTTTTGTATTTTTTTTAAGCAACTAGACTTTAAAAATCCAAAAGATTATAAGCTGGATCCTATTAATAATCCCACAGTGAAATTCCAAATTTTATTCAAAAACGACCTTATGAGATTTTGACTTTTTGATAAAAACCAAAATGTTGACTAAGATGGATTTTGATCTGATATTAAGCACTGATGATGTTGTATTAGGGTAAAGTGAGATGGAATTAAGCTAAGTTGACAAGCTCTGAACTACTGTGATGGTTCTGAAAAGCTAACTCCTAACAGTTAACTAGCAAATGAGCTTTAAAGATGATTTTGACTATTTACTAACTAAGGTCTGGTTTTCTTTGTTGATTTGAGGTATTAAGACCTACTGAGACATGAAACAAGCACAAACACAGGACTGCACAACCTTTAATACAGTGAAACTATACAAAACCAAACACTCCTTTAGAGACTGTTTTGGAACTTTTCAAAAGAATCACGATCTAGACCTTGTAACTGATTACAAACCTTAAATTATCATCTAATAGGACTAAAGAAACATGAAACAACAGTACTAGTAACATAAAATTGAGAGATTACACTAATGCTAGTAAGACTGTCAAAATGAGATTCTAAGGCAACTATGAATTCCAAAGAACAAGCTACTGATTTTATGGCTTAAACTAACTTAACTATGACTAATTAACATACAAACACATATATTCAAACTTAAGAACACTTAAACAGTGAATTGCAAGAAATGAGTAAAAAGCTTACATGTAGTTTCTAAGGCACAAACGAGACCAATTCCTATAGCTTCCCAAGAAGCTACTAACCCAAGGCCATCCATAATACACCTTGCTCCAGCTGTGAACACCTTCTCCAAGTGATTTTTGATTTTTCAAGTATTTAATTTGGATTTTTGGTGATTTTTACGTTTTTGACTCTAAACTGATTTTAAGTGTATCTAAAAGCTTGATCAAGCTTTCTGGGAGCCTACATGTGCTATTTTAGTCCCAAACAACAACTTTCAACAACATTAACACCTAATGAGAATTTTCAATGAAAACTGCATAAATTGAAATAAGAACTTGAAACTTGAAATTTGTACTTGAAAAAGGTTTATAATACAATAATAACTTGAAATACAAAGCTTGCAAACTGAAACATACACTGAAATTTTAGTTAAGCTAAAAACGACTATGAAAAATAAAGACTACTCTAGATAGATCAATACATTGCATCACTCCTCTTCTTTATAGACTTTCATGCTCCCCGCGTGTCTCGAGACTTTCCACCACTTGAGCCCTTGGATCACTGAAACTCATCAGAACCATACACTTTGCTTTTTGGTAGCCAAATATTTCAATTGGCGGGTTTAAGCAATTAATGGATTTGGTTGAGTCAATTAAAGATATTTGGAGTTTAGAGGAGGTGGAGGGACAGGTAAGGGAGGGTTGAAAAAGATGGAAAACCATCTGGTTTTGAGATATCGAGCATGGGAGAGTGATGCTGATGGCGGTATTAGGCGTTTTCTCATGGTTTGAATTGCGTTGACCGAGTTGCTAATAACAAGGGCGGGGTATGGATTTGGGCCAAGGGATTGGATTTTGGGCTTGGGTTGATAATGGTGTCCGTTTGGTTTAGCTATAACAACAAGGACCAAAAGTGTAATTCATCCAAACCTCAAGGACTGATCTAGCAACTTTTTCAAACTTCTCACAAGGACCAAACTTGACAACTTTGATAAAACAAAGACCTTTTTTTGCATAAAATCCATTTTCAAAGGTCCAAGGACTAAATTTTGCAATTTTCCAAAGTTTAGGGACCTTTCTTGCCAATTGACCAAAGAATCATTCAAGGCTCATTTTTGATAACTTAGAATATTTCAGGGACCTTGAATGATAAAATTCCACATTTTGATAATCCAGGGACTAGATTTGACAACTTTTAAAACTTGGGGGACTAAAACTGCCAATTTTGCAAACTTGAAACGTTTTTCATCTGATTTTGATAATTTTGCATTTAAAACACATAAAACACTGATTTGTGATATATTTATCATTTTAAAGCATTTTTGAGTGTTTTCAGATGATTTTGCAGTTTATATTATACAAAAATGATGAGTATTTAGACACTCATCAATCCCCCACACTTAGATATTGCTAGTCCCTAGCAATGATTTGAGAAAACTTGATGGATTTGAAAAACTCTTTACCAAAAGCCATCACTTCTGGAGTAGCCAATTGTTTTGATTCACGTAAGAATCTTGGTACACGATAACCAAATGATTTATTGGCAAATCATAAACCATATAACGGATTTGATGTGTCTTTACAGGCACGTACCATACGGACTAGCCAACTCTTAGATAAATTATCAAGATTATCTTTGGTGAGCTGAATACCAATTATGGATTTTCCACTGCCTTTACCACAAGCCATAACCTTGCGGGCTAGCCAACTCTTCACCTTTTAGGACATGGTGAGTTGAGAACCATACAATTTTGGGCAAATTGCAAGCCATATAAGGATTTGAGAAATCTTTACCAAGAGCCGTTTGCTCCTGGATTAGCCAATCCTTTTGTCTTACAGACATGGCGGATTGATAACCAAGATGAGTAAGTGTAAAACACTTACTCCAAAAAAATTTTGGCCAAAAACGGGGGAATTGGGTGGATAATACATGATAAAATTCGTGAGAATCCCCCACACACTTAGAAATGAATATTGCCCTCAATATTCAAAGTACCGGCGGTTATGCGGCGAAAACGTAAAAGGGAAATACTACGGCCATTATTTAGAAAGAAGATTTTTTTTTTTTTTTTTTTTTTTTTTACAACATGTGGGGCATCCCCCCACACTAGGATGGTAGAACAGAGAAAGGAGACAGAAATATGGGTGGAAACCCATATGGTGTGTGCTATTGTTTTTGATTACCGA
Organism: Chrysanthemum makinoi; assembly: GCA_910596185.1. Lineage (NCBI taxonomy): Eukaryota > Viridiplantae > Streptophyta > Magnoliopsida > Asterales > Asteraceae > Chrysanthemum > Chrysanthemum makinoi. The sequence continues at coordinate 32,419,471 of OU343225.1, read as the reverse complement.
GTCGCTAGCTTGACTCGATCCCCGCATTCATTTGTTCATGGGGAAAGTAACGTGGAAAACCAATCTCGATCGGACTTTCATTCATAGTGTTAATAAACATGAACATCAGTTCCACTCCGACGAGATACAACCGCGGTATTTTTAATAGTAGAAACTATAAAGGATAATACCGGGGTCAAAAATGGTGTCCTCATTCCCGAAAGAGAAAAGGGAAAGAGCAACCACACCATCTGTGAAGAATGGAATAAATATGTGCATCACAATGCATGTCCATTCCTCATTAGTAAGAAGCAAATCACCATTTTTGACATTTTTAAGCTTAAACTTGAAGCTTGTATGGTGATTGGTAACAAAATTTCCGGGAGGGAGAGCTGGAAACGGTTCTTCAATCAACAGATTTTCAAGAAAAAGGATGTCTCCCTCCGAATCAAAGTAAGTGTTATCAATTCCTGTTGGATTTGACTCATCACTAAGAAATGCATCGACTTCATTCCAAAAGTTGTCATCTTCTTCATCAGGAGTGAGGGAAGGGATGGAAGAGTCGGGAATAAGACTAGAAGATGATGGATCATTTTTGAGCAATTCATCAATGGGAAGGGTGTCTCCCATTGGATCACAAACATCATCATCAACTCAGGATGAAACGAGAGAGTTTGGTTTCATCCACGGAGTTAACAATCTCGATGCGACAAACTGATTCGGAGGTGAGACAAGTGGTGTGCTCTTAGAGCTAGCAGTTTCCACCACTTCGATGAAGTCTCGATTCTAGATCATCATCATCATCAAGAACACTCTTGACTTCCCTGGTACAGCTTTCAAACCATTTGTTTGAACCAGGGGTAATCTTCAAAGCTTTGAGCTCAACCGCGTTTTGGTGAACACTCTTAACTGTGAAATTTGAGAGTGTTGCATTGATTCTTTCAGATTTTTGATCAATTGTGGCAACACTCTGTTTGTATAGAGGTTTGGAGTCTTGGTTGATATTTAACGTGAGCTCTTAGTTGTCAACCGAATGGTCAACTCTTGACAAACACATCAATCAGAGCGACTCGTTCTCAAGCTCTCCCTAAGATGAGGGAACTCTAGGATCTGCATTGAAGTCTACTACAACAAAGTCGGTAGGAAAGTGAAATTTTTCCCACTTTCATCACGACATCCTCGGCTATCCCAAGTGGGCGAGTTATGGTACGATCCTAGCTCGAGTGTCATACAAGTGGATGGCTTAGGAAGAGGCAGTTTTTCCATCTGAGTGGCATGAGGTTAATGCTGGCGCCAAGATCGGCCAAGGCGGGCATTGAACCATCCCAAAGAAATCACGGGATTAGAAATCTGCCAGGGTCTTCAAGCTTTTGGGAAGCTTCTTGAGAATGACGGTGAGCATTGCTCATTGAGAGGAGTTTTAGCCATCTCGACAGCTTATCTTTGTTGGTGAGTAAGCCGTGTTGATGCAAATTTAGGCATTAGAGCGAGAGCATCAACGAAGCTTATATCAAAGTGAAGCTCATTGAAGATTTGGAAAAATTTTTCCATTTGCTCTTTGTTTTTGGCTTTGAGCTTCTCATCATTCATTCTTGATGGGTAAGGAAGTGACTAGACTGAGCGGGATGGAAGTGTTTTCACGGCTGAAATTTGTCTTAACCGGGTTCCGGACTTGAAGCTTGGACTACGAAGGTGGGGCGTGTCGTGCCATTGGGCTAGAATAATGCACCTTGTCCGTTGTATCCTTGGTAACTTGACTCAATGCCACGGGAGGAGGGCATAGGAGTCGAAGGTCCATTGTCGTCTTACCACTACGGTGGTGGCGGCTTTCAACTCGGCATTGGGATTAGGAATTGTATTGCTTGGGAGTCCTCCGGAAGATGACGAAGCTTTGTTCATATTCATGTTCATGAAACTGCTCATCATATTCTTCAACTCATTTGTCTGTCGAGACAATGTGGTATCAATTTCCCTTTTTTGCTCACCTCTCATGTTATTGATCTGAGTTTGCATTGAGCATGTTTACTCGGTCATTTTCATGAAGTCATTTGGCATGGGAGTTTGAGGAGGTTGTTGATAACTTTGATGATTAGGAGCTTGATAAGGTTGTTGGTAACTTTCTGGCGATTTGGAGCTTGATAACGTTGGTTGAAATTGTTCCAGTTTTGATTGAAATTTTGAGAGTTATTGAAGTTGTGTCCTTGATTGGAACAAGCGATTTTGATTGCCATGGTTTTGCAGGGGAGGAAAACCAGTGGTGTCATACCGCTAGGTGCGGTAGTGAGGATCAAACTTGTGGTCGGTATTGATTGTGGTTTCACCGAAGCTACGGGGGCTTGGTAAAGGAAGCATCGTTTGCTTGACAATCATAATATGCGTGTGGACCACTACAAATTTCACACACCTTGTTTATGGCTTTGATTGGTTCCGGCTTATGAATTTCGCTTTTGATTTCCTTTACCTCTTTTATCATACAATGGATGATGTCGTTAGGCGGCTAACGGGCTAACTTCGGAAGAGTTATTAGATGTAGAAGCGAGGAGTGTTGAACATTGACTTTGTTTCGAGAAATAGGAACTTTTGATTTACTCGCGCAAATTTCAAGCACATCTTTAGGTCTACGATTCAAGATATTGCCACCGCGATGCGTTCAAAGAATCTTGATCGTTGCCGTTCAACCCATTATAAAAGATATTGACTTGTTGAAGCTCCGTGAATTCATGATGGGGCATTTCACGAGATCTTTGAATCTCTCCCATGCCTCTCAAAGTTTTCATCGAATTTTGCGAAATCAGAAATTTCATTTTAAGATTAGTCGTCTTTGATGGAGGAAAGAAATAATTGACAAACTTTTGCACAAGATTCTCCCAAGTTTCGATAGATGGGGGTTCTTTTTCGACCAAATCGGTACGTCCTCAAGTGAGAATGGAAAAGCATCAACTTGATGACTTTTTGTGGAACATCCTTGAAATTGATAGTTGAAGTCAACTTGTTAAACCAACGGAAGTATGCATACGGGTCTTCGATCAGACCGGAATTGATTCGTAGACACAAGTTGGATCAAATGTGTCTTCAATTCAAAGTGATCAGAATTGATTGGTGGTAAACCGATGGCATCTCCATAACCCTCGGTGGGTTCTGGAGCATTTCATGTAAATGCGTTCGTGCTGCCATTTTGTTTGAAATAGAATCTCGGGTTCGACTATTTGGGCGCACGTCTACGAGCGTCGTCTAGGAATTTCGCTAGATCGCAAAAGGACTCAATGATCTAGAAGAACGGTCATGCACAGAGTTAACTCTAAGGGATCTCAGAGTTAAGAAGAGGAATTATGAAATTTGGGAAAGAAGATTATTTTTGAGTTTTATGGTTATACATATATAGAGAAACAAAAGAAAAATATTTTTTGTGTTTATAGATTTTTGGTGTTTTTAACACTTTAGGAAAAGTGTTAAAGGACTTTTTTTTTTTTTTTTTACAAAACTTTTTACAAATGGTGGGTTATGTGCAAGAATGGGTCTGAAAATGGCTAAACACACGCTAAAGCCTCCCCGGCAGCGGCGCCAAAATTTGATTCTATGCTGAAAACCGTCAAGTCTAATCACACAAGCCGGCCACTTGTGAATGGCAGACCGTAACAGACTTAAAACAGCTCAGACACAAATGCAAATAAAGATCAGAGAATAGAATGAATTCCCGGGTCGTTTAGTCCCACGGAGACTCAATGGTGTGCAAAACACAAACTCAGATGATAGAGTGATCACTAAGGATAGTGATCTGTAAAGGTTATGATTAGAAATATTACACTACTGATTGATTGGAAAGGAATGGAGCACAGATTAGGAAAGCACAACAATCAGATGAAAGAAATGTAAACGTAAGTTTAAAAACTACGTATAAGTACAAAATAAAAAATAAAAAATAAAAAAAATGAAAGCTAAGAAATAAAGGGTCTAAAAATATGAAAATAACATTTTTGGAATCCTAAAAATAAAAGAAAATTATTAGAAAAGGAAAATTATTTTTAACACTATTTAATTAATTATTATTAATTAAAAACTAATTTAACTATTAAATAAATACTCTAAATTAAAAGAAAATACAAAATAAGGCTAGAAAAATAAACTTATGATTCTGAAAAATCTAAAATACTATGAAACTAATTTTAAAACAGAAAATATATTTTTTATGCTTTTTAATTATTTATTACTAATTATTTATTATTTATTAACTATTTATAATTATAATAAATACTAAACAGTAAAGGAAAAATATGAAACTTTTTCTAAAAATACTATATGATGACAGAAAACAAAGAAAAATAGAAAAACAAGATTTGCTTATTAATAAGATGAAAAGAAAAATCAAAAAGCTAAGAATTATTAAATAAACACTATCACTGATTTTTAATTGGACTTTTTCTGGATTTTCTTTTTGAAAACTACTTAAATACTAATAATATGAAACTTTAATAAAGACAAAAAATTTACAAAACACAAATAAGCTGTTTGATGAGCTTAAAAGTCCAACAGTGGTGCTTTTGAGCTTATTTGGTGAAATAAGCTCAAACAAGCTCACAACTTGAAACAGAAGCTAGATTAAGATGAAAATAAGCTAGAGCAACTAACTTGAAGCTAAAAGATACAAACAATCAAACTGAAAAGCTCTAATAAGTCAATAAGCACTTTGGCTATTTGGGTGAGAAACAGAAAATGGGACAATCTTTAAGCTACTAGTAGCCCTACCAAACAAGCTCCAAAATGAAAATCAAGACTTGATACTTCAAGATGACCAGGTAGGCTTTCCAAAGAACCAAAAATTACAAGATTTGGACAACTAATAAGCTCTATGTGAGCTTATCAATTTGGGCACACTCACTGTGCACAGGACAGTTTTATGAAACAGGTACTCACAAAAAGCTAAGAAATAAGCACTCAAAAAGCTGAGAAACCAAGAACTAGCATTTTTGTATTTTTTTTAAGCAACTAGACTTTAAAAATCCAAAAGATTATAAGCTGGATCCTATTAATAATCCCACAGTGAAATTCCAAATTTTATTCAAAAACGACCTTATGAGATTTTGACTTTTTGATAAAAACCAAAATGTTGACTAAGATGGATTTTGATCTGATATTAAGCACTGATGATGTTGTATTAGGGTAAAGTGAGATGGAATTAAGCTAAGTTGACAAGCTCTGAACTACTGTGATGGTTCTGAAAAGCTAACTCCTAACAGTTAACTAGCAAATGAGCTTTAAAGATGATTTTGACTATTTACTAACTAAGGTCGGTTTCTTTGTTGATTTGAGGTATTAAGACCTCTGAGACATGAAACAAGCACAAACAGGTGCACAACCTTTAATACGATTGAAACTATACAAAACCAAACACTCCTTTAGAGACGTTTTGGAACTTTTCAAAAGAAGAATCGATCTAGACCTTGTAACTGATTACAAACCTTAAATTATCATCTAATAGGACTAAAGAAACATGAAACAACAGTACTAGTAACATAAAATTGAGAGATTACACTAATGCTAGTAAGACTGTCAAAATGAGATTCTAAGGCAACTATGAATTCCAAAGAACAAGCTACTGATTTTATGGCTTAAACTAACTTAACTATGACTAATTAACATACAAACACATATATTCAAACTTAAGAACACTTAAACAGTGAATTGCAAGAAATGAGTAAAAAGCTTACAAGTAGTTTCTAAGGCACAAACTGAGAACTAGGATCTGAAACCAATTCCTATAGCTTCCCAAGAAGCTACTAACCCAAGGCCATCCATAATACACCTTGCTCCAGCTGTGAACACCTTCTCCAAGTGATTTTTGATTTTTCAAGTATTTAATTTGGATTTTTGGTGATTTTCTGTTTTTGACTCTAAACTGATTTTAAGTGTATCTAAAAGCTTGATCAAGCTTTCTGGGAGCCTACATGTGCTATTTTAGTCCCAAACAACAACTTTCAACAACATTAACACCTAATGAGAATTTTCAATGGCGCATAAATTGAAATAAGAACTTGAAACTTGAAATTTGTACTTGAAAAAGGTTTATAATACAATAATAACTTGAAATACAAAGCTTGCAAACTGAAACATACTGAAAATTTTAGTTAAGCTAAAAACGACTATGAAAAATAAAGACTACTCTAGATAGATCAATACATTGCATCACTCCTCTTCTTTATAGACTTTTCATGCTCCCCACGTGTCTCTGAGACTTTCCCACCACTTCTGAGCCCTTGGATCACTGAAACTCATCAGAACCATACACTTTGCTTTTTGGCGCCAAATATTTCAATTGAGCAGGTTTAAGCAATTAATGGATTTGGTTGAGTCAATTAAAGATATTTGGAGTTTAGAGGAGGTGGAGGGGACAAGGTAAGGGAGGGGGTTGAAAAAGATGGAAAACCATCTCTGGTTTTGAGATATCAGGCATGGGAGAGGTGATGCTACAGTAGCTGGTATTAGGCGCGCGTTTTTCTCATGGTTTGACTTGCGTTGACCGAGTTGCTAATAACAAAGGGCCGGGTATGGATTGGGCCAAGGGATTGGATTTTGGGCTTGGGTTGATAATGGTGTCCGTTTGGTTTAGCTATAACAACAAGGACCAAAAGTGTAATTCATCCAAACCTCAAGGACTGATCTAGCAACTTTTTCAAACTTCTCACAAGGACCAAACTTGACAACTTTGATAAAACAAAGACCTTTTTTTGCATAAAATCCATTTTCAAAGGTCCAAGGACTAAATTTTGCAATTTTCCAAAGTTTAGGGACCTTTCTTGCCAATTGACCAAAGAATCATTCAAGGCTCATTTTTGATAACTTAGAATATTTCAGGGACCTTGAATGATAAAATTCCACATTTTGATAATCCAGGGACTAGATTTGACAACTTTTAAAACTTGGGGGCTAAAGCGCCAATTTTGCAAACTTGAAACGTTTTCATCGATTTTGATAATTTTGCATTTAAAACACATAAAACACTGATTTGTGATATATTTATCATTTTAAAGCATTTTTGAGTGTTTTCAGATGATTTTGCAGTTTATATTGTACAAAAATGATGAGTATTTAGACACTCATCAATACTCTTGTATAACCCTCACTTGAGGGTTGGTTGTTCATTTTATTCACTCTCTTTACACTCTACGCCTAACCGTATTATTATGTTCGTATGTGTGTGTGTTTAACGTGTTCAACCAACTCTATCTCTTTCTAATAAGCTTGTGTTGTAACTCTAGTGACCTAACACACACCATATCGAATGTACATCTAAGGAACCTTTCACTAATGCCTTTAACTAGATCTTCAAGACACCCTTCACTAATGTCTTGTGTCTTGACTTCTAGGCACCCTTCACTAATGCCTATAATACGGACGATCGACACCTTTCACTAATGTCTTCGTCTTGACACTTGAGACATCTTTCACTAATGTCTTCAACACTACACTTCATAGAAGAAAGAAAAGAATCATCAACAAGAAGACTTCAGTAGTATTGATGATGAGGAAGCATGGCAACTAATGGACTTGAGCTTGCTTGACTTCAAAGGTGGTGATCTCGCCTTTAAGAGGAACCTAGAGAATCACACAAAAAAAAAACTACAAACATGGATCACTTGGATCTGGGGTTAGAGAGTTTTAAACTCAAGGAGAAAGTATGTGAGAAAGGAGTGAGAAACAATGAAGAAATGGCTCAATATTTATAGAGGAAAATGTCTACTGTTCCCCGGATCCCACGGATCCCTCCCACAGGATCGGGCTCAGTAAAGCGTAAGGTAGGGATCCGTGGGACGCTCCTCTTTACCCATTGGTATTTTGGTTATGGGTCATGGGTCATGGGTTGATCCATGGGGTCTTTTACTAGATACAATGTATCTTTTGAGTGCAATGCACCTAGTCACATGGGTATGGGTCAATACCATGGGTTATGGATATTATCCATATATGATATAAGGCATGATGTCATGCAATGGGTTATGGGTCAAGCTCCACGGGTCATGGACTTTGGGTTGTACCCAACTACATTCAATGTATTTGGTCAATGGGTTGTGATACTTAAGTTTCTACCCATTTATATTACCCAATATACTACATACTAGTTACGTGTATATTTTATCCAAATATGTAAACACTAGTTGTTGTACATATGTAATATTAAATCATAAAATCACTTATACTTGTTTTAGTGTTTTATGTGAAAACGTAAGTATGTTAGAAACTATTAGTTCAAACCATTTACGTATTTTGTTTGTTTCATTAAAATGATTTTACGTTTGTTATCGACAAAACATTAGAAGATCGTAAAATATAAATAAACTTTTTTACGGCTTATTTGTATTAACACAACCCATTTCAAAATATTTTTTTTTAGAACGGCACCACGTTTAAAATCCGACCCCCGGGTTAAACCATCCAAATGGGTAGGCCTTGGTACCCGAACCACTAGGAGAGCTCACGACTTCGCAGTAAGAAGAAAATACGATTTCTTAGTCACTTGTAAGACTCGAACCCGGGTAAAACCTCTCCCTAAGCTCAAAATAAAATGATCGAAATTACATCATAAAGTTATAAAAATAATAATACAACTTAATTATGAAATGGGATTTTAGTGCAAGCTTGACATTTAACCATCAAGTGTAGTGACTGTGTGTATGTGGGTACTAAGGGGTGTTTTTATTCTTTTTAATCGAGAAGATATGCGGACCAAAACCCTTAATGCTTCTTAATTGGGGGAAGCATTAAAGCTTATCTCTCCTCTAAGAGGCTAATTAAGAGGTTTATATGAAACCACTTAGTTTGATAAACACTCACTAAGTCCTATATGGCTATGTGACATTAAATTTTGCAAGTAACAAGTCAAAGTATTCAAAGGACGCGGGTCATAGTGTTTTAAGGACAAAAAATGACACAAGTTGGTGGATTATCTCTCTTCAAAACAAAACCACCCAACTCACTAGAGCTACTAAACATACATCAATTTTGTTAAATGCAGTTACTTGATGAATTTTTCTAGTTGGACCTTTTTAGTTTAGTATCCAAATCCAGTGTATTCTATTTCAAGTGTTACATTGATATGATGAACTTGGATTGTGATGTCATTTAATCTATTAATTAAGTTTAAGCCTAAGAAAGCACAAGTTACAGAAACCCCTATAATCTTATCGCTAACTTTATTTTTTCGCTTACTTTCTATCAAGGTTGCAAAAATCGCTAGGTGGTAGCTAGACGGCCTAGCGAATAATCGGTTAGGCGGGGATTAAGTGGGAATTAATCGGATTGGATTTTTTATACATAAAATTATAAAATATTGTAACTATATGCTCGATTTGTTGGTCTAGCCGATTTTTTTTGATCTAGCCGACTTATACCCGTTTTGGCCAATCTTTATCTGATTAATCAGTACATTGACCGATTTTTTACCAAATCGATTAAATAAGGCCGATTAGTGAAAATCGGGGCGGTTAATCCCTGCCAAGCGATTAATCGCCGATTAATCGGCCGCCTAGGTCGACTTTTGCAACACTGCTTTTGATTCTCAAACTATTATGTGTTTACGGAATGATCATGGGCTACTCGAATGTTTGGCGCCGCAACATACTTTTCGATATTCAAGACTATCTACGTGTTGAAAGACGATACATGCACGTTCTGTATTTTAAAAGATTATAAATCAAAAAATTTATCATTCAAATATTAAACTTATTATTCTCTTGATGAAATGACGAAACATATTTACGTTCGTTGTTGTTTCTTACTTTAGCCGTGCAAATAACTACTTACTGAATAATTTCTTTAAAATTTCCCGTGAATTCACGGGCCTATAAGCTAGTTACAATGCATATTATTTTTCGTCCAAAACGGTGACGTTTTACACTTTGAAAAAAAACTGAAACGACAATTTGGCAAACAAAAGACAACGTAAAACGACGCCGACAATACAACGTCATATGAAGAAAAATGAAAAAGTTCAAAAGACCCACCTAACTATGCGAAGACTTACAAAAATAATCTCTGGCTTCTTAATATTTACGATTTTTTATATACCAAACTTCATTCGTCAAATATTTAGCGAATTCTTTAATAAAAAAATACCGTTGCAAAGAGCTATGGATTACGAAGAATATGAGCTTAATACAGATATGCTTTCGGTGTACAATTTTATAAAAAATGTTGAAGTTAAATATGTTTAAAAAAAATACCCCTTTAACTACCTAAAGTTTGTGTACAAGTAGTGTGGAGACTATTTGCGGACAAAATATACGATAGTTTACAATTTTTATCTTTATTTAGTTGTTACTACAATTTTTTTTAATGGACCCACTAAGTCTACCAAAGATGGAATTCAAATGTGTATCACACATTACAACTTTATACTTTATAAATAACTAGGCGAGTACCCGCACCTAGCGGCAGCGGTTTCTAGCGTTAGATAATTAATGATTTGTGATATTGTGGTGAGTGTTTTTGTAGCGTTTAAATTAGAACGTGAACCGATGAAAATGCAATTGCAAACGGTTGTACTATACGATAACTAAAGCGTAGACAAAATTCTTAACATCGATCAAACAACATATAAAAATATTTAACGAAAATGAAAGTAAACATTGCATCAGTTATGAAATAAAAACTAACACATATTACTTGTCGCGTAAAAACTAACAAGGATGGGATTAATGGTGCCATTGTTAAGAAGAACGCAAGTACCAAAATTAGCATGAATGTGATTAGCCCAAAATTAAAAAAAAAAAAGGCTGATTTTGGCTATTTTGTAAAAGATTTGGGCACATTAAGCCCCATCGTTTTTTTTTTTTTTTTTTGAAATTGGCCATATTTAGCCTATTAAAAAGTTAAATGTGCACTAACGGGCACATATTTTCTCTTAATTGTAAAACATTATAATCGTTTTTGAAGAAAAACTTATATATATATATAATATATTTATATAGGGACATATCGTTTTGTGTTAAAAAAGTTTATGTGTTCTAAACGAAAAACAATAAAAGTTTGAAGATTTGGGGATTAAACATAATGTTTTGAAAAGCGGTTCGACCGGGGTGGTTCAACCGGTTGAACCGTTCCCGTCAAAAAACGGTTCGATTTAAACCGAGTCAACCAGACAGGTTGGGTCAAAACGGTTCAAATTAAACAGGGTCAACAGCTGGGTTTGCAGCGTCCCGGGTCAACGCGGTTTTCGATATGTATTAATAGTTTCAACTTTTCACTTTTTACTTTTTGGTTTATCCTTTATATATAGTATAGCAGAGTACCCGCGCATTGCGACGGCGGGACCCTGTGACGATTAAGCGGAGAAATAGATCTCCATGAGACCTAATTCACCAGTTTGTATCGGTTTCAACGGGTCCTCTCTAGTTCATTTTTGGATGGTTTTTAGCCGAACGGTGGTGCGACCATAGGTTCCCGGTTGAACCCGTTGGTCCGGTCCGATTTTCAAAACTATACGTACCATCAACTTGTTAGCTTGTATGAAGCTTTGTATGTTTTATTAATTTGTATACTGTGTATAATAACATGTACTTTTCATTTTAGGGTGTTTTAAAAATAAAATTAATTAGTGTGTTTAATTATTTTATATTTAGGATTATGTTGTAGCTTGTTTAAATTGTACATTATGAAAATTTTATTGTACTTTTTAATGTGGTGTTTAAATTGGCTGTATAATATGAATAAATTATTGTACTTTTAAGTAATGACGTGTTTTAATGAGAGTATTAATTACACAATACATTTCTCTCACCTTTGACTTTCAACTTTTCACTTTTTAATGTTTGACCATTTTTCTCAAGGCTGTCAAGATCGCGTGTAAACTCGTAGGATCATACGATTTTACGTGTTTACTAGCTAAAACCATGTAGGATCGTGGTAGGATCGCATATGTGGTAGGATCGTAAGTAAGATCGTGGGATCGCACGTAAGATCGTAGGATCGTCACGCGATCCGAGTCCATCTCACTTGCTTAAGCCAAAAAACAAACGTGTGTTTTACTAATGTCTAATAAGTAAACCAATGTTGTTTCATTTTCTAAATAGATTATAGTTTATACCTAGTTTTCTACTTTTCTAAATAGATTATAGTCTAAAAGTTTTCAATAATTCAATTTACTTTACTTCATTGTGATTAAACTAATCAAAGCGTATGTTTTGGAATGCCACTAATGAAGTGTTTGTTTCCTTGAAATCATATAGATGGCTCGTATGTTTTGAGGCTAAATCGTTAATTTAACGATTAAAACTTGATTTTTATGTTTTTATTATTACTTTGGTGTTTGAAATTTGAACTTTGTCATTTTCAAGAGGATATTATATGAATTTATCTTTGACGTTGAGTAGAAATATAAAACAGTTTGACTCGTTTATCATTTGTTTACAAACTATGACAAATTGGTAGGATCGTAGGATCGCGATTCGATCCTACGATATCGATCTTGCAAAGACAAAAACGATCCCACACGGGATCGCGATCTTGACAGCCTTGGTTTTTCTATATGTAGTATAGATATAAAAGATTGAAATGGGCCACACACAAGCCCACAACGAACGGTCCAATGTTCAAATAAAAGCAATACTTATAGCATATGCATAAAGATTGTCTCATACAATTTAGGCACAAAGAGCAAAAAAATTTAAAAACAAAAAGCTCCGCCGCAATGCGTATGTATGATCCACTTAAAATAGAACCCATGTATGTGTAGACATAAGCAATAAACAAAATAAGTACACTCACATTTACACAAGGTTTTTCGCACATTTAGGCACCAAACATATGACCAAACACAGGCAACATAAAAACTAGAAGCAAAACACTCATTGCAATGGTAGTGCACCACCTCGTTATGTATGATATGGGTTGTGAATTTTAATTTGAGTTTTGTGTTAAAGAATGCTAATGTTCTGTGTTTAGTTTGGTGTTTTCCATATTTAAGATGTTTACTTGAAAAGAAACAAAAAAGAAATTTAAAGAACAAAGTTGAAGTTTCAGACGAGAAAGAAAAGTTTCAAAACATACTCATATGAACTTCAAGTACAAAATAGTTTTAAGATCTTATAGATCTTTGAATTGTTATTATAAAAGTTTAACTAATTTAAATGTGTGTTTTCGTAGTTCATAATTTTCAAGTTTTTTTTTTTCTTTTTTTTATGTGGATATGATAAATGGCAAAAACACATCAGCGTATAAGATGAAGATGAAGTGACAAAAAGGAAAATGACTAAATTACCCTCGTGTGCCTGGCATGTGACTCGAGATAACAAAAGAAACTTAACATCGTTAGGATATTAGACTATCGTAGAGCAAGATTTCAAACGTGGTTTGTGATTTCATTTACTCTACCAAAAACCTTGGGGACTAACAGTGTATTTTACTCCTGCTCAAAAAGTTGATCAACTATTCTTATTCCACTACTAAATATTGGGAATAAGTGGAGGCATGGCATAGCTCATAACTGGAATGAACGAATATGTCGTTGTGTGCATTGTTTAGTTTTTACTAGATTAGTAGCATTCTTGCCATCTTACTATAAATGCATTCACTTACATGGTTTCGGTTAATCACAAACTTGAGTTTTGCATGGGTACGGTAATTAGTTCTCATAGAGTATAATGTCTCTTGTTCTTTTGTTGACTAACATAATGTTGGGTTAAACCAGATCATGTAGTAGTATTGTAGTCTTTATGATCTATTATGTAGTATAACAAAATTGTTTGCGTCATTGTTGGTGTTCATAGTACACTTCTACATCTTTGCATTATTTCAATATAATATCACAGGTGTCATTTTATCAAGAAATGAAAGCAAACTATCGTATGTTATATGTAACATTGAAAAAACCATAGATGTTTCCTATAAAATGATACAATGGGCCAGAACATATAGGTGACCCAACCCATTCATCACTCTAAAAAAAATGTTTGGTTCAACCCAAAAGTGACCTTGTTCATATTTTTGGTAACATATAGGATAACTCGCTAAATGATATGGAGATTTAATTTAGGGTAAACTACAAATTTCGTCAATGAAGTTTCATTTTTTTTAATGCTGGCCACTCTCGACAAGAATTTTTAGCAAATGTCCTTAAAGTATACTTTTTGTTACAAGCTGACTAATATGGCTAACACCCGTTATTTTTGCCCGCCAGTCAGGCCATGTGAGTGTCATGTGACGGGTAAAATAGTCATTTTAAGTCCATACTAAACCACAGGGATTTATATAACTAACACTTTAATTTTTTTTTAGTTCAACTCTTAACTAAACCACACACGACAACACAAAAAAATTATCATCTCATCATCCCCCACCTACCACCGCCACCACCTACCACCACTACCTACCACCACCACTCACCACCACCAGCACCACCTATCACCTACCACTTACCACCACTACCCCTACCACCACCACTTACCACTCACCACCACCACCGCCCACCACCAACAACCATCTATCACCACCCACCACCTACCACCACCAACACCTACTACCAACACCAATAATCACTACCACCACCTACCACCAACACCAATAACCACCCACCACCACTACGCACCACCACCCGCCACTCCACCACTACACCCGACCACCACCCCGACCACCACTTACCACCACATTTACCACCACCCACAACCACACTCCATACCACCCACTACCGCCATCACTCACCACCACTACCAAAACCAACAAAAGAAGGGGAAAAAACACAACACACAAACATAAAAATGTAGTATGAATAATGAGCTTTGTTAGATATGTCCACTTAACCCTAAAAGGAAACAATAAAAAAACCTACATTAGCTGATTTTCTTCTACATTCCTTAAAAGAACCTCATTACCAACTCCTTTTCTTCGCTCAACATCAATTATTTGTTTGCAAGTTTGTTGCTTTTTCTCTCAATCTTTGGCACGTTAGTAGCAAAAATGAACATTGTTGTTCAAAAATTTAGTCAAATATACTCAATCCACTGTGAAATATTAGGAAGCATGGCTTTGTTCCAAAACCACAATGAATGAATATGAGCAAACATGCCATCCTAGAGCAGGTTGGTGACTCAAGCCAAAGAGCCACCTCAATATTTCCCATTTTCACTTCTTTTATTATTCACACACCAAAATACACCTCACTAGTGACTTAAGCCAAAACTCCACTTTTGAGACACAACATACACCAATTTAAAACACACAAACCAATTAAAATAAAATAAAAAACCAAAGAATGCTTTAGGCGCAAGCCACAGGTTTCACTCGCACCTTGACGGTGGTATGGTGGCTTGACCTTGTCTTTGGCTCAAACAAATCCTTGCCACATGTTTTCGGCGCATGGGGGTTAGTGACCATACCTTACCATGTTAGTGTAAAATCATATAATTACATTTCTTATTTATGGTAATATGCTAGCCAAACTGTAGTATGTATGGGTAATTAGTGCTCTTCGAGTATAACATGTCACGCTCTTTTTCGGAGTTGCATAATGTTAGATTAAACCAGATCATGTATTAGTATTGTTGTCTTATGATCTATATGATTATCTCACATTTGATAACAAATTGTTTAACCCAACAATTTGTTTACGTGACGGTTGGTGATTACAATAGTATAACAAATTGTTCTTATAAAACATGTAGTATAACAAATTGTTTGCCACAGCTTGGTGTTTATAGTATACATGTAGTATAATTTCGCGTCACGGTTGGTGTTTACATTATAGTACTACATATTTGCATTCTTCTTATGTAAGATTACAAGTGTCATTTGATCAAGAAATGAAAAGCTGACTACTCTATGTTATATGTAACATTGAAAAAATGATTAGTTGAACAAATCCATCATTTTGATTCACTCCTAACAAAAAAATTTGTTTTAGCCCAAAAGTGAACTTGATTGTATTTTTTTGGTAAAATATTGAGAAAAGATATGATGATTAAATATAAGTTTAAGTTATAATTTGTATAAATATGCTCTAACTCTTTGCATATACATATTTAAAGTATTTTTATTTTATTTTTTGGGGAAAAAGGGATCATCTCCCGCAAATGTATAAATCACAAAAAAATAAAAAGTAAAAAATAAAAGACTTATAATAACATACTCAAATAAGCTAGTCCAAATGACATGCTCAAAACATGCGTAATAACAAAACAAGCCTATAAGTGCCTATACATATATAAGCTAAGAAACAAAAGACAATAGCTACAAAACCCAAAACAATGGCTATAAATCAAATGGTTATAAAACTTCAAAATGTGTTTAGTCTTCCAGCCCACAATATTCTCTGGTCCATTCCACGAAAAATCAATGTAGATCTTCCTATCTAACCTGTCAAAACTATATCACTATATATCCTGCAAAAATAATTACCCATTAACCAAAACTTATAATCTTATTACCAACATTACAATTTACCACCAGCAGATTTATATCCCACAAAGAACAGATAGTAGAACATATATAGAAAAAGTAAAGTAACACCCAATGCCGTCTTCCACGGGTTATGGGTACCCAATACCGTTTCCGGTGTATGGGGGAGGTTAAGATGTAGACAGCCTAACCCCTACCTAAAGTAGAGGTCGCTTCCAGCTCTACCTAGAAAGGACCTGCCTTTGTAGGGAGTGAGGATCGAACCCCTGACCTCTCGGTTGAGAGGCAAGGGGTTTTCCAACTGATCCAACCCTACTTGTATCATATATGTATCATATTATTGTTTCAAAACTATAACTTCAAATATTTAAAGAGCAACAAATAGTTACTATCAAAAACACTTATATACATATCATTGTAAAACCTTCTCATTTTCACCCATCATGTACGCTTACACCACTGAAATTAAAGTGTCCACATAAAACAGTTTAAACTTTTATTGTGTTGTTGCTCGAGGTTTAACCTGGAACTTAATCTTATTAGCTTTCTAAGATAAGATAATGTTGAAATCTCAGTTTCATTGTTATTTTGAATCTAATCAAGTTGTCAAAAAAACTGTTTTTTTTATCTTCTCAAATTCTTTTAATGAGTATACACTCAAATAAGTTCTCCTATCCTACAAGTTCGTATTCCTTCAAGTATCACCAAGATTCATAGAACCAACGGATTTATGCTAAAATGAGTTATCTTGTAAGTATTTAGTTGAGACATTTTATCTAACGGCTTATTTGCATATTACAACTGACTTGTTTAAACGATTAAACATATGCAAATGAACTCGAATAAAGAAACGCAATACCTTCAAATTATAGTTTTTTATTACATCAAAAAAAAAAAAAAAAAACTTTTATTGTGATGTCACAATGGTTGCACCTCAACATAATCTGAAACTGATAAATAATAAAAAACGCCAACCTCAGCGCAGAGAAAAAAAATTCTTGCACTTTCAAAATCGAGGGAAAATAAGACAAGAAAATTCCCTAAACAGCCCTAAATCAAAAGGGTGATCCAATTTCTTGCTTTAATACATTTTATATAAATAAAACGAAACCCAAATAACATAACCCACCTTTATTTTTGTAACTACAAAATAATTGTTTTCATATCCACTGCAACACGCTGGCCAATAAACTTGATATTTGTATATGGTTATCTTATGTGTTTAACTTATTTTTTTATACCTATGCACTAGAAACATGGCATACGAATCTGTTGCGATTAATTTTGATCGTGTCCTCCTTTCGTGAATACATAACATAAAATGCAACAAGAACAAGAACACCCAATCCATCATATATATGATAACAAAACCCAGCTGGTTCATTTCTTGATTGAAAATCCTGAAAGTGTATGAATCATAACAACCCACCTTCCAATTTAAAAAAAAATCATTTCTTGATTGCTTGTGTTTTCACGCATTTTATAATCAAACGCTTTATGTTATTAGTCAAGAAGGTACTGCTAGCTGCTTTGGGTCCTTATTGGCAGACTAATGAGTCTTTGGTAAGTTTCTTCCATTGTTATATTCTTTAAGGTTATCTATTAGACCTCTTGGACCGTTATCCCTTAAATTAAAGTTATAATGCAATATAAGTCTAGTCTTCCCACTCTCAAGTTTTCTTCTAAGTCTTTTATATATATAAAATAGTTATTACAAGTCAAGGAATTAGTGGATGATAGACAAAAGTAGTCGATGCTATTTGGAAGGCATGATTAAAGTTATAATGCAATACCTTTAGTTAATGAATTGAGTTATCTTGTAAAGTATTTCATGCTAAAATGATAGTTAATAAATTGAGTTATCTTGTAAACTATTTAATTGAGACATAAAACTGACTTGCATAGAATGTTTTAGTAGTATTAATAGATAGATTTGACATTAAACGACAATACCCACTCCATGAAAAACATGAACACAAACCAAATAACATAACCCACCTTCCAGTTTAACAAAAAACCAATCTAAATGTGTTAAATTCATTAAACACAACACACAAAACAAAACATCTTAGTTAAACAATTGCTTCTAGTATAGAAGTTCTGTACCAAATTGCATGATTGTTTACAAGTTGCATCTTTTATATTTAACTGCAAAATAAATGTTTTCATACCCGCTGCAACACTCAGGCCAATAAACTCGTTATTTGTATATGCTTATCTTATATGTTTAACTTGTTTTTGATACCTATGCACTAACAAATGGTATACAAATCTGTTGCGATTAACTTTGATCGTGTCCTCCTTTTGTGTATACTTAACATAAAACATAACTAGAACAAGAACACGCAGTCCATCGTAAACATGATAACAAAACTCAGCTGGTTCATTTCTTGATTAAAAATCCTGAAAGGGAATGAATCATAACAGCCCATCTTCCAATTTAACAAAAATCATTTCTTGATTGGTTAGCGGAGAAAAAAAAAACAACTTTATGTTATTAGTCAAGAAGGTACTGCTAAGCTGCTTTGGGTAATGAGTCTTTTGGTAAGTTTCTTCCATTGGTATATTAATTAAGGTTATCTAATAGACATCTTGGACCGTTGTCCCTTTAATTAAAGTTATAATGCAATATAACTTTATGTTATTAGTCAAAAAGGCTAACAAATACCGTGGAGACTGGTGTCGCACTCATTAGTTACAATTGAAAGCTCTATGAAAGGCTAAGGAAGTGAGTTCTCAGTTACTCGACATCTTGAAAAAGCTCATGATCCGGCTGACATCATGTGGGTCGAATTGGGACGTCATCAGAAAAGCGATATGCTCAGTCTACTTCCATAACGCTGCAAAACCTAGAGGGATCATGAATACATAAGTTTTAGGAACCGGATGCCGTGCCATTTGCACCCAACCTTGCTTTACATGGGCTGGCATGTGGTGTACCATGAACTGATATTGACTACTAAATAATACATGCAGTGTGTCACTACAGTTGAACCACAGTGGTTAGCAGAGTTTGGCCCGATGTTCTATTCAGTTCAGGATTCTGACACATCCTTGTTGGAGCTCAAAAACAGGAAGAAAACGAGAAATCCGCCATGGAAGAAGAATTGCAGAATTTGAGAAAACAGCAAGAGCAAATGGAGACTAGAGAAAAGAGGAGAGGGAAACAGCACCAAACAGTCTCTATACCTGGATTGAAGCAAGGATCATCTCAACATCTTAAGCCTAAAACATACACGTACGGTCCGTAGAAGTTAACAGATTGACATAGGATTTGTACTTGGATGTACTGAAAGTTACAAATTACTTCACCTTCTAACATCACAAATCTATCTACATATATGTTCCATTAGTAACACATGTTGTGTTTTCTGTAGATGTTTTGGACTTAAATAGTGTATCATGATACTTGAACTCAACGTAGTACCGCACACTTTTAGCATGTACACTTTTAGCAATACCTTCAAATTATAGGGTTTTAATGTATGGTATTCTAAATGCTCCGTGAGGTAAGGATGCCATAAGGCAGAGAAGAAATAGGCAAATAATTGAATTTTGTACTTGAAAGTTTTTGAAGATGATCCAACAGAAGGTGAATAATCCAGATGGAGTTAAGCATACAATACGAACTTTTATGATTTTCAAAAGTTTGATTTTATGATTAAGTTTTAAGATTGACGTGCAAAAATTCAAACTTTGTGCAGATAGAGAATGGCCTGCAATGGAGCTTCCCAAGGATGCAATGTGCAAACTTAAATCATTTACCATTCAAATTCTCTATATAAGGTAATTTTTCCTAAGTATCAAATAGAAAATTGACAAGAAAAAACAACCGGCTAAAATGATGATACAAAGTTTAGTGAACACTTCAATTAAACGAAGGCAATAAGAACTATACGTAAATATGTATCATGTTATTGTTCCAAGACTATACCTTCAAATATCTAAAGAGCAACAAATAGCTACTATTGAAAACACTTATATACATATTTTAGCAAAACCTTCTAATTTTCAACCATCATTTTAGAAAGTCCAACTTTTTATGTGTTGTTTAAACTAAACCTCCATTACCAATAGATTTGTTGCTCAAGGTTTAGCCTGGAAGTTCTCCATCATTTTAGATAAAGTTGAAATATCAGTTTCATTGTTATTTTGAATCTAATCAAGCTGTCAAAAAACTGTTTTTTTTTTTTTTTTCCTTTTTCTTCTCAAACTCTTTTAATAGGAATACACTCAAATAAGTTCTCCTATCCTATAAGTTCTTTTTTCTTCAAGCGCCACCAAGATTCATAGCAACATAGGATTTATGCTAAAATGATAGTTAACAAATTGAGTTATTGTGTAAAGTATTTCATTGAGACATTTTATCAAACGGTTTATGTGCATATTACAACTAACTTGTTTGAACAGGAGAAAATAAGACTTGCTAGTGGTGCTATAAAAAGCCAATACTTGTTCTTATAATTTTAAGTTAATTTCCAAAAATGAAGTCACCACAAGCAATAATTCACTTATCATCTCCCTCTCTTATTTCTTTTCTCTTTTTCGGTCTCGCGATAACATGTCTTACTTCCCACCACCATCTCCGCTTCGTATGGCGGTAACGAGACTGATTATCACGCGTTGTTGTCATTTAAATCAAAGATCACTCATGATCCATTCAAAGTTCTATCCTCATGGAACCATTCCTTTCATTTCTGTGACTGGAGTGGTATTTCATGTGGAAAGCGGCACAAACGAGTGACTGTTTTATGGCTGCAATCACAAGGCTTAGAAGGCTCGTTGTCTCCTCATGTAGGAAACCTCAGCTTCCTCCGTAAGCTTTCTCTATTGAACAACAGCTTTCAAGGAACTATTCCTCATGAAATTGGTCGTCTATCTAGGCTACGCCATCTTTATCTTAGTATAAACAAATTCGGTGGAGTCATTCCAACAAATTTGTCTCGTTGTTCTAACCTCGAAGACCTTTGGCTAGGCCAAAATAAGCTAGCTGGAAGCATACCCAAGGAGGTGAGTTTACTGTCGAAACTTGCTATTCTTGAAATTGAGGACAATAATTTAACAGGTGGAATCCCGCCTTTCTTCGGGAATATTACATCAATGGAAGTGTTCTCAGCTGTCGATAACCCATTGGGTGGGAGCATTCCAGATACCTTGGGTCATTGGAAAAGCTTGACGGAATTTGACCCTGGTGGCTGCAACTTATATGGAAGCATCCCTCAGTCCCTTTTCAACCTCTCACTCCTAGTTAATTTTTCCTTAGCTGATAATCACCTCACTGGTAGTCTTCCTTCAGAAATGGGTAATCAGCTCCCAAATCTTGAGTTCCTTCAGTTATGGGGTAACGAACTCACCGGAGTTCTTCCACCTTCTCTTTCTAATTGTTCTAAATTAGGATATCTTGAAACAAAGAGATATTAATGTTATTTCCTTACATGATAACAACTTCCATGGACGCGTAGAAGCTGATGACATGAAGTTTATTGATTCTTTGAAAAACTGCACTAGATTAGTAGCTTTGGATCTTTCAAATTGCGACTTTGTAGGAGTGCTTCCTATGTCAATAGGTAATCTCTCTCATCAACTCAGCTATCTAAATTTAGAAGACAATAAATTATTTGGAAGCATACCTTCAAGTATAGGTAGTCTAGTTGGTTTGACCACTTTATTTTTAGGAAATAATAGATTCAAAGGAAACATCCCCACTAGCGTTGGTAAACTTCAAAAGCTACAAGTTGTTGGTCTATTTAGCAATCAATTTTCAGGGCCTATCCCTGATGTCATTGGGAACCTATCATTGTTGTCTGAACTTTATTTATATTCCAACAAATTAGAAGGCCATATTCCATCAAGCCTCGGGAATTGTAAAGAACTTAATGGGTTAAACCTTGCATACAATAGGCTCAGTGGTAACATACCCAAACAACTTTTTCAACTTCCATCACTAAATTATTTTTTAAATCTCTCTCAAAATAGCCTATCTGGTTCTTTTCCATCAGAGATTAAAAACCTCAAGACGTTGACCTATCTTGATTTGTCTTACAATAATTTATCAGGCAACATTACTAGTAGCCTTGGTGAGTGCGTTAGCCTTACAAAGTTATACCTTAGTACCAATCAATTTCAAGGCATAATACCATCTTCATTAAGTTCCTTAGGAGGATTGGATGTACTCGACATTTCTCAAAATAGATTATCAGGTAGAATTCCACAATTTTTAGGCAAATGGAAATCCTTAGAGTATTTGAACCTATCCTTTAATGATTTTGAGGGTGAAGTACCGACTCTAGGAGTGATTGCCAATGCAAGTGCATTTTCGGTTTTGGGGAACGATAAGCTTTGTGGTGGTTTGGTTAAACTTGAGTTATCCAAATGCAAAGAGGCGGATAGTAAGAAAAAAAGGTTTCCTTTCTTCATATTAGTCATCGTGATTGCAGTCACGTTGCTCGTCGTATTATGTTGTGTCTATCTTTTGTGTAAGAAGAAACGCAAAAGTCAACCATCTCAATCATCAGGGAGTGAACGGTTCATGAAAGTTTCGTACCATCAACTTCTCAAGGCTACCGATGGGTTCTCTACAACAAATTTGATTGGAGAGGGTGGATTCAGTTCTGTTTATAAAGGGATCCTCGATCCCAATGATGACAAATTTGTTGCAATCTAAGTTCTGCATCTTCATACTAGAGGAGCTCACAAAAGTTTTAGAGCAGAATGTGAAGCATGGCGGAATATTCGGCACCGTAATTTGTTGAAGATAATAACTTCTTGTTCAAGTACTGATTTCCAAGGCAATGACTTTAAAGCTTTGGTTTACGAGTTCATGCTGAATGGAAGTGTACACAACTGGCTTCATTCAAGTGCAAATATGTCGAAACTGAACCTTGTTCAAAGATTAAGCATTCTCAGAGATGTTGCAACAGCACTTGATTATCTTCACAATCGCTGCCAAACAACGATTGTTCACGGTGACTTGAAGCCTAGTAACATTCTACTTGATGATGATATGGTGGCTCATGTTGGAGACTTTGGTTTAGCCCGACTACTTGGTACTGACTTAAACCAAAATAGCACAACCGGGGTTAAAGGAACAATTGGTTATGCGCCTCCAGGTAGTATTCCATGATGCTTATATTTACTTACAAATTACAGTTTGTAAATTACCTAACTGTTTTTAATTCATAGAGTATGGTCTCGGGAGCGAGATGACAAGTATTGGGGATGTCTACAGTTTTGGAGTATTATTACTAGAGGTGATGACCGGGAAAAGCCCAGATGACATGTTCAACGATGGTCTTAGCCTTCATAAATTTGCTTACATGGTATTACCGGATCTTGTAATCGATGTTATTGATGATGATGTAATTGTGTTGCAAAGTACGGAAGCAAATGCAAAGAAAGTGGAAGAATGTTTGGTTGCAATTATCAAGATTGGAGTATCGTGCTCTGTGGATTCACCACCACAACGGATGAAAATAGAAATTGTTGTCAATGAGTTGCAGCGTATTTTTGACGTGCTTCAAAATATATAAGGTACTCTGTTCTATCCTTTTGCAGAATATGATTTTAAATGAGTTTGTTAATAAACAATCACTAACTTGGTTTTATTTTTGAACGCTTTCAGGTCTAGTACCAAGCTTTCTTTGTGAAATTTGAAAGTAAGTGCAGCAAGGAGGAGTGCATGTCGTAGTTATATAAACGTTACTTTGTCAAATATGTTTGTAAGTGTGTTTTAATTTTATTGTTGCATAAGTACTGTAAGAGACGTGAGGGTGCATTTACATTGCTGATGACTTATCATATGTATCAACCATGTGTATGATCAAGTGTGTCTATTTGAATGAGAAAGTCTGTTGGTTACATCACTGGATCCTTTCATGGGGGCAAAGTTTGTTTGTTTTATTACTGGATCTAACCCTTGACATCTTAGCGTATCTGCATAATGATATTGTTGATAGTTGTAGTCAGATTACACTAACTTGGCTAGATATAGATTTAGGTCTTGTAGTTTGTTTACTATTAGGCCCGGTACATGTTACTGTCTTTTTACCGAAAATGCGTACAAAAAAGAAATGCTTCGACAACCCCATCCCAGAAATCTGGAGGGTGAATCTGGGGAACGTTCTTTTGCTTCTGAAGTAGTCAAAAATCAAAAATTTACTTGATTTCGAATTCATGGACCCGCCACCTAAACTTAACATTCTTAACTACATGTATCAACTATGGATATTGGAACAAGTGAAAGCTCTACGAAAGGCTCGGGATGTGAGTTATCAGTTACTCGACATCTTTAAAAAGCTCATGATCCGCTGACATCATGTGGGTCGAATTGGAACGTCATCAGAAAAGCGATATGCTCAGTTACTTCCATAACGCTGCAAAGCGTAAAGGGATCATGATACATAAATATTAGGAACCGGATGCCGTGCCATATGCACCGGACCTCAGCTTTATGTTGCAACATCTTGGATGGTTATGGCTGCTCTTTGAATATATATTCGTAAGGGTGGGAAAATGGGCGGGTCTAGCGCTTGTGTAACGGGTCAAAACAAGAACATTTTAACTATGGATCAGGTTGGCCCGGAATGTTTTTTTTCCCAGTTTAATTACAATCCCCTATAGATGTTATCATGCTAAATATGATTGGAAAAGTAATTATTTGGTTTTGGGAATAAAACAATTTAGGAGTTTATATACAGTCATAAAGTTATTATGCCTTTAACTTAAGCGTATAAGCTAAATATGCTTAATGTACCTCCCTCAATAACTTATTATGCTTCATCTAAAAAATATGTTGTCATTTAACTTAAAATACTTCTCATCAGAACTCATTATACATAATCGGGCCTACATTTTTCACATGAAAAGACACAAATACCCTGATCTTCTTCACTTCACCATTGCTGCCATTTATATACATAATGTCTACCAAAAATTTGATGTTTTCAAAGGCATGGAAAGATGGTTGGTCGAGTGTATTTGTATTCCCATGTATATTTAGAAGTAAAATATATTATGGCGTTGTTATAAGATAGTGAAAAAAGGAAAGAAAGATAAGAGTTGATGAATAATTATATTTATTATCAGATCTAACCAGAGGGTAGTGAACTTCTAAACTGCGGTCATTCCTATGACATATTTCTGAGTCGCGTAACATACATAAGACAAGATGGGTTGGGCACATATAGAAAAGCTAGAAGCATACACACGTATCTATATAAATTTAGTGTTAAGGAATGGTTTTTTATTCAAGGAGCTACAAAAATTATTAAAAATTCTGAAAACATAAAGAGGAAGAAGATGTATAAGTGTTGAAATGTCCACCCTCAACCATTATGTATAATGAGTTTTGGTGGGAAGTACTTTAAGTTAAATGACAATATATTTGGTAAATGAAGCATAATGAGTTATTGAGGGAAGTACATTAAGCATATTTAGCTTTTACCCTTAACTTAATCTGGTATTCATGTTAGCTTCATACTTCATAAGCTGAGAGAAAGAACTGATATCGTGCACCGAAAAGGTTCGTACAACATAATGCATGGAAACATGGATGGGTTAGGTAACGGGTCAAAACAGGATCAGGTTGAAATATATCACTTTTAGTAGTGGTTGAAACTGGACACTCATATGGTGTATGCTGATTCATTTCTGTAGGTTCATCATTGTGAGCAATATTATCAGTTTGTTTTGGTTTCTTACCATACATATTTCTGCCATCCATTTTTCCAATTCATTTTTTTGTTGTTATAGTGTAAAATATTGCAAATATAGGAAAAGATTCATTCGCATACAACCAAATACATACTTAAACCAGTTGCATAAAATGTCAGCTTTACCTCAGCCAGACACTCGCTCTAAAACTACATATAAGAAAAGTTATACCGCACCCCGTCAGGGTTCGTCAAGTGTTTTGGGTGTATAGGACTGTAATCTATTCCAAAACAAGACCATGCCATGAATTTACCACAAACTCTAGTCGTTTAAGACTCGTGTATGTCCAAATGAGCATAGTTCACTGGACTATACCAAAACAAATAGGCACTGAACCAAATGGATTTGCTCTCATAGTATCAGCATTAGTCAATAAGTAGCAAAAAGAAAGTCGCTGACTTGGGAGAGAGTACTCCAATCTATTTTAAAAGACTGCCAAGTAAAAAAGTAGAAACCGTAAATGGGGACTGCTGATGAATTCAAGACTAGTCAACCGCTGCAGGATCTCATCCTGGTCCAACAAGCACACACAAACAAACGACACCTATTTAAGATAGGCAATTGACTTTAAATCATATTAATACAATCCTATTTGTTTATGCAACTCAATGATAAGTATCTAATAAATAAGACGACACAGAGTTAAAAAGGTACAACACCTTCTAAGAAGACTTAGCCCAGCAACTCACTGGGTGACACATGCATGTAAACGTAAAAAATTTCTTAAAGACCACAAATCGCGATTTTTATATGCTACAATATGACAACACAAATCACAAAGCAAGGTAACTCGATAACTTCAGCAACAGGAAGACTAAGAAGACACTATGATGACTGACTTTCAGACCCATACTGAGCAACAGCTGGACAACTCTGGACCTTCTTAGACATGTCCTAGTACTCACTGGAACAGTAGATACATAAACACATATTAATAAACGACAGACCATGTGCTTCATTATAACATAATTCACAGCAAGATTATAAACAAACGAGAAAGTAAATCGGAAAAGAAAGAAATTGACCAGAAAGTATTTCTGCTTTACATTCATGGGGACTGTAAGCATGCAAAAACATAACTTAATAAAACATTCGACAAAAACAATACAGACCTGATCATTGTTTTCTTCTTCTGTAGGGGAATTCTGGGATTCTAATGGTTTGTCTGCACCACAGTACTGTCGGTTACATTTGGTCCTAAAAGGATAGTTTATGTTGTTACATTTGGTCCTAAATGGATAGTTTATGTTGTTACATTTGTCACACTTCCAGCTCCCTTCTGGCATATCCGATTCTGAAACAAAATACGATACATATATAAGATTCAGACTCGAGAGTCACTAACAAGTAACCAAATATATATACATGAAGTACTTACTGGAACCTGATTTAGGTGAGTTGATTTTCCTCATGTTACAGACTCTTCTGAAGGAGAAATTGACATTTGCACATTTTGGGCATTCCCAGTCATTTTCTTGTGTTCCATCTGTAAGAAGCAAGTGAAACAATAAAAAACAGATCGTAAATTACAGTCATCTGCTAGTCTGTGTAGCAGTATATGAATAAGTTAGATATAACATGCCTTTCTTTTGAGATTGATCTTCAGGGAAAAATCCAGGCCGAGGTCCCTATAAAAATTCAAAAACCAAATGATCGATCAATATAGCATCACATGTTTATATACATGTGTTAACATAGGGAGTAGGTGAACGAATAATCAAATTTACTCGTTGTAAATTAGGGGTGTTTGTTGCAGCTTATATTGCCGGATTCTAGCTTATTTGGTTTTAGGCTTATATTTCATAAGCTCACTTTTTGTGGATTATTTTGAAACTTTTCAACTTATATAAGTGACCTTATGAAATAGGGATGAGCATGGGAACCGGAAAAACGGTATGGCACGGTGCATTGCACCGGTACCCCGACCCAATTGGTACCGGCTCAAAGAAGACAAAACGGAGTGAGTGAACCAGCGAATTGAGATTCACTGATTGATGAAAAATTGATTTGAAAACAATCGCGTATTGCTTGAAGAAAGAGTTTTGCAATACGAAGAAGGTTTTATGAGAAAGATCAATTTTCAATCAAAAATACTTTTTGTATTTGAAGATGAATACACATTCGATGTGCTAGAGAAAAGAAGAGATTCGTACATCGAACGGTTTTTCCAAAAGTATTTTTCAATCAGAGATAGTTTTTGTGTTTGAAAACATGAATACACATTCGACGTGCTAGAAAAAAGAAGGTTTGCACATCGAACGGTTTTTCCAAAAGTATTCGTCAATTCCAATCCTTGACCAAGGTTGATTCAGTGATCGCCCCATCGTTTCTGTCCAGTTGTCACAAGCTTGATCTTTAGAAAAGATCGCACATGTCACCCACCTGGAGCTTGTTTGATGTTGGCTCTAGAAGGATTTCCATCTTCATCGTGAATACATGTCATTCAGATGTTCTGGCAATACCACCAGGATAATGCGTAGGACTCTTAAAATATTCTTACTTTTCACATTGTGTAAAACAGCAAGTCTTCATTAATTTAGTGTCCTAATGAGATATTGTGGATGATCTCTTGGCTCTAGACTCAATAGTACACATTTGGTTTCCTAAGTCGGAGACTAGGGAGAGGGTCTCCTTCTTCAATATCAACAATCTCTAAGAGAAAGTCGATAGATTATGTAGGTTCCCCGTGAGAATGAAACAATTCCTTTTAAGAGGAACTTGAGTAGCTTGGGAAGTTTAGTGCAGTGCGTCACTGGGTCCATGACTTCTTGTCTTCAATACCGGCGTCACCTTAGTAACCACCAATAGCATATGTATTGAACCCGGTTTCTGCCCTAAGGTTGAATTATTGGAGGGCTGTTTCTTTTCACCCTTTTCACATTCATTTCTTTTTCATTCTTCAATCCCTTCAGTGCTTACCGATACTTCATTACTAGAACCTTGTTGGGTTTATTCCAGTTCTAGCTCTTTCTCAGTCGGCACTCTTCCCATTTCTCACTTTTTCTAATTTTTTAATCATAACTAAGGACTCTACACTATCTAGTGGATTATCCCTGGGTAGATCCCTCTGGCTCTGGCGGGATCATGGGAATGAATACCTAACCTAACCATCCTTATATCACCATGCATAAAGTAAATTGGTCGGTCTTTTGGTATTGTTCTTTCCTTCATGAATCCAATTGAAAATCATTTGGAAAATCAATCAAGGTACTTGTGATATAATATCAAAGCATTTTGTACCTTAATTGTTTTGATTATTTAGAAATGTTCCCCCTCAACATGTGCATATTATCTAGAAATTGTTTAGCACATGGAGGCAAGAGTTCTTTGAAATAATTTCTTGATCACAATTTCCTTAGAAAAAGCCATTTGAATTTCTTTGGTAAATTTTCCCCTCAATATGTGCATAGGATATTTGAAATCATTTAATCATTTTATCACATAGAGGAAAGAGTTCTTTTGAAGCACATCCACGATCACAAAATCTATTAAGAAACCATTAGAAAATCAATCAAGGTACTTTATGTTGAAACATAGAAATCTTTGTACCTTGAAAGTTTATTTTCTTATGAAATGCTCCCCTCAATAATGCGATATACCAGAGTTTAGCACACATTGGAGAGAACTTGCACTTTGAATCAAAATGATCATCTTATATCAAATTTCATATTAAATCACAAATTCTCCCCCAATCAAAAATATGAAACCCTTTGAGATTTTGGATCCCAAGTGATCTAATAAGGTTTGGAAAACATGGGAGAATATGTGCCTTGTTTAAATACTCTTCTGGTTTATGGTTAAATGCTCCTCCACAATCATGTGCATTATGTATTTCAAAATCGTTTGGCACATGAAGTAAGGAGTGCTTTAGAAACAATCACCCTTTTAAAACCGTTTTGAGATTTAAATCACGATCTCTCCCCCGATCAAAAATTTCAAACCAATTGAGATTTTGGATCCTAATTGATTTAAATCATCTGAAATTTTGGTGGGACGGTCTTGATTTAATTTTTTTGAAATTGACTGATGAGGACCAAATGTAGACATTAAAGATTGTTAGTGTCAGGTATGATAGTTTTTAAGAGATCTTTAAGTAAAATAAAACAATTTCACAATCAAAAAAGAACAGAAAAAATTTCATTTTGAAAGATCTTTGAGTTTTAAAGAGAATCATACAATGACATATCATTAAATCTTTAGATCACCACTTATTTTGTACAAACCGGACTTATTATGAAGAGATATCGTTTGAAAATATTTTATTTTAAATCACTCTCCCTCTCAATCGATGATTGAGTGACTTAAGTTTTGATAAAATGAAGTTCGGTGATTTCCAAAATTAAGTCCAAATTTATTTTCAAAACAAATTTTTTGAATTTTTATGGGTTTTTGTTGATTTTATATTTTTCTATTTTGTTTTTGTTGGTTTTATATTTTTGTATTTTGTTTTTGATAAATATTTACAGATAGAATAGATGATATAGTTTAAGAAGATGATGATACGAGTACCGAGATAAGGATATCGAGTAGCCCCGTTGTAGAAGATAAAAGTCATCATCTCTTAAACATTCACCACCAAAGCTTCCAAGGCTCTTGAATCGAAGAGAGAAATTGAGCCATTTGAATGTGAGACTTTGGTAGCTTCCCCCCAATCCGACAATCTTCGAATAAAGACCATTTTCCCAAGAAGTAGAATGTGAAAGACCATTTGAATGAAGTTCAACACCCCAAGAACACGAACCAAGTAACAAGTTTAATCATGATCATCTTTGCTATCAAACCCGGAATACATGATTAAGCTCTTGTTGTGCGTCCCTGATGTACACATTACTCTTCGAGTTTGCGCAGTTTTCTATTTGGGAGAACAATATATCAACATCTTCATTTCACCAAATGCATTCCAGTTATCTTCCATATAACCAATCAGCCCATAATGCACACATGTACCCAATCAGTGTCGAAGCGATGACATCAGAGTAATAGATTTGATCACTGATCTTCTCCTGAATGATTGATTAAGCCCGTTCGATCATGTAAATCTGTTGTGCGTCCTTGATATACACAACTCTCTCCCCTGATGGTTGCGATCTCATCGGAATCATCATAACATTGTGAACATAAAGCAATAACCGAAAGCACTACCTTAAATCATAAAGACGATGTCGATAAGAAATATTATCTCACGCTCCAAATATTCTTCTCATATTTCTTCCCACTGAAGGCTGAGATAACACATACCAAAAGTGTCAAGAGACCACTTACCCCAAATACTTGGAATAATACATCCTTCCCCCAAATAGTTGGAATGATACATCCTTCCCCCAAATACTTGGAATAATACATCCTTCCCCCAAATAGTTGGAATAACACACCAAAGGTCACAGTTACAATAATCGAAGTTCATCACGGTTATGACATTCGCCTTTACCTGCAGACACTTCAATAGAGAAGAAGCAATAAGTTCACTGCAAAATTTCATGCGCAACCCACCACAATGGCCCACCACCATCTGTCCACTTGTAACTTTATACCATACTGGCAACCTGCAACTTGTTCACTCCAAGAACAGAGATACTGTAACGATATTCCACGAACGATCATAACGAATATCTTCAAACATCTACCTCGCATCATCGGTAACTAGGATAAAACCAAGTCTTCAACTTAAATTTTAAGCACGAGCAAGTTATCATTGAAAGTCATTCATCTAACCAACCCCGACTTCAAGATAAAGTAAGAACACGCCTTTGTGAAAGACAACTTCAATTTCAAATAAGTGATAAATGATTAACTCCGAAGTAATCAACTTGTGTCAAATGTCCAACACGTAAATAAACATACAATCTAATGTAGTTGATCCGTTGAATGAACCGGAGCAAATGATTCCTCAACATCAATGCCATCTTCCTAATGAAATATATGTAGAGGCTGATCTGGAAGATTCACCAATAATGTCTTGAAGCGAATGAGGTAGTCATTTCCCTTAATGTTCATGTGGTTGATTTACAGATGTGCACAATTGGAGGAACAATAATCCATGAAGATTTGGCAAAGGAATACCAAATAGCGGATCATTATTCATAAGTGAAACTGCAATATTATGATAGTAATTATCAACGCCTTGAGGAATAACTGGATATTGGTTTTCTTGAGTAGTCTGAGTTGTACTTCTTAGATGATCAACATTCATTAGCGGTTGGAAATACTCATCAAACATATCTTGAAACAATGAATCCCAAAAAATAAATCTCATTTATCCTTAAAAAGTGAAACATTAGGCGTTGGAGGAGAGTCGTATGACCATCATTCAAACATCCATCAACATGTAGTATATTCACTCTTCTCCCCCACAAAAATTGCATCCGAAGTTGCAATTTTTTATTTAAACAAGTGAATAAGAATATACACCAATGAACGTAGATCCACTTGAGGATTGAATGAGCATAGGAAAAACATGAAGCTTGTTGATGTCGATGAGAATGGTCATATGCATTAATATTTCTCTTCTTCTGAAGATAAAGTGCACCTGCTGCACACCTTTCTTTTCTTGATGAACAAAGGGTCAAGAGTTATCTGCAGACGCCATTATGATGAAGTACGAGGCCTGAACTGATGTGAACAGACGTCATTGCCGATTGAATATCAATGTTGGGTAACTTGAACCCGTGAGTTATGAGATATCAATCCTTGTGTTATCCATACTTTAAGCCAGTCCATGTATTGAAGGATCAAGTATCTGAATCGAGTAAGGACTACCTGCACTAACATTACAAGCTTGTTTGCATATATATTCGTTAGTGACATTAGTATCCAAACCCTTTGGGGTGTCACGGTCAACCTTGATTTTGCCATCAGAAAACAGCTTTCCGGTAAGTATCCACCTAAGTCCAACATCCTTAAACATTCTACCAGACGGTATCCACTTATGGCAAGTTCTAGGGTTGTTAAGCTTCTTATGCATAGTGGAAGACTTGTCGTTATTCCTAGTTACCAAAGATTTAGCAGTTGACATCCATCTAGGCGAAGTTTTTTGTTTGTTTTGCTTCATGGCATATTGAACCTTAGCCATGTTAGTAGTCTTAGTGGATTGTACCTTAGCATGTGAGTTAGGAAAATGTTTCTTATTCGGAAAAGACTCAGAATTTCTAATTTCATTTTCTACATGCTTAGCATTCATCTTCATATAACTACTCTTATATGCAAGCCAACCCCTAGTCTTTTGAGTGTTCCTAGGTAATGGTTTACTACTATTAGCGCCCTCGAAATCTCGTGAAATTCATCACCCTAGGTATTGCACCTAAGATTCCGCTTTTTAATTGTGCCTTTTTCCTAGCTTCTTCTAGATAATAGTTCTTCCACAAGTCATTCATATCATATGAATTCTGGTTTTAATGCTTGGTTTTGACACTGTTTTCGAACTAATCCTAGAGGTGCTGGGAGTAGAAGTGGCCACTTGTTGAGGGTTAACGGCTATAAGCCTTATTCTTAGGTAACTGAAGTGACTGGTTTTGACAAAACTTTTATCGCATCAACTTGGGAGGCAAGCCTTGTCTTTAAAGATTTTGTTCTTTCAGATATAAATGCAATAGGTTGCCTAACATCAGACCGGTCTCTAGTGGGATAAGAAACTGGCTTCCCCAAGGTTGACGGTTTTGTAAACTTAGTGTTCACACTTTTTCCTACGGTTTTTCTAAGCTCATTCTTTAAGGCAACAATAGCGAAACTCTTTTCCTGAAGTTGAGCTTTAAGTTCATCAATTTTTTGCTATCAAAGAGTTTTTTTGTTCCATTGACTTAGTTCTAGTTTCTTTGACAGAGTCACTTAGTTCTATGTGATGCTTTCTCAAAGTCTCATTATCCTTTAGTAATTTAGCCACATAAATTGACAGTTCATTATTTCTTGTTATAATAGCATCAATGTCTTGTGTAGTCTTGACTGAATTAATTTTCACATGCATACCAGAAATATGTTTCTTCAAATTGTTGATAGTCGTGTTTTTGGCTTGAAGCTGAGCTTTTAAATTGTTTACTTCAAAAATTCACCTAAATTCAGAAATCCGGATTTTTACATGGTTTTTTAGTTTGAAAACTTTCCTCCTTTCTTTGTATTGCAATTTCAAGTGAAATGCAATGTTTTTCAAGTTTTGAGAATTTGTTTGAAAGTTCATCAAAAGCCTTTTCATCAACCATATCATTTGTTTTAAAATTATTAGACCAGCCTCAACCAAGGAACATTTATCGAATCATGTTCAAGATTATGATCAGATGTTTAGGTACATAGCATATGCAATATGTTGATCAGGGTACCTCATCACATGACACCTGCTCATTTTAGGTCTGATATTTGCATCCACATCATGTGTAACAAGAGTCACTGAACTACTGGTCAAGCCCGCTTATCTGTCTCTGAGTCATTCAGGTCAATGATCCATAATCTGATGCCTCCTGATCTCAATACTACAATTTATTGATTGTACCGACATTCATTCACCTTTCTAATCACAGATCCACTTTGTGTGACAAGAGTTACTGAGTAAATGGTTACATCATTCTTTGTTGTCTCCGATATTCTGCATCAAAGCAACACCGACCTTCAAACTGAAACATTACCCAACTCATCACAACTATCTCTCAACTCGCACTGACAGTGATCCACTTTTTCATCATTCTGCGTAACTTTCTCATATACTTCTCCACATTATCCATGAGTTGGATTAATGTCCCTTCAACACATTAGCTTCCATCCCAGTGATTCTTAAAGCATTTCACCACCGATAATCATAATCTGAAGTGTAATCGCTTTTGATGAATGACTGAATTTGTTTGTTGATCACTTGAAGTGAAGCTTTAGAATTGGCTTCTTGAACCTTTTTCCTATTAAGTTGTTGTTCTAATTGATCCAAGTTCAAGAATTCTAAGTAACTTGAGGTGTGAATGAAGTTGTCGATAAGGTTCAATGAAACTTTCCTTACCCTTTGCAAGAGCATTATGTAACCTTGACTGGTGCATTTCTCTCTCTTTAGATTCTAAACACGGACATCTCACATCCTCATTGATTGATTCCATCATCTATAACCGTTCAGTATAGATAATATTCTCAGGGTTGTCTACAGCATCTTACAATTTGAGTACATCTGAAATCACTGAATCAGAAGTGTAAGACATGATGTTGCTGTGTACACGGGATTTTACAGGTCTGTGACTTAAAACGAAAATGGAATCTTTCGCGGGATTTTACTAAAATCAAGACCAAACCGTTAAGCAATGACCAATGGAATGTGTTAGGATGACTGATGGATCAACACAATGATATACAATTGTGTGTTAGGACATATGATTTTTTGTAGGATTAGCAGAGATGTTGTTTGGTTAGGATTTGGATTGGTTTATGCCCGTTTTTACGGAGAAATTTAGGTCTAAAAACATAAAAACCTCAATAACTTCTGTTCGGAGCGGATTTAGGCCTCGAATTTTGACCTGAATAAACTTAATTTGATTCGGCGTGCCATTCTCCTCGTTCTCACGGTCGTTTTGATGGGTAGAACGCTGAAAACGGAGTTTCGGTTCAAAAGTTATACGCTGAAGTTTTGTCGGGAAAAGTCAACAAAACGCACTGATGAAATGGTCAAACCGCACTTTTGTCAAAACACATACCACAAATCGCACCCTATACAAATCGCACTCCAATTACCAAATTGCTTAAGGACAAATCGCTTAAATAGACAAGTTGCTTATACAGACAAATCGCTTAAACAGACAAATCGCTTGAATAGACAAATCTCTTAAACAGACAAATCGCTTAAACACATAAATCGCTTAAACACACAAATCGCATAATCAGACAAATCGCATAGTATACAAGTACAACCACTACTTCCACTACTTTGTCCTTTCTTGTCGTTTTGTCTCAATAGACAAATCGCTTAGTGCACAAATCGCACAAATGTTGTGAAAAATCGCTTCAATAAGCAATCACAAAAGGGACAAATCACTTGGATTGTGAGACAAATCGCTCAGAAGAAATGTGGTACGAGACCCAAGTCGCTTCAAAGAAACCTTCCAAAAACACCACTTATCAATCCAAAAACACCTTAACCACGATGATTCAAGCCTTCCCATTCAAAACCTAAACACTTATGATGATTCTAAACACAAAAATACTATCAAAATCCAAACTTTAACACTAGAGATGATCCAAATGATGCAAACTACTCTAAACTCATTCAAACCCAAAAACCTTATGAAAACCACTAGAAATCCAAGAACATGAAAGATGAATGATCAAACCATGGCGCTTGATACCATTTGTAACATATTGGATTTCACAAACACATAACACAAATCATATAAGAGGCGTATGAATGAAGTTTAGAGAGAGAAAGTAGAATGGGAGCCTTTCTAGAGAGAGAGTAAACAAAAGAGAAAACGTTAGATTGAGTGAAAAATCCAACCCTCTACCTTGGGAGGTAGAGGGTATTTATAGTTACATACTAAACGTCCTCCTTCGGACTATGGATCAGGTATACAGTGGGTAAAGACCCGTCCTTCCTCCACGGTGTTACACGACGCTAAACTAAACTAATAACTAACTAATAAACGCATAAATAACGATATGTGATATGTGTCTAAATACACATATATTTTATATTATTTAAACACACAAAAACAGCCAAAAACACACAAATGACTATATAAATGTTACAAATATCATGAAAATGTGTTTTTATGTGATTCAGGTACAAAAAGATTGAAAACAAGTGAAAAAATGATCAAAGTTCATAAAATTGTCATTTTTAGTCCTTGGAGTTTCACAAAATGGCAAAAATAGTCCCTAAAGGTGTAAAATGAATAAAAAGTCAACTTTAGTCCTTGGGAACTCAAATATATTTACTTTTACCCCTAAGAATCCTAAAATGACACAAACGGTCCTTATAAGTTTTAAAATAGAAAAAATACAACTTTGGTCCTTGTGTTATTATTATATGGCAGGTTTGATACTTGGAAGGAAGTTTGGAAAGATGGCATGATCAGTCCTTAAAGTTTCAGAAGTTACAACATTGGTCCTTGGGCTCTATACTACTACAAACCAACCGGACCCAAAATAAATAAAACCTAAGCCCAAATAAATCCCAGCCCTTTCCCCTTTCCTTCTTTAATCCAAAAACCAAAACCTGACAAACCCTTTTTGCCCATCATATCCCCTCTCCCTCTCAATCCCAGTCAAACACACCTCCACCCTTCCACCTCACTTACCCAGCTTATCACCAACTCTTCCCCAGCTGTTCCTCCACCTCCACAACAAACCAAGGGCATTAAATGCCCTGAAAACTCACACGTTACCTCTTCATGTGTTGGCACCAAGTTGTAATCCAAGAGCTAATGGATGGCTTAGATTAAATCAAAAATCGCACCTAACAAATAGATGGCTGGGATTTAAGCAAAGAAGCCAAGGAGGTGTTTTGGGCTGTTTTGTCTCACAAAGCAAACACATGAAGCAGACAAAGAGAAGGCAGAATACTTTTTTCTATTTCTTGTATAAATATAGAATGTAGTATTGGTGTAAAAGGGAGTCTAGAATTCTTCTTGTTCTAGCTGCTTTAGTGTTATTGTCAATTTAATTTACATGAACTTTTAATTTTCAGTAATGTAAATTCAGTTGTTTTAAAGCCCATTTTTAGTGTATACAGCCTTTAATTTATCCATAATCTTCAATTGCCTCGCATAGCTTTTTCCAATAAATTCTCTGGCTTATTTAGTGATTCAAATTTCGTTAAATGATTTTCATAATCTCTAGTTGTTTTACTTCAACTGCTCACTTATAAAGATTGGTGTTATTCTGCGTGCTTATTTTCTTGTGTAAAATATCTTGTTTGACTCTTTTTCTTATGTCGCTGTGTCATTATCGTCTAAGTAGCCATATTCATAGCTTTTATCCGCTTATTTAGTAGTCATCTAGATCAGATTTTTGGTTCAAAAATAGTTCCAAGTATAATCTTGTTAGGTCTTAGCTTATTGAGTCCTTTAGTGTTTATTCGTCCTTGAATGTTTTATGTATCAACACAAAAAAGGGCCAAACCAATCTGAAAATGTTAATCTTAAGTCAGCGTGTTTGTTCGGCTTCCACTTTCTCGGATGTCCTATATGCTAACTTTTAACTTGTAGCTTCTCCATGCCCTTAAAGTGACTTTTTCAGCGTAAAAATGAGCTCCAAGACAGGCCCCTCAGGCTGCTTTGGAACTGCAGCAGTAGCAGAGGTTAGAATCATCTCTTTAGTGCTTATTTGTGTTTTTATCTATACCTGTCATTAGCTTCTATAATATGCACTTCTAGAGTAGATTGCATTTAGGAATATTAAGTAGTGTTTGGTGTAAGCTAGCATTTGGAGTTCTGGTGCTTATCAATGATTAGAATTAGTTGTTTAAGTCTCAGTTTGGATCATTATAGTCAATTGAATGTGTCATTTGCACATTAGAGCAGTTAAAGTCAAAATTGCTAATAACTTGATCTAATTTGCTTATCAGTTAAAGTAGAATTAAGATAGCTTGCATAATAGGTTTATAATCATTAGAGTTAGCTTATTTAGGAGTTATTGCATCTTAAATCATCATTTACAATCTGCTTTTGAGGATCAAAAATTCATTTTAGTCAAACTTTCATAATTTGTTCTAAATAGTCAAAGGGTAAAAGTGATTTTTGCCAAACTTTGTGGAATTTTCACAGATTCGTTTTTACTTCAAATCAGTTGAAATTTTGGGTTTAATAAGTTCAGTTGGTCAAATTTCAGAATCTAATTTTTGTTGAATTTTTGGGAACTTCTATAAGCTCTAAAATAGCTGCTCAATAAGCTGGTTTTCCCCTGTTCAAATTCAGCAATGCATCGAGTGTGCACAGGCAAATTGCAAGTCCTCTCCTAGCTTCATTTTAGCTTCTCTCAGGCTGAAACTTGGTATAGTTGATCTTTGGTTGGTTGACTAGAGATTCCTACTTCTGTTTTTCACTATAGCTTATTGATAAGTCGCAAAGGGCTTAAAGTAAGCAGCTAGGGTCGCTTGGCATGTTTAGACTCTAAATCGTCTCGAGCTTTTTTTCCTGTAGTTTGTGCTTTTTAGGTTCCAATCAGTTGCATTAGCTCAATTTAGGTTAGATTTAGGCTGTAGTAACTTATGGTAGCTTTTGGATAGCTTATTGCTTATTTCAAGTGCTTATTTAAACTGCTTGTTTGCCCAATTTAGCTTATTAGTGAGCTTATCTAACTTTTTATATTTTTCCTAGTATTCTGCTATTATATAGTATTTATAGAAAAAGTTTCATATTTATTAGAGTTCATTTAGTATTTATTATAATTTAAAATAGTTTAAATAATTAATAAATAGTAATTAATTAATAATAAATAGATAAAAAGTTTAATAAATATATTTTCAGTTTTAAAATAAGTAATATAGATTTTATAAATCATAATTTCACTTTTCTAGCTTTATTTCATATTTTCTTATATTTTATAGTATTATTAAATAGTTAAAAATAGTTTTTAATTAATAATAATTAAATAAATAGTTATTAAAATAATTTTCTTTTCCAAATTTCTTTGTATTTAGGATTGTAAAAATATAATTTTCATATTTGTAGGCCTTTTATTTCTTAAATCTCACGTTTTATTTCGTACGTTCACGTAGTTTTTAAATTAAACGTACGCGTTTTTAGATTTTTGACGTTTCTTTGTATTTTGCTTTCACGTACTTGTTTTTATAGCTTGTTTAAGCTATTTTCTTTTATTTCCTTAGTTTAATCAATCATAACCCCCTTTCCTGCTCCGATCACCCGGATCGTTGTATTACAGTTACCTCGTTGGGACTTAACGACCCTGGAACACTATATACCTCCTGGATTTTACATTCTCGTTTCAGTCGTTTGACTTTTATGGTTGACCATTCACAAGTGGTTGACTAATAAAAGACACCGCCGTGAGCTTAAATCAAAATTTACCGCCGGGAGAGGTGTGCCGTACCACGAATTTGGCATCAATGTTGTTGAATATACATCCATTGTATATTTACCATCCTTGTTAATATTCTCTTGTTTTCTTATTATATTATAAAATCAAAACCCAATAATATTCATCTTTACCCTCTTACCCTTTTGATTCTTTATCCTTTAACCTCTATCCATTTGATTCTAACATCTTCTATTCTCATGGAATCTCTCGACTACGACGAATTTTGGAACGAAGTTGAAAAACTTCATACTTTATCACAAATGTCAAGAATTCGTGTTGTTCGTGATGATCCATTAATTCTGAGTAGGGAAATGGAACGAGAAACCGGGGTGACAAAGGACCGTACTCTCCTCGAGATAATGGAAGTGCTAATACGCCCAACCTACGGTTATCCAAAGATCTAACCCCTCAATTGCTCCTAAACCGTCTAAAATTGATCCTAAACTTTCACAATTTACGGTTAAAAGCAATCATGCGTAATTTAGACCGGTGACTCAAGAATGACTTGCCTAATCTTCACGCTCAAGAACCAACCGAGACCATAACGGAAGTGGTGGAAATTGCTAGCTCTCTGAGAGCACACCACTTGTCCACACCTCCGATTTTTCAAAATGTTCTTCGAGACTTAATAGTCATTCTGATCACCATGTTGGTTTCATGGATTCTTTGAATGAACCATTCTTCTCATAACTCTCAAATAATCGCTTATTCCTTGTCGGTTGTGGTGAGCCTTTGGTTCACCATGTCAGGTACGCAGGTACGTGGTAATGATATTCGAACGAGTTGTTTGTTTTGTGGTTCGAGGAATTCATTTGATTATGATCCTAATCCAACTCATTTGAACGACCCCCAAACTTTTCCACCACCCACCACAGCCCGACTTATCTTCATATAATCAATATAACTGCTGTGAATTTTGTGGAGATCCTCACCAAGGATTTGTGTCAATCCGAAACACGCTTTTCTATGAACAGTTTTCCTGATGCTCGTAACTTTGGTTATGACCAATATCCATATAATTCACCGTCTGCATCAACAGCTTTTAATGTTAGAGACTGTGGAGGCCTCACGATAATCTTCAATGTCAACCATGGAATCAAAATTACACTCCTGGTTTTGACAATTTCCAACCTACAAAGACCATATGGTTCAAACTCCACCCAGCCGTTGTCTCAAGAAATTTCCCAAGATTTTGAAACAGCAATGAAAACACTTGATGATATGATTCGTGACTTTAAGAATCGGAGTGGTGAAAAGACCATGGGAGAATTGCAAATAAGAACCAGAGGCTCGCAATTCTAGGGAAGAATTATTGGTCTTAGAGCATGCCTAAGCGTCCCAATTTTTAAGCCTATATGATGATGACAGGAGAGTTTTTATCCTTTTAAAGATAATATTTCAACTCCCCTGGCCTGTAATCACACCCGAGATTCACACTCACTCTCAACATGGGGATGAGCATCTTGACACTGCTCCAAGAATCGAATTAATTCATAAAGTCTAGTGTTGAGAACCTTGTCCCAATTCCAAGAGAGAGTCAGGAATTCTTGATCATGTGTGATATCCCTCCTCCTTGTCTCCAAAATGATCATATTGAGATGTTCTCTGATTGGATTAGACTATTCTTTATCTTGTGGAGACATAAGTTATGTGTATTTCCTTGTCAGCTTAGGAGAAGAGAATGATGAAGAATAATCCAAGACTAAGCTCTTCGCCTCTTATTATTGAATGTTAATCTTCTCATTTCTAAAATCGAGGCTTTTAATGAAAAGCCTACTTCATATTCTATCCCCTTTGAGGATAGTGAACTTTGTTCTGATGATTCTATTCCTGAATTGCAACGCTCCATTTTGATCATATGGGAGAGAAGATTAATGGTATTACCACTTCTCATTCTCATAATTCTCTCCCCGATTATGAATCATTCACTTTGAGGAGTTCCCCAGTGAACTCACTCAAATCAACCCATATGAATCATTTGAAGAGTTCTCCCGTGAACTCACTCATATCATATCTCCACCGAGTATGATAACTTCTACTTTGATTTAGACAACCCGGATATGTCTAGACCAATGAGCTTAAATGATGAGATTCATGCTATTATGAATTCCCTCAGGGTGATGATGAGTTAGTCAAGAATTTTATCATGACTTTCTTTTCTCTTCTTCACCTATCCCGTGGCTTCTCCTGTTCTTCACTCCTTCGGGAATGAAGACACTATTTTTGATCCCGGCATTTTCATTTATTATTTTTGAGCCGGTTCTATGTATATCTCATCAGTGTGGAACTTTTACGTACTTCAAATGTTTGTCCAAACATCTTGAATGAAAGTCCGATGGAGATTGTTTTCCACTTTGCTTCCCCATGAACCATGAACGTGGGTCGAAAGCTAGCACTGAACAAAAACAAGAGCACACTATATGGGTTTTCACCCGTATTTCGACTTCTTTCTATTTTCTACCACCTAGCGGGAGTCTGCCTTCACTGTATATAAGTTTGTTATTAAAAAAAAAAAAAAATCCAAATAATGCATAGTATTTCCTTTTACGTTCTACGTAAGCAACCGCCGTACTTTCAATATTGAGGACAATATTCTTTTGAGTGGGGGATTCTCACGAATTTTATCATGTAATTATACCACCCTATTCCCCCATTTTTTGGCCAAAATTTTTGAAGTGTTTGCACTTGCCTCAAATTTACATTTATCAAATTCACCATGTCTAATAAACAAAAGGATTGGCTAATCCGAGAGCAAACTGCTCTTGGTAAAGATTTATCAATCCGTAATGGCTTGCAATTTGCCCAAAATTGTATGGTGTTCAACTCACCATATCTTTAATTAGTGAAGAGTTGGCTAGCCCGCAAGTTTATGGCTTGTGGTAAAGGCAGTTGGAAAACCATAATTGGTAATCTACTCACCAAAGATATTTTATCTAAGAGTTGGCTAGTCCATAAGCAAACAGCTTCTGGTAAAGACAAATCAAAACCGTTGAAAGCTGATGATTTGCTCAAAATCATTTGGTTATCATTGTACCAAGGTTCTTACTTGAACTAAAACAATTGGCAAGGTTGTAAAATCGGCGGTACCGTGGCGGTCGACCCCCTTCAAGCGCCATATCGGTCTCGGCAGCGATATATCGGTTTCTCGGCGGGGAGCATAAATTATAAAGGAAACTATGTAAGGAAACCTAAATTATAACACATAAATTATATTTATAACATATATTTGCATAACCCTGTAGTCTGTATCAATTCAGCTCCAATTGCAGTCCATATAATCGCAAAATCGTATTGCGTAACCGGACAAACACCATACAAACCTGACAAACACCATACAAACCTGACAAACACCATAACAGTATCCGGACAAACACCAAAACAGTAATATGGAAAATAATTGAGTTCATATTAAAAGTGAAAACTATAACAGTATCTCGACAAACAACAAACACTCAAACAGACATTAAAAATGACACAACTGGACAAACACCATAAAGAGTTTAACATGCTTCATCCAAAGAATCTTCTATGATGTTAACTCCATCCGACTCGTAGTCACCTTCTTCATATACTTCCTCTTTACTTCCGGACTTGAAATCATCACAAAAGTTCTTTGAGTTGTTTTGTTGCGGTTCTAGAACTTTGTCGGGTTGTAGAAATTCATCTTCCATAGCTTCACTGACCGCTTCCCAATGTGCTTCTCAATCGGTTGAACCTCAGCTTCTTTATCTCCACATCCATCTCCATCTCCATCACAATCAACAACCCATTCTTGAGCCATGTTACTATCGTTTGATAATAGCATTTCAACATTTTTTTTCTCCTTTTGGCTTTTACATCTGATCCGTGTTGAATTGAACATAAACAAGATTGTTCATTTTACTTGCATCCAATCTATTTCTTTTCTTTGTATGTATCTACAAAGTTAAAAGCAACAAAGTGTTATAAAATATACAATATAATGATATATAATTAAAATTTAAGTAGAAGTCTATGAACCCCTTCAAACGAGCTCCAATTCCTTTCACACCCCGATGAACTACTAGTTAACGAAAGAATCCTCATTGCAATATTTTTCAAATTAGGAGTTGCACCACCAAAAGATCCCCACCAATGTGCTACAATTTTGAAAGTTCATAAACTAAAAGAAATAAATAACAATGAAATTTCATAAACTGATAAAAGAAAGAAAGAACTTCAGTAATGTTGCATTACCAGGATCATATTTATCATTATTCACTTTACATGACGAAATTGTAAAGCTCCTTACCAAATCTATCCATTTTTTTCTTGTACTTTGGCAACTCAACATTTACCACTTCCATTTGCATCTCTAAAATCTAAAAATTGTTTCAAAAACTCAAGAACCGATCGCGATACATCAGATCATGTTGATTTGAGTATCCTTATAGAAATAATAAGGATTTAAGAGATAAGCCATCAAATGCAAAACCGTAATCTAGTCTACCCTTCATCTTCGTCTCTATGATTTTAAGATACCCTCGTAGCTTTTTGTTACCACCCAAAGCCTCTTTGATTTCTTCCACTTCTTTTATCAACTCCCCATAAACAAAACCTATGAAGGCTTCCCAACCGCATCAACCATTCAAGGACTTTAACCAAAGGGCTAAACACTTTCAAACATAGTGACACACCCGTCCAAAATGTGGTACCGAAAACCGCTGGTAAATGCGGC
The DNA here is from genome assembly GCA_910596185.1 of Chrysanthemum makinoi. NCBI lineage: Eukaryota > Viridiplantae > Streptophyta > Magnoliopsida > Asterales > Asteraceae > Chrysanthemum > Chrysanthemum makinoi. Next base: position 32,374,713 of record OU343225.1, on the reverse strand, counting down.
TTTTCCCTTTAACGGTATTGGAAATCTACACTCTTCCCATTCGGTGTGCTAGAGAACATGTGTCTTAATTGTCTTTTTTCATTCAAACTTTGTAGTTAGATGCTAGCAAATTCTTGTGATACCCGGTCTAAACAATATCTTTATCAGTGAAATTTCTCATCATAGCCAACGTTTTGTGGTGAGAATAAATAAAGATGGTTAGTTTCTTTGCTTGATCTAGGATTTTCTAAACCTTGAATTGCACCAATACCTTGAAAAACATAAAACAAAAACATTTATCGATACTATATAACATAACAACATATTTATTTATCGAGAAGTAGATAAGTAGTACCTTCAAGCATAAGGTTAATGGTATACGCCGACATGATGTCCAAAAATATATGGTCTCGCTCTTTAGTAATTCAGCGGCTCCTTATGTTATTTGAGGTATGCATTTGGTCACAATTTGAACAATATCGTCTCAAAGACCAACTTTCTTGAAATGCAAGCTTCAACATACTCATATATGTATCAGTTTGTGCTTTCAATTGAACATTCTTTGGAAGATAAAAACACACATTCCATCCTGAATTTATACATAAACTATAATGCTTCTCCTCTTTCTATCGCACAAGCATCCACATAATCGAAAGCATCCATCCTTCTTTTTCCATTCTTCATTTCTTTTCACCTTGTTTTTTGTTTTTCAACCGCTTCCTTTAGATCAGGGTGCTCACCATATCTAGTAGTGGGAGTAGGTTCCTGTCCAATAATAACCACTTCCACAACAATTGGAAGTTATCCTTTCAAAGGTATGGAAAGGAATACATGTGGGCTCATATGCCCAATCGCACTCAACGTATTTCTTTGCCATCCATATTCTTTCTTTCCAATAGCATTGCTAAGATCAACATTTTAATTCTTCCCTTCCTCTTTCTTAAAGACTCCTCAAGTTATAAGCAATACGTAACATGGGGCCAAAAAAATTTGGTTCCTTCATGCTAGAACCAGGTAGTTCATCCTCACTTTCATTACTATCAAGTCACACTTCCGATCTTATGGCTTCATCGTGTTGTTGTTTACCCTTCTTTTTCAACTTCGCTTCGTTAATAGCATCACGGCATCTCAACTGATCATCTTTGGTAGCCCTTGGACATGACGTTACTTGTCCTTGAACTTGTGCAATATGTTGTTTCATTCTTGTAACCCCCCCACTCATCACTTTTTCACACAACATGCATTTAACTTTATCCATGTTGTTTGGATCCGGGCAAACAGCATATTCCCAACCAATATCATTTGATTTTCTTTTAGCACCGGCAACCGTTGACTGAACGGACGGTAAACTAGCAGATCCTGATGCCATCCTCAGGTGTCAATGAACTGAAAGTTGCAATATATATATCAGTGGTTGTGCATTTTGTGCAAACACATTCAAAAATAGAAAAAAGTTAACACCTTTCAATTATGTAAACATATAAATTATCAGTTAATGCATCAGTATATCAGATTATCACTTATCAGATTATCAATTATCAGATTACCAATTAGATATAGATAATTTATAATTTATTCTATTCCTAAGTTCCTATCAGATTATCAATTACTCAATTAATCAATTATGTAAAAATATAAATTAATTAGTAAATAATTAAATTAATGAAATCAGAAAAAATAATTAATTAAATTAGAAAAGTTACCTGATCAGGAGTGGCCGGATTAGGAGTCGCCGGAAGTAGAGTCGCCGGAGGTGGAGATGTTGGATTGGTAATCTTCTTCTTTAAGGTGTAGTTGAAGGTGGAGTGGGGTGGAGTGGAGTGGAGGCTGAGAATAAAAATGAAACCTGTAACCCTAATTTTTTTTATAAGTCAAACAAATTTGTTGACCGATGTTGACCGATGTTGACCGATATTGACCGATATTGACCAAAACGCCAAATTAGACCGATATGCCAAAAATCTTGGCGTTGGACCGCCGCCAACCGCCTAGGCGCCGCCATATCGGCCGCCAAGGCCGATTTTAACAACACTGACAATTGGCTACTCCAGAAGTAATGGCTTTTGGTAAAGAGATGAAATCCATTAATTTTTCATAAAAGATTGCTAGGGACTAGCAATAGTTTAGTGTGGGGATTTGATATGTGTCTAAATACACATATATTTTATATTATTTAAACCCACAAAAACAGCCAAAAACACACAAATGACTATATAAATGTTACAAATATCATGAAAATGTGTTTTTATGTGATTCAGGTACAAAAATATTGAAAACAAGTGAAAAAATGATCAAAGTTCATAAAATTATCATTTTCAGTCCCTGGAGTTTCACAAAATGGCAAAACTAGTCCCTAAAGGTGTAAAATGAATAAAAAGTCAACTGTTGGATCGATATACTTTAATCAAACTAACTTAACTAGCTTGTTAAGGTTTAATAACCTCGGATAAATCCTAAGTTATTAACAAAGAAACACTGAGCAATCTTTATTAAGTACGCGGAATTTACTTAACAAAGCTAAGAAGAAAAACTTTATTAACAAACTCTAAATCTGCTTATTATGCAGATACTTTAATACAACTCTAATATAATCGAACTTTTCTCTAAAACACTAATTCGTAAACTCTAAAACTCTTTTTCTGAAATCGTAAGCAATCGTACCTCTAATGCCAATCTAGGAGTCCTTTTATAGGCTCAAGGATATCCTAGTCGGTTTACAATTGATAACCTTGTACGACAAGTAATCTAAACATAGAATACAATTCTTTCCATAAACGAATATAACAATTCTTTTGTTCTAGCAGTACTTTGACTTCATCTTGCAGTACTTTGACTTTTGTCTTTAGCAGTACTTTGACTATTTGACTTCTTCCAGTACTTTGCAGCTTACAGTACTTTCATATCTTCAGTACTTTGATATCTTCAGCACTTTCATATCCCAACAATCCTCCCCTAACTTGAATTCTACTTGCTTGACTTCAAGTTCCTTTGTGAATATATCTCTAACAGCTTCATCTTTAAAATGGATTGTTTCTTAGTCTTTATCATTGTAGCATCTGTTCTTGTCAAAGTATCTCTTAGAATTGTTCTTTTCACAGCAGCATCCAGCAAGCTCCATCTTTTCAGCAACACAGCAACATATGACAATTTGTACATTAATTCAGTTTAAGTTGCATACTATTCTCATCACTTTCAAGTGAATCATTGAAAACTTAATGGATTTAGATCTCTTTACCAAAGCCATTATCTCTGGAGTAGCCAAATGTTTTGGTGTGTAAGACCATGGTACATTGATAACCATATGATTTTTAGCAAACCACCAGCTATCAACAGATTTTTTTTGTCTTTACCAAAAGCGTACCCTCTGGACTAGTTAGTTCTTCTATCTAATGGTGAACTAATTACCAATAATGGTTTTCCACAGCCTTTACCACAAGCCATTTTCTTGTGGGCTAGCCAACTCTTCACATTACTGATATGGTGAGTTGATTACCATCCAACTTATTAGCAAGTTGTCAACTAAAAACGGATTTGATATATCTTTACCAGAGCCGTTTGCTCATGGATTAGTCAATCCTTTTTAACCATGGTGGATTGATAACCTATTGATGTTATCATCACAAAAACCATTTATCCAACCTTTATTTCAAAAATATTTATTACTTAGCAAAAAGGTTTCTTCGAAAAATCATTTAACTGGTTTAGTACAGCAAACAGTACTTTGATGAAAGTACTGTCTGATCAGCAGTACTTTGAATAAAAGTACTGATATATCAAAAAGTATTTATTCAAATAAAATTTATACCAGTTATTGATCATCTTCAGCAATGGTAGTCCAGTTAATAAACAGATTGATAACCATGCAAGCAGTTTCATTAGCCTCTTCTACTTCCAATCCATGCTCTAGCATTCTTCTCATGAGCTCAACTGTAAGAGGGTATCTTCTTTCTGCAAACATGTGTATCATTGTTCCGTTCTCTAGCTCCAAAACATGAACTCCAGATTCTTCAAAGAATCTCCAACAAACTATTTCCCAGTTATCTTGATTCATCCAGATATCATCAGCGCTTTCTTCTTCAGTTTCCCACATAGTTACGAGATTGCCATGAAAAACCAATCCAATTCCTTCTAATGGATGATCTTCAAAATAAGCTTTCACGACTTGATATAAGTAGAATAGGTCTACTCTATCAATAACATGCAGCAAATCCCATAGCCTTTTGAAAACTTTAAAACTTTCATCTTCCTTATGAAAAACCATGTAATCTTCATTCTTGGATTTCACAACTTTAAAGACACTGATCTTTGATCTGTTTATCTTCAAATCATCATCTTCCTTGGTATAATCAAAATCTACCACTCTGAGATAATTCTTCAATTCATCACTAGTCTCAGATCTTAACTCAATCTTTTCTTTCTTTGAAAACTGAACATCTGTAATTTCAGTTTTTCTTTTTTCTTTAAGCTTTTCTTCCTTTCAGCTTCAGTCCAATGAGCTTCTTCTCTGAAGTCTTTAATGTCTGCAACATATTTCTTATAAGCTTCTGTTTCAGCATCATAAAGTCTTTTCATATCAACATAGTTTAGCTTCTGAAGTCCTTATATCCTCTGCCTTTTAAATATGCCATCATTGTATTCCTTTCCTTAGCTAAATTAGGTCTTCTTGACATAAATCTAACCGGTGTAGGAGATTGTAAAGGTTCAGTAGCTTCAGCATCTAAGTCTTCTTGCATTTTCCGAGCTGCTTCTCTATCTTTAGCTTCTTGAGCTTGCTGTTCTTCTCTATCTTTAGCATCTAATTCTTCCTGAACTTTTCTAGCAGCAGCTTCATTCCTAGCCACTTCAAGTGCTCTAAGTTCTGCCAAAGTGAGTTTCTTTTTCTGTGTTTCAACCAAAATACCTTTCCCTTTGTCTTTAGGATCAATGGCTGGTTGAGAAGCTCTTGGTTGTTCTTCATCTTGTACATCTCTAATAATAACCCCTCCTCTTGGTTGTGACAGATCTAACATTGTAGCAATTACTTCATCATCACTAGCAGAATGGATAGGTATGTAAGTAGTAGCTTCCTCCTTTTCTTCTCTAACAAATGTAGAAGGACCAGCTTCTTCTTCAAAATTTAATACCCTTGGAGTTATTACTTCTTGCCTAGATGTATCATGAAAATCAGTACTTTGATGATCAGTACTTTGATCACCAGTACTTTGAACTTGTACTTCTTCTTCTTCTTGTTCCTCAGAATCTGAAATAATCTTTTCTGCAGTACTTACAGATTCTTTTGTCTTTGCAACATCTTCTTTCAAATTTTCCTTTTCTAAATTCCTCCCCA
>OU343225.1:32297360-32369308 GCA_910596185.1 Chrysanthemum makinoi | reverse complement strand
ATTCCCATCGCTTTGTATTGCAGAAAAAGCATTGGCTAATGCTTTATCAGTCACACCGTAGATATGGACCCTTGGAAATGCAGGCTTGTGAGCCTTACAGGTAACACATGATCTAAACTAGAGGTGTTCCATAACGGGCAGCTAGTCAGGTTTGGAAACAAGTCAAACTGGTAATTTTAGTCTGGACTGGATCAGGTTGACCTGCAAACGTGGTCAGATTTTTTCTTAAACTTGTTTAAAAATAATGATTAATGAATGTTTTCAGCCAACCCATTAAATATAACATAACGTAAATTGATCCATTTATAAGTAAAATGCTTGAAATTGCGACATCTAGTTCGACAGTTAGTTTCTTAACAACGTAAATATTTTATTCCCTTTGAAAGAGCAACAATTTACTGGAATGGGCTCAGTGATATCACCAGTGCCAAGGCTTAACATTTACTGCCATTTATATGTTTGAAGCTCGAAAGAATGATAAAGTGTGTGTGTTTTAGTTAGTGCAGGTGGTCAATGTGGTGTATTGCTAGTTATATTAGTGTTATTTGGAGCTTGTACTTGGATGGATAAAGTCAAGATTTATTATGTATTTGTCATATGGCCTGATTCTCAATTCTAAAGGCAGATTGGAGACGACATCAACTTCATCAAAATAGATTGGAGTACTCTCTCCCAAGTCAGCGACTTTCTTTTTGCTACTTATTGACTAATGCTGATACTATGAGAGCAAATCCATTTGGTTCAGTGCCTATTTGTTTTGGTATAGTCCAGTGAACTATGCTCATTTGGCCATACACGAGTCTTAAACGAGTAGTCTAAAGTTTGTGGTAAATTTATGGCTTGGTCTTGTTTTGGAATGCATTACACAGTCCTATACACCCAAAACACTTGAACGAACCCTGACGGGGTGCGGTATAACTTTTCTTATATGTAGTTTTAGAGATTGTGTCTGGCTGAGTTAAAGCTGACATTTTATGCAACTAGTTTAAGCATGTATTTGGTTGTATACGAATGAATCTTTTCATATATTTGCAACATTTTACACTAACAACAAATAAATGAATTGGAAAAATGGATGGTAGAAATATGTATGGTAAGAAACCAAAACAAACTGATAATATTACTCACAATGATGAATCTACAGTAATTAATAATCCAATATACCTTATGAGTGTCCAGTTTCAACCACTACTAAAAGTGATACATTTCAACCTGATCCTGTTTTGACCGTACCAACCCATCCATGATCCATGTTCCATGCATTATGTTGTACAAACCTTTTCGGTGCACGATATCAGTTCTTTCTCTCAGCTTATGAAGTATGAAGCTAACATGAATACCAGATTAAGTTAACGGCATAATAACTTTATGACTGTATATAAACTCCTAAATTGTCTTATTCCCAAAACCAAATAATTTCTTTTCCAATCATATTTAGCATGATAACATCTATAGGGGATTGTAATTAAACTGGGAAAAAAACATTCCGGGCCAACCTGATCCAAACGAAAAATGTTCTTGTTTTGACCCGTTACACAAGCGCTAGACCCGCCCATTTTCCCACCCTTACGAATATATATTCAAAGAGCAGCCATAACCATCCAAGATGTTGCAACATAAAGCTGAGGTCCGGTGCATATGGCACGGCATCCGGTTCCTAATACTTATGTATCATGATCCCTTTACGTTTTGCAGCGTTATGGTAGTAACTGAGCATATCGCCTTTCTGATGACGTTCCAATTCGACCCACATGTTGTCAGCCAGATCATGAGCTTTTTCAAGATGTCAAGTAACTGAGAACTCACTTCCCGATCCTTTCGTAGAGCTTTCACTTGTAAGTAATGAGTGCTACACCAGTCTCCACAGTATTTGTTAGCTTTCCATTGTAGATGTTGAGTAAGGTTAGATGATCGGATTTAGGCACGAAAAACTTTGCATGTGCATCATCGCTTTTTTCTGTCTGGGCTTATGGACTAAAGAATGCAGACGGGACTGAGAGCATAGATACGATCTTTATAACTTCGTTTACACAACTAAATTCTGCACATGTCAAAAGCAGTTTTGCGAGATCTGGGTCCAATGGGAATTGAGCCATTATTAGCCCAATATGAGTCAGACTCCCTGTGTTGTTTAATGCTTCCAATACCAGTCATTTTTAGTTGATACATGTAGTTAAGAATGTTAAGTCTAGGGCGGCGGTCCATGAACTCGAAATCAAGTATATTGTCGATTTTTCTGAGTTAGTGTAATCTGATAACAACTTTCAACAAAATTCATTATGCAGATACACCATGGTGTTGCACTAAGATGTCAAGGGGACTTGAACTTTGTTTATTAAAACAGTTTAAACAAGAACATGTAACAAAACAACCATAATCTCCAAGTACATGTTAGACAGACGACTCAAAAAAATACCAATAAAATAAAAAATAAGTGTACTTGCAGTAATAAAACAAATTTCATAGATCCATGAAAGGATACAATGATGTAACCAACAAACTTTGCTCCCAATTTTTCAATTTTGGGTCAAACATAAAAACTTTAACTTTTAATAAAATTGAATCATAAGCATGTTTCATACATATGATAAGTCATCATGAATGTGAATGCACTCTTACATCTCTTACAGTACTTATTCAACAAGAAAATTAAAACACACTTGCAAACATATTTGACAAAATGACGTTTATATAACTGAGATAGGCACTCCCCCTTGCTGCAGTTACTTTCAAATTTCACCAAGAAAGCTCGGTATTAGACCTGAAATCGTTCAAAAATAAAACCAAGTTAGTGATGATTTATTAACAAACTCATGTAAAACCAGATTCTACAAAATGAGAGAACAAAGTACCTTATATATTTTGAAGCACATCGAGAATGCGTTGCAACTCGTTGACAACAATTTCAATTTTCATCCGTTGTGGTGGGGAACCAACAGAGCACGATACTCCAATATTGATAATTGCAACCAAACATTCTTCCACTTTCTTTGCATTCTCTTCCGTACTTTGCAACACAATTGCATCATCATCAATAACATCGATTACATGATCCGGTAATGCCATGTAAGCAAATTTATGAAGGCTAAGACCATCGTTGAAAATGTCATCTGTCGGCTTTTTCCCGGTCATCACCTCTAGTAATAATATTCCAAAACTATAGACATCCCCAGTACTTGTCATCTCGCTCCCGATGCCATACTCTACAAATGAAAAAAAATTAATTAAGTTACAAACTTTAACCTGTAAATAAATATAAGCATCATGGAATAAAAGTGGAATTACCTGGAGGTGCATAACCAATAGTTCCTTTAACCCCGGTTGAGCTGTTTTGCTTTAAGTCTGTACCAAGTAGTCGAGCTAAACCAAAGTCTCCAACATGAGCCACCATATCATCATCAAGTAGAATGTTACTTGGCTTCAAGTCACCGTGAACAATCGTGGTTTGGCAGCGATTGTGAAGATAATCAAGTGCAGTGGCAACATCTCTAAGAATATTTATTCTTTGAAGAAAGTTCAGTTTCGATGTATTTTCACTTGAATGAAGCCAATCGTGTACACTTCCATTCGGCATAAACTCATAAACCAGAGCTTTAAAATCATTTCCTTGGAAGTCAGCACTTGAACATGAAGTTATTATCTTCAACAGATTACGGTGTCGAATATTCTGCCATGCTTCACATTCTGCTAGAAAACTTCTGTGAGCTCCTTTATTTTGAAGATGCAAAACTTTGACTGCAACTGGTTTATTATGATTAGAATCGAGGATTCCTTTGTAAACCGAGCTAAACCCACCCTCCCCAATCAAATTTGCTGCAAAGAAGCCATCAGTAGCCTTGAGAAGTTGATGGTATGAAACTTTCATGAACCGTTCACTCCCTGCGATTGATGGTTGACTGTTGCGTTTCTTATTACACAAAAGATACACACAACATAATATGACGAGCAACGTGACTGCAATCACGATGACTAATATGAAGAAAGGAAACCTTTTTTTCTTACTACCCGTCTCCTTGCATTTGGGTAACTTAAGTGTAACCAAACCACCACAAAGCCTATTGTTCCCCAAAACAGAAAATGCACTTGCATTGGCAAACACTCCTACAACCGGCACTTCACCCTCAAAATCATTAAAGGATAGGTTCAAATACTCCAAGAATCTCCATTTTTCAAAAAATTGTGGAATTTTTCCTGATAAACTATTTTGAGAAATGTCGAGTACCTCCAATCCTCCCAAAGAACATAATGAAGATGGTATTATGCCTTGAAATTGGTTGCCACTAAGGTATAACTTTGTAAGGCTAACGCACTCACCAAGGCTACTAGTAATGGGGCCTGAAAAATTATTATAAGATAAATCGAGCTCGCTCAACTTATTGAGGTTTTTAATCTCTGATGGAATGGAACCAGACAAGCGGTTTTCAGAAAGATATAAAAAATAATTTAGTGATGGAAGTTGAAAAAGCTGTTTGGGTAAGTTTCCACTGAGTCTATTGTTTCTAAGGTTTAACCCATTAAGTTGTTTACAATTCCCAAGGCTTGATGGAATTTGGCCTTCTAATTTGTTGATTCCTAAATAAAGTACAATCAACATTGATAAGTTCCCAATGGCATCAGGGATAGGCCCTGAAAATTGATTGCTATCTAGATCAAGTTCTTGTAGCTTTTGTAGTTTACCAACGGTAGTGGGAATATTTCCTTTGAATAAATTAGGCCCTAAATCTAAATAGATCAAACCAACTAGACTACCTATACTTGAAGGTAGGCTTCCAAATAACTGATTGTCTCCTAAATCTAGATAGCTGAGTTGATGAGAGAGATTACCTATTGACATAGGAAGCAATCCTATTAAGTTGCAACTAGTTAGACTCAAAATTACTAATCTGGTGCAGTTTTTCAAAGAATCAATAAACCTCATGTCATCAGCTTCTCCACGTCCATGGAAGTTGTTATTACTTAATTTGATTATATAAATATCTCTTAGTTTTGAAAAATCCATTGTCAACTTCCCACTAAAATTGTTGTCACTCATTTCAAGAACTCCTAATTTAGAACAATTAGAAATAGAAGGTGGAAGAATTCCTGTCAGTTCGTTATCCCGTAACTGAAGCCATTCAAGATTTGGGAGCTGATTACCAATTTCTGTAGGAAGACTACCAGTGAGGTGATTTTCAGGTATGGTTAAATTAACTAGGAGTGAGAGGTTGAAAATGGAATGAGGGATGCTTCCATATAAGTTGCACACACCAGAGTGAAATGCCGTCAAGCTTTTCCAATGACCCAATGAATCTGGAATGCTCCCACCCAACGGGTTGCTGGTAGCAGAGAACCTTTCCATTGATGTAATATTCCCCAAGAAAGGTGGGATTCCACCTGTTAACTTATTGTCGTGAATTGCAAGAGTATCAAGTCTCGAGAGTAAACTCATCTCCTTGGGTATGCTTCCAACTAGATTATTTCGAGCAAGCCAAAGCTCTTCGAGGTTAAGACAACCAGATAAGTTTTTTGGAATGGCTCCACTGAAGTTGTTTTCAGAAAGAAAAAGAAGATGTAGCCTAAATAGATGACCAAGTTCATGAGGAATGCTTCCTTGAAAGCTGTTGTTCCTGAGATAAAGCTCGCGGAGGAAGCTGAGGTTTCCTACATGAGGAGACAACGAGCCTTCTAAGCCTTGCGAACCCAGCCGTAAAGAAATCACTCGCTTGTGGCGCTTCCCACATGAAATACCACTCCAGTCACAGAAGTGAAAGGAATGGTTCCACGAGGTTAGAACTTTGTATGGATCGTGGGTGATCATCGACTTGAATGACAACAACGCGAGATAATCAGTCTCATTACCGCCATAGGAAGCAGAGACAGTGGCGGAAGTAAGACATGTTATCGCGAGACCGAAAAAGAGAAAAGAAATAAGAGAGGAAGATGATAGGTGAATTATTGCTTGTGGTGACTTCATTTTTGGAAATTTACTTAAATTCATAAGAGTATGTATTGGCTTTTTATAGTCAGGTTGAGCAAGAATATTGGGGGTAGGGGAAGACTAGACTTATAGTGCACTGTAACTTTTTCCATGCCATCAAGTACGTACCAATAATATAATTTAAGGGACATTATACGATCAAAACATTCTATGTGAGTCTTATTTTCTATGTGAGATTTTCAAAGATGTAAGCAACTTTACACCTTCCTTTTGACTTTAGGATGCAACTTGTAAACTTTCAATCATGCAATTTGGTCATGTTTTATTTGGTTTATTTTCTCTTGTTTAAACAAGTCAGTTGTAATATGCAGATAAACCGTTTGATAAAATGTCTCAATGAAATACGGAGTACTTTACAGTTTATACAATAACTCATTTTAGCATAAATCCTTTTTTGCTATGAATTTTGAGTGTACGTATAACCATTAATTAAAAGAGTTTGGGAAGAAACAAACAGTTTTTTGACAATGAGACTGAGATTTCAACATTATCAATTACTAATTTCAGTGATATTTGAAGGTATAGCCTTGAAACAATAATATGATACATATTTACGTTTAGTTGTTATTGCCTTTTGTTGTTGACAAGATCTTATTTAGTGAACTAAGTTGAAACAATAATATGACACATATTTACGTTTAGTTGTTATTGCCTTTTCTTTGCCTTATGGGATCCTTTCCTCACGGAGCATTTAGAAGACATGCACTAAAAACCCTATAATTTGAAGGTAATATGTTCAAACAAAATAACTCAATTTATTAATTCAAGGTATTGCGTTTCTTTGTTGAAGAAAACTTGGGAGTGGGAACACTAGACTTATATTGCATTATAACTTTAATCATGCCATCCAAATAGCATGATTAGTAACACGACTAGCATCACCCATTGTCTATCATCCACTAATTCCTTGACTAATTATAACTGATTTCTATGTATAATTATATCATTAAAGACTTGAAGAAAACTTGGTAGTGGGAAGACTAGACTTATATTGCATTATAACTTTAATCATGACATCCAAATAGCACGACTAGTAACACCTTTTGTCTAACATTCACTAATTCCTTGACTAATAATAACTATTTTCTTTGTATAAAAGACTTAGAAAAAAACTTGGGAGTGGGAACACTAGACTTATACTGCATTATAACTTTAATTCAAGGGATAATGGTCCAAGATGTCTGTTAGATAACCTTAAACAATATAACAATGGAAGAAATTTACCAAAGACTAATTAGTCCACCAATAAGGACCCAAAGCAGCTAACAGTGCCTTCTATTACCACTAAAAACACAACCAATCAAGAAACGAGTTTTGTTAAATTGGAAGGTGCGGCCCGTATTGGCAGTCCCATTAACTTTGTTCTTTTTCGAGAAGCTTTGACATTTGACGTCTCAGGAGCTATCTGTTCACTGGAGGATGAAGAAACAGAAGTGGGAACCGTCTTGGTAGTCCCATTAGTCTCATCCTTTTGACTGTTCGTTCTTTTCTTCGTCTGAGTAGTAGTTCTATCCTTCTTTTGAGAAGTTGTATCCTTTGTCTGCACATCAGAACCAGCTGTCCGGGTAGCTGCACTCTTCGCGACATTGTGAAATGAGCTGAGCATGCCTTTTATGATCATACACCGATCTTTTATCTTTATCGGTTAACAGATTCCATGCTTGAGAAACGAGCTGGAATGCCCCTTCTGCACCTATGGACTTGTCCTTATCGTGATGAAGTGATAAAGCTAGTTTCCAATAATGTTTCTTCACAGTATCATCATCTGCTAATGGGTTCACACCAAGTATCCCATAATAATTCGATCCACCGCTTATTTTGTTTTCGGCAGCAACATGCACAACCAGAACTGCTAATAGTTGGGAAATACCCTCAAGACCAGGAAACAAATTTCGCCCCTTTAAAGCAAATTTCTTTGCGCTCTTTACATCCTTTGAGGAGAACTTACTTTCAGCGATTTCTTTCGCCCTTGTGGCTTCATCCTTTTTGTATTCCATCCTTCACTAGTTCACCACTTAATAATACATTAATAGTTTTAAGTAAACGTGAAGATTAGGCAATTTTCTGGCTCTAGCTAATGCTTAATCAAGCTACTCCTGATACAGATACACATGTATAAAGTATTCATAAAATGATTTCTCGCAGAAGTAAAACCATAGTAAACTATACCAGAATCCAAACACTTATTTTCCTCATCGTCACAGAACTAAAAGTTTACTGTATCCAAATACCCTGTTCACCAGTCACAAACCACCAACTGGACTTCTTCAACCCGTTTTCTTGGAATCTATTGCTTTTCATTTTATTTATTTCCCGTTTGACCTATTATACATAAAAACTAACCAAAAGTGACCTGTCATGTAAATTGTCCCAAAAATAATAAATCTTCTGAGAGCAAGTTTGGAAGATCTGGTTACTTACTTTCAGTCAGCAAATGGCACACGTCTTATGAGTGTCCTCTTACTCTTTTCAAACTCGGGCACGTCACAAAGAGGACTATCTGTCAAGACGGACAACAAAACTGTTGGTACAAATGCAATATTGTCTAAATACGTTCAAATTTTATGAAATTCAGAATAACTTGCCTTTATTACTTGTATTTATTGTAGATTTTCGAGATATAACTGTGGAAAGAGTGGATTTCGTTTCATTACATCCAACTTACTGAAATCATGTTTCATTAAACCTTTCCGTGGCATTTTCACACTTTTGAAGTATTTAAAACTTGAGTGAATTCTTTATTGTACCTCAAAAACTCTATCTCAAGTGACATTAAACCTGCATCAAGTGAAAATTTGAAAAGTGAAAAGGGATAATAACTGAAAAACCTAAATGCGAATCTGCCTGTACAACAAACAAATATGCTAACGCACCACAAATACTTACAACATAAAATAATCACGCTTAGCTTTTCCTTCCATACGAAATGGACAAAGTGAGTATATAATAAAGTTATGTCATACAGAAAGTTGTTCGACTGAGGTTATTTTTACCTTTAACCTTTCGCCAGTAAAATGGGTAAACATTTAACATTCATTCGAAACTGAAGCAGTTCGGGTGATTAGAATAGGTATAAAATTACATGCAGTGTAAAAATCAAGCAAAATTTGACAAAATATGTTCACAACTTCTAGTGATGTTAAATCAGTGACTTGTTTGATAGTCAATAATATGCTATTGATTCGTTGGAAATAACATTAGCGCTGGATGTTAAATTCTCGCTTAGAGGTTGACTGTAAAATTGCATTATCTGTCATTCAAACGTCATTCATTCAACCTAAAAAAGTCCAAACCGAACCAACCCTTTCCAAAACCACAAATAATTAACAAAGCCGGTAAACCATACATGTCAACTTAAGCCCACACATAAGTGAAGCCACTCAAGTTCAATCAAATGTGGTTTTCGTTAGGTTCTGAGACGAAACTTGCCAACATATCGCCGCAAAATCCCTTCGAATTTTTTGGGTGAAATTCTACCCCAACCTTTGCTGCCCATTAGAATCCTAACTAAAATTGGTGAATAACTAAAAAACATAAAGAAAAAAGCCATACCTTGAACATATTTCAATGCAAACCTTCAGTTGCTTGGAGTATAGTGTGGAGATAAGCTGCATTCTTAAGTTGCAGATCTTGGAGGTCGTTGGTCGTTCATACTTCCTACTCCCATGAGTCCTTCTGAGACAACAAATTATCCTCACGTATATGGGGTGCACTTAATATTTCAATTCCCATGACCATCTTCAGAAACATTCTCGGGATGAATTTCAAACGAATGGTTTAACTTCAGAATACCTACATAACAATGGTTTAATTAGGAATGGGTCAATTTGGGGTTATGTTTATATATATATTAATATAGATATATAAACCACTAATGAACACCTTAATTCATCAACTAAACTAACAAAATAAAACCCCCATATGAACAATCACAATTTTAATCTACTTCACCACTTCCTTAAGAATGCTACTACATCAATCGTTTTAAGTAAATGTGAAGATTAGGCAATATTCTGGCCCGAGCTAATGCTTAACCAAGCTTCAACTTTTGACAGCGAATCTCAAACCTGATACGGATATACAAAACTGACAGATTGAGCATAATGCACATGTATTCATAGACTGATTTCTCGCATAATTAAAAGCTAATATCAATAATGAAGAGTGACGCATACAAAAAGAAATTGAAGGTTGGATAGCGTTAATATAGATACTTATCCTCAAGATATAAAGAACAATGATGAAGTTTATTAGTAACACCTATCCAAATTCTAACATTGGTAAATTTCCCTCATTTTACTATCGGTGTCAGGCTGCATCCGTTAATATCTCGCTTTGAATTCTGTAAATGTTAAAGAGTTCTTCACTTTCAAAGAACTGAAGTAACAAACTTTGTTGCTGAAAATAATTGTGATAGAAAACACAAATGTAAAGTGAAAAGGCGGGATTGTTCTAATCCGAGCTCAACTTTTAACTTCTATTCATAGGCTTACAAAACTTAGTACATAGACTTGTCTTTGCCTCCAAGTATTATTACTAAGTTCGTTTCTTCATAGTTAAGAATACTAAATATCTAAGTATCCTTCAGAGGTAAGATAGTTATGAAATGCTTTGAAGCCATAAGTGTGTATGAACGATAAGGGACACAAAATTGACTTGTAGTTTCACTAGAAACTCAAAGAGGCCATATCTTCTGTTCACAGTGACAATGTGACAAAATATCCATATATACAAAAAAAGAAAATATGGGTTAGGCGTAGTACTTTGACTATACTTTTGAATCCACATTAAGGAGCCTACAATTCAAGGAATCAACGATGCCAATGTATATACAGTGAATGTTTGTTGGATGTAATTGTGGTCCTAAACAATGAAATGTCACTTGGTTGCTCACTCGTTTGTCAACAACGGTTTTTCTACATGTCGGCACATATGTCTATTGACATATTTAATGAAGAGGTGGTAAGTTTTCTTATTTTATCGACGAACAAAAATTAACCTTTATGTTCTACCCTCTTAGATGGACAAGAATTGATAATTACAAATTCGTATTTCTAGCATATAAAGGTGAAAAGATGTATATACATATCTTTACCACTAAATTTTTGCATAAGGCCGCCTTAAAGTCAACGAAAGCATAAGAGCATCAAGTGTAGTAACTTAAGTCAAAACGCCACAACTTTTCCTCTTTTCACTTACCTCTTATTCACACACCTAAAAACACCATCCCCAGTAACTTAAGTCAAAACCTCACTTTTAGGACCCACCATTTTATTTTCTTTTTCATTTTTTTCAAACCACTTAATCTTTTATTCATTGAAATAAAAATACAACTTAGATATATTAAACATTTCAATAAGATACACACCACAAACAATTTTTTATTAATAAACACACATCACACACCATTTTTAATCAATAGGATAAATTGCAAATTAGCCACCAAGAGCAAAGTTACGTTCATTTTATGCCACCGAGAGCTAAGGAGAGCTAACGATCGTCAGTACCCTCATTAGTCAAGGTCAAACGCACGTAAAATGACTAATATACCCTCGTCTTCTTCCCCACTCTCACACCACATCTCAAAGACTCAAACCCACCCAGCACCGCCACCCTCTAGCACCACCATCAAATCCCCTCAATACTAATGTGGTCGTACTATTGTTTTTCTCTAAAAGAAACTTGACCACCTCAAAAGGTTTCACCACCACCATCAGTCAAATAATATAAGATATATCTTGTCCATCATACATTGAAACATTCACACGCATTCCTTAAATGGACGAACACATGAAAATTCATCTACATTATGTAACTTTTCACATAGCACCTAACGAAACATATAGCACTCATCTCGAAACCAAATTCCATAATAACAGACTAGTATCCACCTAGCTCTAAGTAAAACTCTTAATAATATTATAGATCAATAACCGCCACACCGCGTCTCGGCGTCTATCAATCTTAAGCCTTAACTAGTACTTATAACAGAACCTGCATATCCTATACCTAACCATTTAATTTCACTTTTTCTCAAAGATGGCTACAAAAAATCAAATAAAATTAATCATAAAATAAATAGTCAAATAGTCAACGGGATCTTCAAATTCAGTTATAGAACCTGCATATCCAGCTGATTATGCAGGAGACGAACTCGAGCTCTCAACCGGATCTAAACTTTCGGACAACGGAGGAAAACCGGTGACCGGCGCTGGAGAAGATGATTGCGACGGAGGTGCGGTGCTGTCGCTGGTGGTTGCGACTGCCATTCGTGATGGTGACGTAAGTTGTTGGTGAGTTGACGTTTAAAGTCAAGAGTACATAGTGAATTGATTTGCATTTTTTTTTAGGGCCGTTTGAAAGAAAAGAAAGGTAGAGAAAATAAATGATACTCCATCCTTCTCAATATAATTGTCCATATTTTTATTTTGGGATGTCTCAAAAAGATTGTCTATTTTCCATTTTTAGTGGTTGAGATTTATAATGGCCCCATTTTTATTAAACTTGATAATTTCTTTCTCATGACAATAATTTTGAGACGGAGTGAGTAGTATAAAATGTTGTTTGGTTTATAAAATATGATTGAAAATGGTTTAAAATTTTATATTATCATAATAGAAACGTGGCCCCTTCTCTTGACTTTTGTAGCAGGAAAAAATAAAATTTTGTTTGTTTAGATTTATTTAATAGAAATCTGGGGCCCCACAATAGTACCATAATTATATTTTATTTAATTTATTTGCTTTATTGCAGGAAAAAAGTAAAAGGTGACATGTATACGGATGAAACCTGCCACCTCTCTTGACTTTTGTAGAAACCATCATCTGACTATCAAACACTGTTTCGACACCCATATACCCAAAACAAACAATTTCTTTTTCTATCATTTCATTCTTTGAAAGCGACACCCCTAAACCAAACAACACCTTAGTTTTTGTTGTAAGTTTTGATCTTTTGAGATATTTAAGTTTTATTTAGGCTGGTCGGCAAGCGGCAGGTGAGCCTCTCACCTTGCAACCAACTCGCGCGGTATCACCTTGCCCACCTAGTCCACTCATGCGCGAACGGATGTTCTCAAGACCAACTAAGGTGAACGGATCACCTTAAGTATCCCTCATGTTCTATTATTTATTATTTTGTGTGTGAGTGAGTGTGGGGTATTTAGTGGTGTATATTTGTATAAAGTGGATAGTTTAATGAAAGGTGAATATGTAGTATCATTGCCCACAAAAAGGTGAGTGGGGGTGAGAGGAAGTGAGAAGATAGAGAAAGTTGACGTGGCGCTGAAGTGTAAGGTGAGTGACTCACCTCGTTGCCATCCAGCCTTAGAGCTTGGGGTATCGTGGTGCCATTCATGGCGCCAATCCACCAGCCCAAAATGAAGAATGGCGCACCACTACGAGACTTGCGCCAAGGAAGCTCGCACCGTATTTGCCAGCCTACGCCATTCTTTTTTTATTTTTTTAACCAACGGCTAGTTTGTATTTCTTTTAATGTGTGTAACGACTATCTAGCCAAAATGCACAAATTTACAAAACTTTCACCCCAAAATATTCTATAAATTCCTCCTTTATTCTATCAATTATCACAGACTCTTCAAATTTAATCTCTACTTCAATAATACTTGATTTTCTTTCAACTGTGGATCCAAACAATCCCAACAACTTATCCACCTACGACCATTATGATGTTTATTTTCAAAAAGACCCGGATCGACATATCAGGGTTATATGGCGTATGAACAACTTCTAGGTTTGTGTGATCAAGAAGTTAGCGGATCAGGATCGGGTATTAAGAGGATGAGGCAATAAATACCACGTGATCGAGAAGAAGCGGAACAACATTTAATCGATGACTTTTTTGGTGAAGGTGGCACTCCACCTAAGTATACGGAAGAGAAGTTTAGGCAAAAGTATCGTATGAGTCCTACACTTTTTAATAAAATAGTCAACGATACCTTAAGCTATGACGTTCGACCTATTAACGAGTACTTTAATTTTTTTGACAATGTTACGATGCTACCGGTCCTTTAAGTATTGATCCTCTTTTGAAGTGCACATCTGTCATCCACCAATTGGCGTACGGCACTGCGCCTGATGCATTTGATGAATACTTGCAATTGGTGAATGTTATTAATGACAATGTTTAGAGAACTTTACTAAATGCAAACATATTTTATACATTGAAAGGTATTTAAGAAAGCCCACTTCAACGGATGTTGAAAAAATATATGCATTGCACGAACAATAACATGGACTCCCGGGAATGCTCGGGAGTATTGATTGTATGAATTAGGATTGGAAAAATTATCCAAAGGCCTTACATGATCAATTCAAAAGGCGTGATCATAAATACCCAACTCTTATGTTAGAAGCCGTTGCGGATCAAAAATTATGGGTTTGTGTTAGGATTTAGTAAATCCAGTTATTAAAGTGTCGGTCACCTCAAGTATATGTAATCGTTAGAAAGCTTGTAGTCGTAGTTATTTATTGTTAGGTAGTATCTAGTTAAGTAACACAGTGTAGGACGGACACTGTATGCCTGATCCACAGCCCGTAGGTGGCGTTTATGTAAGAAACTATAAACACCCTCTACCTCCCAAGGTAGAGGGTTGGAGCTCATAATAATACTTTCACTTTCTCTCACTAAGTTCCCAAACCTCTAACTCTTTCTCTCTCTAAAACCTAATATTATACGCCTTGTATGATCATGGTATGATGTGTTTGTGAAATCCAATATTTTTCAAATGGTATCAAGAGCCATGGTTTGATCATCTCTCTTACATATCCTTGGATTTCTAGCTGTTTTATATGGTTTTTGGGTTTGAAAAAGTTTAGTGGTTTTTGCATCATTTGGATCATTTTTTGTGTTAAAGTTTGAATTTTGAGTGTACTTTTGTGTTTAGAATCATTGTAAGTGCTTGGGTTTTGATTTGGAAAGCTTGAATCACTGTGGTTGAGCTTGTTTTGGATTGAAAAGGGTTCTGTTTAAGTTTTTCTTCCTAGCGACTTGGTTCTCGGATAAATTTTCTTCGTAGCGACTTGCTTCGTTGTTTGGTAGCGATTTGTAGCTAAAGTGGTAGCGATTTGAGTCCTAGTGACTTGTCTATTGAGACAAGACGACAAACAGTAAAAAGTAGTGGAGACACCACTTCGGCTAGCGACTTGGTTGACGTAGCGACTTGTCTTTATTATTTCTAGCGACTTGTCTTTCTTATTACTAGCGAGTTACTCTTTAGCGACTTGACCTCTCAGCGAGTTGTTCTTTAGCGACTTGGACACTTAGCGAGTTGTTCTTTAGCGACTTGTCTGCTTAGCGATTTGGTGCTTTAGCGACTTGTGTTTAGCGACTTGGTTCATAGCGACTTGTGTTTAGCGACTTGGTTCACAGCGACTTGAGGTTTTAGCGAGTTGCTACTTAGCGACTTGGTGACTTAACGACTTGTCTCAAGGGTTATAGCGACTTGGTTGTTTTTTGTTTCTAATACGGTTTTCTCTAGATTTAGTAAAATCCCGTGAAAGAATCTATTTCCCAGTTTAATCATAAAGTTATAAAATCCCGTGAAATCTGCAAAAATTTCTACCAACGTGCCTACAACCATCTCTACTGTAGCTGAGGGCGTTCAAGCAGCTGGTTCAGATACTCGTCCACCCATGCTTGACAAAACTGACTATGACTCATGGGCTCAACGAATTAGGTTGTACTGTCTGGGAAAGGAAAATGGGGTAAACATTCTCAAGTCAATTGATGAAGGACCTTATCAAATTGAGACTACGAGAGATGTCCGTGAAACTGCTGCAGATGGTACAATGATCTTAGGTTTGGATAGACCAAAGACGTATGATGAGCTCAGTGATAAGGAGAAAAAGAGATACGATGCTGATATCAGGGCTTCAAACATTATACTTCAGGGTCTTCTAAAAGATATCTACAAGCTTATCAATCACAACACTGAAGCCAAGGCTGTTTGGGATAATGTCAAGATGCTTCTCTCGGGTTCTGAATTAACTAAGGAAGACAGAGAATCGCAACTGTATGATGAATTTGAGCACTTTAAGATGAAACCAGAAAAAAGTGTCTATGAATATTACGTGAGATTCCACAAGCTTGTAAATGACATGAGGAATATCAAAATGACCATGTCAAATATTCAGCTGAACTCAAAGTTTGTGAACAACATGAATCCCGAATGGCACAAATTTGTCACCTCTGTGAAGCTAACAAAAGGATTAAAGAACACCAACTATGAGCAACTGTATGCCTTTCTTCTTCAGAATGAGAGACATGCTATGTTTGAACGAAGGATTCTTGAACAGTTATATCTAAACAGGGAGAAACAAGTTCGTCAAATGATTCAACAGCCTTTTACACCAATGTTGGAATTACCACCAAAGCTTCTCAAGTCATACCCACGGGTAATGGTAATTACAAGCTCATTCCTGATCCAGCATATAAGCCTCCAGACTCAAACACACTCATGGAAAACTTCATCAATTAACTGTCTCTCATGGTTAGTCAAAATATGAATTCCACTCCACACACCAACAATAACCTCATAACAGCATCCAATCCACACAATCAAGCTACTGTCAGAGATGGTAAGGTAGTGGTGCAGAATGTGCAAGGAAGACGGTATAAACAAGGGATGATTGGAGCAGGTTATGGTAATACTGGAGTAGGTGGAGGATATGTGGCTAATCAGAATCGTGGAAGAAATGCCAATCAAGGGCAAGCAAAGCCAATCAAATGCTACAACTGTGGTGGTGAGGGACATATTGCGAGGAACTGCACATCTCCAAAACGTCCACAGAATGCAGAATACTTCAGAGACAAGATGTTGCTTGTGCAAGCTCAGGATAATGGAGCAGCTTTGAATGAAGAGGAGTTGTTGTTTCTTGCAGAAGGGAATGCTAAGACATATGATGCTGATGTGGATGAGCAGCCAATTCAGGAAATAGGTCACAATCATCAAAATGTCTTTCAAGTTGCTGAATGTGATGCATTTGACTCTGATGTCGATGATGAACCTACTGCACAGACAATCTTCATGGCTAGCATCTCACCTATGGTCTCTCCAAAGGTCTCATCACCACAACAGGCCGGTCCATCCAAAGAATCAATCATCTCAGAGGTATTAAAACTATACGATGAGGTGGATGCGCAAAAGATACATAACGAAGTACAATCTCTTGAAACTTATGAATCAGATATTGATAATGAGGGTAATAGTAATATTGTCCCTTATGATCAATATGTGACACAAAGTGAAAGTGAGATTGTAACAAGTGATGTATCTTCTGCACTCAATGATGACTATGTCTTTGATGAATACACTGCATGTGCCCCTGATGATTCTGTTATCTCTGAACTTAATGCCTACAAAGAACAAGATGCCATTTATGAACAACGTGCTAAGTTTGAGTTAACTACCCGTGAGCAGGAAATGGATGACCAAATGCGTACAATTATTAGAAAAAGTAATTTTAGAGAAGAAGTGTTAAAACAAGAGTTAAATTCCTTACAAGAAAAGCTTTCTAAAACTGTTAAGCAAAAGCAAAATCAAAAGCTTCAAGATAATGTCAAAGTGCTTAAACAAGAATTTAATGCTAAGGAATCAAAACTTTTGAATGATTTTTCTAATCTAAAAACTTTGAAAAACAAGCTTGAAAATAAGTTGTACGTACAAGGGAATACACTTCAGACTGCTCACATGATCACTAAGCATAGAGTCTTAAGCGATAAGCATAATATTCCCCTAGTTGATGAACCAAACCCTGAAGCTTGTAAGAAAGCTAGAGAAGTTCAGAAGGTAATCTATGATGGCAATGAAATCCTTAAGCCTAGGTAGAAACCTAGTTGCGTTGAGTGCACTGAGGAAGATAAGCAATTAGAAGAAGTCACTAGAAAGAAATTGGATGAAAAACTTAAGAGCCCTTCATGCATAGAAAACAACATCAGTTTTAAAACACCTAACTATGCTAAGGAAAATTGGATTGCCTTTAACAAGTTTAGACCTCAAACACAGCTGACCCCAGAACAAATCTTTTGGAAGAAAGACATGGATAAGAAAAAAGTGGAGGTACTTGCTGAAACAAACCCTCCCCTTAGGAAAGTGCCTGCAGCGACTGTGTATCCTCCGAATAAACCAATGCATTTGGTTCGTAGAACTATTGCCACTAATAGCAAGACTTTAATCAGCCTGTATGTTGTTTATCAAATGTTCGTTGATTTTGAGAAGACATGTAAGAAAAGAATTACACCCACAGGGATAACTGAAGTGGAAAGGGGTTTTGAGCAAACTAAAGAATGCTTTTAACTGAAGTCATGCCTTTCTTTAAACAATTAAAAGGTCAATTTGAGAGTCTTAAAAAGGGGATAGACTCATATATTAAAGAAATGGAAAAGGAATTTGATGCAATGATAGTTGAGGTCAATGATTATGAACGGGAACTCCAATACAATGAAATTGAAAGGAAGAACCTGCATATATTAAATGAGAACTTGATATTGAGTTGTGTAGCTCAAGATGTGTTTTATACTGTTACTAAGCATTCTATTAATGCTTCTCAATTTCATGAATTATCTATTGCTTTGAAAGTTTCCCATGATCGTGTCATTGAGCTTGAAAACATAAACTCATAACTAAATGATAAAATTTATCAGGATGATCACGATAATTTGGTAAAACATTTTTCTAAAGCTAGAAGTTGAACATTTTAATTTACAACTAAAATATCAACATCTCAAAGAAAATGTCAAAACCTCAAACATCAAGACATCCTCAAATGTTCCAGAGTTTGATGCAGTTTTTGAAATTAACAAACGTGACGAATAGATTCAAGCTCACTGTAACACGATCAGAAAGTTGAAAGCCCAAATTTCACAATTAAAGGGTGAAAAGAACAATGTGACTGGCTCCCAAATGCCTCCTCCTTTAGATTTTCAGTGTTCTCAAACTTTTCATCTTCAAAACTTAGTTAATGTTTTACAAAAGGAAAATGAGAGTTTTCAAGAAGAAAATGAAAAAGTTAAACGACACTTTAAAGAGTTATATGATTCAATGAAAGTCACTCGTGACAAGAACAACGAAAAAATAACGTCTTTACAAAAGGAAATTGAGAATCTGAGGAGTCAGGTAAAAGGGAAAATGCCACTTGTCTTTAATGAGAATGTTGCATCAAAATCATCTGCAGACTCTAAATATACTGTGACTGTGAAATACATTCCTCCTTATCTTAGAAATAATGAACTTGTGTTTCATAACTATTTTGCTCACCTTAAGGATAGTCTAGAATGTCTCCGTGAGATCGTAGAAGAAGATTTCATAAATAAGCCACTTGATTGTAAAGTTAGGTTTGCGTGCATTCAGGCCAAACGATCTCAGGAGCTATTAGAATGTTTAATTGCAACATGTCCTAAATCCTTAGGTGCGAAAGATAAAGCTGTGATGCCTTGTTCTATGCCTAGTGCTAAGTATACAACCCATCCAATGCCCAGCGTTAAGAAAGTGAACTCTAAAGTGCCTTCAAGTAGTTCAGATCCCAGCACTTCTAGTTCAAGAATGCAAAAAGTAGCTCAACCAACTAATGTTCCCATAATTCCCTCTACAGGAGTAATCAGTGACATAAAAGCAAGCGGGTCAAAGCCTCCAGGCAATACAAAGAAAGATAGGACCTCACAAGCTAAGAATGTGCATTGGAAGAGAGTAGAAGACCACCCTAGGAACACTATGTTTAAGTTGAATAAAACGAATCGTGTTGATTCTAGTATTAGCTATAAGCGTACTGTAATTAATTCGAATTCTGCTACTATCTGCAAACCATGTAATGATGATTGCTTGATTTCTGTTACTAATCATGAAT
This sequence comes from Chrysanthemum makinoi, assembly GCA_910596185.1. Lineage (NCBI taxonomy): Eukaryota > Viridiplantae > Streptophyta > Magnoliopsida > Asterales > Asteraceae > Chrysanthemum > Chrysanthemum makinoi. The sequence continues at coordinate 32,349,469 of OU343225.1, read as the reverse complement.
GTGGTGTGAATGATTTGATCAATGCTGTTAAATGCCCAGTTAAAATTGTTAATGTCAAAAATCAAGCTAAGAAGGCTAGAAGACAAAGGCGAAAGAAAGTTAGAAAACATTGGAAACCCATAGGAAGAAAATTTAGTAATATAGGTTATCAATGGATACCTAATGGCCGTAAGTTTAATCTTAATGAGTTGTGCCCTAAATTTGCTAAGGCAATGCCCATTAGAAAATGGATGCCTACTGGTAGAACTATTCCTTTAAGAAGTGAACATACTTTGAATAGGTCAAATACGGATACTAGCACTGCATCTATTCCTGATGATTCCATTGTTTCTACTTCCGATGTGGGTGTTCCAATCACTGTTACTAACCAAATGGAACCCATTCCTGCATGGGGATCCTAATTATCCAGTTATCCATTCTTGTCTGTGTTCAACTGCAGATCGTTCAAATCGTTCTGTGGTACCTGGACTCAGGTTGTTCTAAGCATATGACTGGAGATCGCTCGCGGCTCATGAACTTCGTGAGTAAATTCATCGGGACTGTTAGATTCGGGAACGACCATTTTGGTGCAATTATAGGTTATGGAGACTATGTTGTTGGAGAAAGTGTAATCTCCAGGGTATATTATGTTGAAGGTCTTGGTCATAACTTGTTCTCCGTTGGTCAATTCTGTGATTCTGATCTAGAAGTGGCTTTTAGAAAACATACTTGTTTCGTTAGAGAACTTGATGGTGTAGAATTGTTAAGAGGAACTCGTGGTTCGAATCTATACACCATCTCTATCGAAGATATGATGAAGTCTTCTCCAATCTGCTTATTGTCAAAGGCTTCGAAAACAAAGTCATGGTTATGGCATCGTCGTCTCAATCACTTGAACTTCGGCACCATTAATAATCTTTCCATAAATTATCTAGTAAGAGGCTTACCCAGATTAAAGTATGAAAAAGATCATCTTTGTTCAGCAGCGCCGTTGGCAAAAAGCAAGAAATATGCCCACAAACCAAAACCCACAAACTCCGTAATGGAAGTTCTTCATACCCTTCATATGGATTTGTGCGGACCAATGAGAGTGCAAACGATAAATGGGAAGAAATATATTTTAGTCATTGTTGATGACTACTCTCGATTTACTTGGGTAAAGTTTTTGAGGACAAAGGATGAAACTCCAAATGTCATCATCAAACTTATCAAGCAGCTTCAGGTTCGACTTAACCATACGGTTAGAATTGTTCGAACTGACAATGGCACAGAGTTCGTTAACAAAGACTTAAGTCAATTTTATGAAAGTGTTGGAATCAGTCATCAAAGAAGTGTTCCTCGAACTCCTCAACAGAACAGTGTAGTTGAAAGACGAAATCGAACTCTTGTGGAAGCCGCAAGAACAATGTTAATTTATTCAAAGGTTCCAATGTTTATTTGGGCTGGAGCCATTGCCACTGCTTGCTACACCCAAAATCGTTCCCTTATACACACCTCTCATGGAAAAACTCCATACGAACTTGTCCATAAATGAAAACCTGATCTCTCCTACCTTCGTGTTTTTGGTGCTTTGTGCTATCCAACGAACGACGGTCAAGATTTAGGTAAATTAAGATCTAAAGCGGACATTGGTGTTTTTGTATGTTATGCATCAAACAAGAAGGGTTACCAAATCTACAACAAGAGAACTCGAGATATCATGGAAACTATTCACGTCACGTTCGATGAGCTGTCCGGGCAAATGGCTCCAGGACAATCCAGTTCTGGGCCCGCATCACAACCTTCATCAAGTAGTCCCATCAGTTCTACTCTTGTACTAAATTCCTCACCAGCAACTCCTTATGTACCTCCTTCAGAAGATGATTTGAAGAAATTGTTTGATCCAATGTTTGATGAACACTATGAGCCAATTGCTAATGATCTATCAAATCCATCAACAGAGGCTGCTTGATATGTGCAAAAACACATATCATTTCTTTACAAATATTGACCCAAAATACCAAGAAAGAGCCATTAATGCTTAATATTTGCGTGTTTCTTGAGTTTTTGTATGTGCAGGTACGGATATGATGAAACAGACAAAAAGAAGCCAAAATCGAAGAAAAACTGAGCACAAGAGAAAGAAGAATGCAAAAGCCGATGCCGGGATGCTATTTTATGGATTTGGATGCTCAAAAGTGCAAGTTCTGATCATGTCCGGGGAGTTTTCACATCAAACCCTTCACTTTCCCAAATTTACATTTTTCATCCTCACAATTTCACAACTACACTTTTGGTACTTGGAGTTTTCAAAATTACATGAATTGTTTTATACAAATGATACAAAACTAACACCAAGCCCATAATCCAAACATCATTCCAAAGAAATAAACCAAGCCCAATCCAGTTCCACATATACACTTTCATACCCGTATTACCCATTTACCCACGGTCAAACTAACCCAAATAACCGGTCAACCCTTTTATTTAACCTTCCAGTCAAAACATTTACACCAAAGTCAAACAAACAATATAAAATCCCTGAAAAACAAAAGTGCGCCCAAACCTTTTCACCCCATTGTTACTGTTTACCCAGCCTAATCCTTTTTACCCTGCTCCCACTCTTTTAACCCATACTTAAGTAATCTTCTAAAACCTGACACAGCTAAGGAATGACAGAGTGGCAGAATAAAGCACTGTGATTGGCTGTGACACCTCTACACATGATCCAAGGGCTACGGATTGAAGATTGGGCACCAAGTTATGATCAATGGACGAGATTGAGTATCATGAAGCTTCCAAGCAAACCCTAAGAGCTCCTGTGCTTCTGCTATAAAATCCCACCTGCTCCACATATTCTAGTGGTCCAATTTTCATTGTTTTAGAGAATTGTTACCATCGTTAATTTCTGTCAAAGTTTAAATTCTAGTGTAATGTTTTTAAATTGTTTATTGTTTTAATTGTATTCAGCTTTTATAATTAATGAAAGTTAAAATTTCATATTCTCACTTGTTCACTTTGAATTCAAGTTATTCTTGTTTAAGCTCGTTAACTGTTCATTAAGCTCAATTTCAATCTCATTTAAGTTTTTAAAGCTACTTTACTGTCTTTTCAAAACACAAAATAAAAATCACAAAAAAATCAGAAAAATATTTGAAAAAAAAAAAAAAAAAAATAACTCAAATCTGTTTTAATCTAAATTCAGTTTAAGGTTACTGTTTCTATAAGCTTTTATAAGCTCACTTTAGCTTATTATCTACTCAAAAACTCATTACTCAGTTCATATTCTCAATTCTCTATTTGGTCAACTAAAGTCAAAACTGCAGGCATATAATTCTTTTGGTTCTGGATTGCTGAATTAGATATGGATATGGGTTGATTATAGTTGATTTGGGTTGAATTCAGAACTAGGATAGTGGTTATTTGTTTCTCTTTGGCATGCCATAGTGGCAGGACCCTTGTAAGTCCATGTTCTTATATCTTAATCATTGCAGTAGCTTATTTGTTATAGAATTTGCCTAGTTGTGTTTTAATTAGTGTTATATTGCTATTTTATATAGATATTTGTTGTGCTTTATCTCTACATTTTAGTGATTTGGATTTCTGCTCATTTTAGTCATAATTTGCATAATTAAGTAGAGTTGGAATTTGAAGGTTTGGTTAGTGTTTATCTCTGCATTTAGTACTAATTAGTCATATTAGAGTTAGGTTTAGTGATAGATTAGATTTCTTTACTAGGTTAGTGTTTTATAATTGCACATCAGCTATATTAAGTGTGTTTGGAATAGTTTATCTATGTGAGTTATAAGCTTGTTCAGAGGTTAGGTTCAGTTGTTTTAGCTTCATTTAGATCTAGACCACTCATATTAGTCCTTGTTTTGCATCTAATAGCACTGTAAGTCAAAATTCATATTAACCTGCTCATAGTTACATATCTGATAGAGTAGGACTTTTGTAGCTTGCATATTAGGAGCATAATCATCTAGTTTAGCTTAACTTGATTTCATTTCATCATAAATCATCAGTTACATTCTGTTTTGCGAGTCCAAATTTCACTTTAGTCAAACTGCATGTTTTCTTAAAAAAAGTCAAAATTCCATTTACAAGTACAAACAGCCTCCATTTCTGCATTTTTAATTTACTCAATATTAGTCCTTATAAGCTGAAAATTTGGATTTGAGGTCTCTGGTGGGTGGTCTTTATCATGCTATTTTTATTTTATTTTTAGGATTTTTCTAGACCACCTAAATCAGTGCTCAAAGTAGGGGTTTAAGGGCTGTTTGGCTAATGCTTTTTAAGACTTGATTTAGTGCTTATTTGATCTAAGCTTGTGCTTATTAGGGTCTATTAGTTGCAGTAGCTTAATCTTAGTTAATTTAGGTCAGTTTGAGCCTTAGGTAGCTTATGGTAGCATTCTAGTAGCTTTTAGCTTATTTCCTTTAAGCTCTTCATAAGCAATTCATGCCCAAATCATAGATTCTATTCTCCAAAGTTGTTTCTGTTATTTTTCCCTAATTCTCAGTATCATATTATAGTTTTCTGGAAGTTTTCATATCTTCCATGCTCTTTTGCTATTTTTCTGCATTTAAAATTCTTTTTAAGGCTTTTTAATTAGCTTTTAATCCAAATAATTCAGAAAAAGTTCATAAAAGTACAATTTCAATTTTCTTAGTTTTAGAAAAATAAAAATGTCATAAAAAGTATTTTTCCAGAATTTTCATAGCTTAAATAGTATTTTTTTTTTCTTTTTAGCAATTTAATTAGTTTTAAATAGTTTTAAATTCATAATAAATATAGAAAAAGTCAAAAAAAATGTGATTCCAGTTTCTAAAATTCATTTTAGTTATTTTAGATTTTTTAAAAATAGTTTTGTAATTTTCTAGCTTGTTTTCCTAATTTTTAGTATTTCAAGTCTATTTTAAATGTCTTAAATTAGTTTTTAATTCCAAATAAATCAAGAAAAATCCAAAAAAAATTAGTTTTAAATTTCAAATAATTTTAAAATATCATTTTTAGCTAGTAGTTCATTTTCACTTTTTAGTCTTTAAATAATTTAGTTTGCATTTTAATTCGCGTTTTATTAATTACGTTTATTTGCGTTTTTAGTTTAAAATTGCATCTTTAATCGTAATTACTTGTTTTCATTATAGATTTAGTCGTTATTATTGCTTTCCTTTACTTTTCCTTGCCCCGTAGATTAGAAATCCTCAAAAATCCTTTTTACCCATTCGAATCCCGAATCACGCGACGTGAGTTGTTAAACTCCATTCATCCCTCGTTGGAAAAACGACCCGGGGAAAATACATACCTTTGTATTTCTTCGGAATATATCTATGTACTGAAAACTGACAAGTCACTGCTCCTATCCCTGTAAATGAAGTTAACCCTTCAGTTTCTATGTCATTAAGTCATGAAGAGCCTGCTGCTGATCACTATGTCTCATCAACAAATCCTCAATCATCGAGTGTACATCATGGAATTGTTTCTGGCACCTATGATGGAGATAATCCCTTTGCTACTCCTGAAGATGCACCTTTTGAAAACATATTTGCTCCTGAATCATCATCAGAACCATCTACATCAGGAGAAAACGACTCTGCTACTTCAGTTCCTCAACCACAACCACATGAACACCTTAGAAAATGGATACATGATCATCCATTGGACAACATCATTGAAAACCCCTCTCGTCTAGTATCCACTCGTAAACAACTTGCAACTGATGCCTTATGGTGCTTCTTCAACTCCGTACTCTCTAAGATCGAACCTAAAGACGTTAAAACTGCCATGAATGAAGATTGCTGGTTCAATGCCATGCAAGAAGAAATTCATGAGTTTGATCGACTAGATGTATGGGAATTAGTACTTGCTCCAGACTGTGCTATGATCATTGCTCTAAAGTGGATCTTCAAAGTAAAACTTGATGAGCATGGTGATGTATTAAAGAACAAGGCTCGATTGGTTGCAAAAGGATACCATCAAGAAGAGGGTATTGACTTTGAAGAATCATTTGCTCCAGTTGCACTTATCAAGGCAATCAGAATCTTCCTGGCTAATGCTACAAGTAAGAATATGGTAGTCTATCAGATGGATGTAAAGACGGCTTTTCTTAACGGAGATCTGAAAGAAGTCGTATACGTCAGTCAACCTGAAGGTTTTGTGAATCCAGAGCATCCTACTCATGTCTAAATCGCTTAAGAACTCTTACGGCTTGAAGCAAGCTCCAAGGGCATGGTATGATACGCTGTCAAAGTTTCTTCTATCTATTGGATTCAGCAAAGGAGCAGTTGATCCGACATTGTTCACCAGAAAGTCAGGCAAACATTTAATCCATGTTCAAATCTATGTTGATGATATTATTTTTGCCTCGACTGGCCCCAATGAATGTGACCGTTTTTCAAATGAAATGGGTTCAAAATTTCAAATGTCAATGATGGGACAAATGTCATTTTTCTTGGGATTACAAATTTCACAAAGTCCCGGAGGCATTTTTATAAATCAATCTAAATATGCAAATGAGATTTTAAAGAAATTTTGATTTGGTTCTTGTGACCCTGTTGACACTCCCATGATAGAACGTACTAAACTGGATGAGGGCCACTCAGGGATCATGGTAGATCAAACGAAATATCGTAGTATGATTGGATCCTTGATGTACCTCACAGGCATTTGACCTGATATTCTGTTCGTTGTATGCATGTGTGCAAGATACCAGGCTAAGCCTACCAAAAAGCACCGTGAAGCGGTTAAACGATCTTTCGGTATCTCCAAGGAACCATCAATATGGGACTTTGGTACCCAAAGGACACCGGTATGTCACTAACATCCTATGCAGATGCTGATCATGCAGGATGTCAAGATACACGTCGAAGCACGTCAGGAGGTGCTCAGTTTTTGGGTGTAAAGCTTGTGAGCTGGTCTTCTAAGAAACAAATGAGTACCTCTATATCCTCTACAGAGGCTGAATACATAGCCATGTCATCTTGTTGTGCTCAAATCCTATGGATGAGATCCTAATTATCTGACTATGGCTTTGAATTCAACAAAATCCCTCTGTACTGTGATAATAAAATTGTTATTGCTCTCTCATGCAACAACGTTCAACATTCAAGAGCAAAGCATATCGACATTCGACATCATTTCATCAGGGAGCAAGTGGAGAACGGTGTGGTGGAACTCTATTTTGTGAGGACTGAATACCAGCTAGCAGATATATTCACCAAAGCTCTTCCTAGAGAACGTTTTTTAGTTTATCCTCCCACGACTTGGTCTAAAGAGTCTACAACCGGAAACACTCAAACGTCTTCAAGAGGAAGACGAGGAGTAAAGATTTTTCTTCATCCTTCTCTTGTAAATAGTTATTCAAAAATCAAAATACAAAATTACAAAACCAAAAAAAGCAAACAAAAAAAATATAAAACTTTCAAAAATCCATAAAAATTTGAAAATCTCGAAAAATTTCAAAAAATATTGTCATTTTGTCATGTTTTTCTTGATTCGATAACATCTACGGATTTTGTGCTGTCATTCAAAGAGTGACACGGGTCTTTAGATGTTGTTTGAGTGTACATAAATCGCTTTAATATATATATATATATATATATATATATAGGGAAGGGTTATTTTCAGAACCAAATAAATTGCGAGAACCACCATCAACCAATCAGATTTTTTTGGATATTTAGATTTAATATTTAATTGAAAAGGGTATTTTGGTAAAATTACTTTTTAATTTTATCTTTTATTTTTTTTATTTTAAAAAACGCTTTTTTTCTTCCGAAATTTTAGAATTTTTTTTTTTTTTTTTTTTTGGCATTATTAATGTTTAAAAAATCAATATGTGCACATGTGTTTTGCATTACGTAAAAATTGTATTTTTTGTTTATGCATAGGTGTTTTGTATTTGCACGTGTATCTTTTAAAATTATTACATAAATAAATATATACATACAACAAACATTTATTAATAGATTGATCCAATTTTATACAAACAACAAAACTTTATTAAAAAATATTACATAAATATGTTTTATTACAAATATATGAAGCGTGCACATGTGCATATTACAATGTCTTTAAGAGTTAGTTCATCTTTTAGGTGTGCACATGTATTCCTCGCTTGGTTCAAGAACCCATGAAATCTACACATGTGTTTTTAATCCTTGTGCACATGTGTTTTTAATCTACACATCTGTTATTAATCCTTGTACACATGTGTTTTTATCGTCGCGCTCATCTTAACAAAGAAGATAAACGTTATACAGCAAATTATCTTCATGCATCTATATGTGCATCCACTTGTTAGTCTTCAATGCTATTGTCATCTTCAATAACCTGAAACAAGCACACACAAAAAAGTTAGTACTGTTGCACATGTATAATCTAATGACATCATCTTTAAAACTATAAGGTACATAGTATTCCACAAAATTCAGATTTATTCATTATCTATGAACAAATTAAATGATACACAATACCCCTACACATAATTAAATACAATACATCGATTTTAAAAAGAAAATAAAATGCAACTAGAGTTTCTCATCATGATCCATTAAAAAAGAAACACATTACTACTAGCAAACATATTGTAACTAACACGTGTTAATCACCATGAGAAACCATTTAAACACAATCAAACTTTAAAAAATCATGAAACTAAAATAAAATAAATAAAGAAAATACATGTGTATAATCATTTAGATGCAATAATATTTGAAAATACATGTGCATAATCAACTAGAAAACACATTTGCACAATTTATATATCAGCATGCACTTTCAATACATTTAAACTCCGAAACGGTAAAAACACATAACAGAAAGCATAAAATTCACCAGAAACTGTAAAAAAACATATGCACTCTAAATAACACATATGCACTCTCAATAACACATATGCACTCTCCTATTATTTTTAAATAGCCAAATAACCACAATCTCATTCCAAACGATCCAAATAAATCAATATATTAATCTTGATCCCCATTTTCAGTTTACGGACTAAGGATTCTAACACTTGTAAAACCTATTTGGATGATATATTAATTCTTTGATAAATGTTTCATGTGGAAAATATTGCTGGAAAGCATAGTGATGACACTGCAATTATCTTGATACTGCGTGTGTGAGTGAGTGTGTGCGTGTTCAATAATCTTGTATCTGAGTAAAATCGGTACTATAATCTTTAATCAATGTCTGTGGTCAAGATTTTACCTTCATGTTTAAGTGATTAGATTTCTCTGCCATGCCACAAGATGCAAATCAAACTACCGTTACAACCTGAAACAAAATATATTTATATCAAAGATAGACAAAGTGACAAAGAAACTATGAGATAATGATACATGGCTTTAGACATTATGCTCCCTTCATTTTTCATTTGATTCAGGCGTGTGTTTCTTGTTGGGCATAAGACTTATAACATCACTTAAATCCATGTATAATCTTGTATCAAACCGTTCACAAAGTAGAACCAACAAATAAGAATGAATAAATCCAAATACATAAAAAATGCACCAAATTCATTACGAGGAAAGAAAAGAATTTTAAATGGCCTAACCACAATCTCATTGCCAAACGATCCAAATAAATCAATATACTAATCTTTAACCCCATTTACAATTTACGGACTAAAAATTCTGAGAGTTAACCAAAAAATAAGAATGAATATATCCAAATACATAAAAATTGCACCAAATTTATTACGAAGGAATGAAAAATGTCACAAGTCATTATAAAACCATCCCACTATCAGAAAATTAACATTTAATTACATCCCTCTATAAAGACAACAAATGATTTAAATAGTTTAATCTTTTTTACCTTGTTTGATTGATTGGTCTCGTAGGATAAATCAACCCATGGAGGTTTTTATCGTTAACCATTTTCTACAACTCTTCGAAAACAATTATAAACGAATTTAAGAACCACCCTTTATATAAGAATCAAAAACCCAAATCTTCATCAGATCTATAAAACCTTGATAAAAAGTGGCTAGCAATTGGATTTTTGGGATGTTAAAAATATATGTTGGGCGGTGAAAAAAAATTATACGAAAGACGATGACGAGATTGATGGTGACATGGTGAAGCCCCAATGGAACACCAGAAATACAATAAAAGATGGATGACTTATGCTAATGGCGGCTCACTTTAAGATTAGAGGTTGAAACAGAGGTTTGAATGGGAAAGTGAGAGAATACATGAGTTATGATTCTAATAACCCTTCAAAAGAGGAACGATTTTAAAATATATTAATGTGATGTCCCTAAAATGTCCTCCCACCCTTCAGAATAAAATACATTATTTTATGCTTAATTACAATTATGCCCTTTTTAATCTTGTCCATTGATCTATTAATCCAATGGTTAAAAACAGTTCTCGCAATTTATTTGGTTCTTACAATAACCTTACACTATATATATATATATATATATATATATATATATATATATATATATATATATATATATATATATATAGGTTTGGGTTATTATGAAAAGTTTCTTAAAATAAAAAGAATGAGAAGGCATGTGGAGGTGACATGTGTCACCTTTGCCACATCACCATAAACCCCCCCCCCCCCCCGAAATTTTTTTTTCCCGCCAAATTTTTTTTTTCCCGCCAAATTTTTTTTACTGCATCACAATCATGATTTTAGTGCATTAAGGTTATAAATTACTGCATCACAGTTATAAAGTTACTGCATCACAATCATGATTTCACTTCTGATCCGTCGCAAAATCCTCCGACGGCGTCGCAGTTAAGCAGTGACGCCGTAAGCTTGTTTTCAGCAGCTTTGAGTGTCTCGATTCTGACTTTGGCCATTTTCTTCGTATATTCGCGGCTTTTCATCCAAATAAGTGCCATTCCAGCATTTTGCCTTCAAGAGACCTAAAAGTGAAAAGAACGATATTAAGCAATAACGGATACAAAAGTGATCAAATAAGGGCTAAAACGACCCCTCAGAATGGTACCTTTTAAAACCTTATCAACCTACATAATCTATCGACTTTCTCTTAGAGATTATTGATACTGAAAAAGGAGACCCTCTCCCTAGTCTTCGAAATATGAACCAAATGTGCACTTTTGAGTCTAGAGCACAGAGATCATCAAATAAATCTCATAGGACCTTTGTCAGTAGAAGACTCTCTGTTTCACACAATGTGGAAAGAGATAATATCTTTTAAGAGTCCTACACATTATCCTTGTGGTATTGCCAGAACATATGAGTGATATGAAAACATATTCACAATGAAGATGGAAAGCCTTCTAGAGCCAACATCAAACAAGCTCTTGGTAGGTGGTATGTGAGATATATCCAATAGATCAACCATGTGACAACTGAACAGAAACAATGGGGCAATTCAAAATTATGAATCAATCCTGGTTCAGGTTATGGATTGACGGATGCCTTTGAAAGACCGGTCGTTGTTTTAAAACTCTTTTCTCTAGCACATCGACTGTGTATTAATTTGTGACACACGGTAAATTTTCACCAAAATTTAACTGATAATTAGTAATTTATTATTACTAAGCACAAGTCATTAAGCATGCATAAGCTTACCCGGACCATTGGAGTAGTTAACCGCATCTGTAGACCATTGCATCACTTTTGCATTCATATCATTTTATGAATATTCTATTTTTGTCTTATGATTTGAATTTGAAAGGCGAGAGGTTATCTTCGTTTACCTGATGAAACGAAGCTGCAGCGTACCGACACCATGATAGGGACTCGATAAAATAAATGACAAATGTCAGGTGTATGAGATATTACAAAGTTAAAATATTTCAGGACTTCGTGACTATAAAATACCACGTTATAAAAGTTATCAAACAATAATACATCGGTCCCAATTTAATATCGCGGGACACAAAATATTTAACACCATAAACTTAAATTGAACTTCTAAAATACTCAAACACAATTAAAATATAAGTGTAGCACAAGTACACCCAACAAATAAATCCTAAGTATACATTACATATGCATATACTTTTACTTACATTATTTTCCTTTACATATATTACTTTTAAAAGAATAATACTTTATAAAACATGAGATATCACTCTTTTGTCTTTCTCTCCCCACTCACGACAAGAACAAGCAGAAAGCAGAGAAGAATAAGATTTCACAATCTCATCTTCAACCTTCCACCTACCCTAGACCTGCTCCTCCATCTTCACACGCCTCCTAGGCGAATCTCTCCAAAAGAAGGCAACCCGACATATTCTTCCATCCTACCTATCTTCCTTCATACCATATTCATGTAAATCTTACCTCCCAATCTCCCTTGATCGCGCTACTTTCGAAGGAATCCAAGGAAGATCAAAGTAAATCAAGAGTGAAGCAAAATCCATTCACCAATCTAGCTCTTAGGTTCAAGATTCGTTGGGTTTTGGAGGATAGCTATTTTCGGCTTCAAAACAAATTGCAAGATGAGAGAGTTAGCCAAAAACTACTCTTGTGTTTCCTTTATTTTCGGTCGAGACAAACCTAGGAGAGTCACCTCAATCTCACCTCAAGGATTAAGAAAGCTCTAAGGTATTGAAGAATATTGCTTGGGTGTTTCCTTGAATCGATTGGGTTTAGTCTTGATCTCGAGTTAGCTTTGTTCATCATCGTCATCGTGCCACATATCCATTGTAAGGATATGTTATTCCTTTTGTTTTGTTCTTGGATGTTTAAGTATATAAATCGATTGATTCTAATTGGTGTTTTAAGTATTGTAAATGGTTATAAGTTTTTGGGTTGGTCCAATATGTTCAACTGGTGAATCTTTTTCTTTCTGAGTAAATTGTTCATCTATGAACTTCGGTGGTGCCGTTTGTATCATCATGGTTAAAACATTAGGAAAGTTGGCTAGGGGTCTAGGCAAGAATGTCTAAACTCAACTAAGTAGCTAGGAAATTTCGAAGATTTAATTGGTTTCGAAACCTTTGTATCCACCACGTGGTGAAATTTAGTGTAATAATGCGGAAATATTGTTTTTGGCATAAGGTTGATACATAGGTAAAAATCCACTAGTTTGAAATATTAAACGGAGGAAATAAGAAGTCGACATAGATTAGTTGAAGGTTAAATGTGCCTTGCTCCTTGTCACCCTATGAGAAACTTGAGGTGGGAGTCCATGAAATTCGCAACTCTAGCCATAAAGCCCATCAGGCCTCTCGAGGAAACATACACGAAGGGTGTTTACTACCTGTGACATCCACACAAGATCACAAGGGTGGTTTTGAATATTTTCATGTATCTATTTGGGCTTTGTGTTGCAACCCTATAGCTCAGCTTGGAAAACCACTATAGGGCCCTGTTGGAGACGCCTGCCGAAATCAAAGCAAATTCAATTACCATATTGGGAGAGTGGGTGTCTCACAAATTGGTCAATCAACTCTTTTGTGTCATCACTCCGTGTCATTGAGATTGGTCTAAACTAAGCCTTGCATCTGAGTAGTCGGATGTGCTTCGATGAACATCAGTCATGGAATCTTTAGTTTGAGTTCGATCCCCACGAGTTAGTGAATAGTAAATTGACTGAAACTCTCTTCCACCCGAGTATATCCTTGGCAGCAAAGAGAGAAAAATAAGAGTGGTTATTTGCACACCATATTGAGGTCGAGTCGTATGAAAGTTTGCCCGCTCGACTGTTGGATAGTTGTGAACCAGCAAACAACTGAAATATGTTGGTGTCAAGTAAGTTAAATGGTAGCGCTTTTGGATATTTTAAGATTTACGACTATACCCTAAAGCAAACACAAATCATGGTGTTTCAAATCATTCTCCCACATCACAGCAACAAGCTTTCCAATCACGTTATCTGTGTCTTTGGGCCACACAACCCACGTGGTCAATGAGAATCCACGAAGTACTAAGCAAACCAGCAAATAAAAACCCGAGTTGTATAGTCGAGAGCCAAGTCAAACCAAACTCGGTAGATCATGAATCATAACCTCCACTTCCATACATATGTGCCGTCGAGTAAACTAGTGCAAAGATTTTTTTTAAACAAGTAAACTCAAATGCGGAACTAGAGACTAAAAGCTTGATCTATTAAACAAGTCTCATGTCAAAATATAAAGCAACAATGTATTTGGTTAGTCGCAGTCATACTAAGTAAGACTTTGGACGTGAAATTCTAATGCTAAAAACCAATTCTTGCCAAACTAATATTGTCAAACCATGACATTTTAACATAAAATAAATGTGAAGGTCTTCAAGTTTAAAATGAGTATACTAAAGCGAGAGACATTAGAAAATAAATAAATTACATTCGATTGTGGCAATACTATTATTTGTCAACTTAAATAAGTGTATATACATTTATATACTTACAAATAGAATATGGAAAGTATTTTACAAACCAAGTTTTGGTTTAAATACTATTATAGCGTCAACATGAAAAGTATATATATACTTTCGTACGTTTACTAGTAAAACCATTTAAGCATTTTTACAAACCAAAGCTTAGTTTTATTACAAATATAAAAAAAAAACAATTGGACTACTTTAAGTAAGTAATACTTAAGACAATGAACTAAACATTGCCCTCCTTATCTAGAGTCGTGTCGGTGCGCTTCACAACAATCACTAATCCCACTTTTGGGTTGCACATTACTAAGGTGAGTTTTCATAGCCCCACTTTTACTTGATAAATTGTTTTATACATATTGGGGTGAGAAATATGCAAAACATTTTATGGACCAAAACTATTACATGATTACTATTACGTGGTTTAGCCTAAGCCCTTATGTCCCTAGAGAATGCCCTTTTTCATGAACCGTCAATTTCCCATTGGGAAAGCGATGTTATAAATAGATCTATTGAGGGTGACTCCTCCGTTCGGTTGGCCATGCTTAGGCCAAAGCGAAACATATACCATGTCGGAACCAAGTGTTGAGGGACAAAACACTTGCTATGGGCCCCTATATTGTATGGCGTCTTTTAGCACAGGCTGTCGTAGTATTGGTTGCATGAACTTAGAGCTAACGTAATAGACTTTCATTCAAATATCATTATATTCTTTATAATGATTATATGATCTGACTTATGGTCCAAACTTACTGTGTTAACTTAAACCTATGAACTCACCAACTTATAGCTGACCTTTTAGCATATTTTCTCAGGTGCTTAGTTGTAATCATGGATGCAAGGCAAGAGGCGGATAAATGGTCGTAGAAATTTCTAAAGAAGAGCTTTTACAAATAAAAGATGTTTTTATATTGGGACCACAAAAATTATGGGGTATGCCCATTCATCCAAACAATGTTGTAAGATATTGTTTCAAAAGATTTTATGAAATTAAACGGAGTATGTATTCCGTTACGTATTACTTGTGTTATGATTCACCAAATTAAGTAGCTCCCAAATAACACGTATGCTTCAGCTAAACCAGATTTGGGGTGTTATTCAGATTGTCGAGCCTAAGTTATAGAGAACTAGGTACATATAAACCCTAAACTATTACTACTTTTTACAAAAACATCACTCTCTGACCGCAGTTCCAGCTTGCCTTACTTGCCATATTACTTAGAGTCAATTTAGACATGACTGCATGACATAATGCCTATTACATGATTGCATGACATATTGCCTAATTATTATTCACTACTCCATATCTATCATAAGTATATTTTTACATATACTTACACATATGCACCGTCTTGTCATAGACCATGCCTTCCCTCACTTTGGATCGATGGCTGCATGAAGGTTTGTCACCTCTGAGCGCATCCCGCCCCATCTCAACTCACTCGACTTTGAAACCCATACCCTACAGGGTAGTGTATCAAGTTCACCGGGAGGGTACTACACCCCATCACTGCTTTCTTCCAAATCATCACTATTCGTCGTACTATACCTACCGTTCCACTACTCCTACACTCTCACCAAGACACGAGATCCACTCCGTTGGGAGATACCTACTAGCAAGAGAATGTCTCTCGCATCATCACCATCATCTTCTAATGCATCACCTAGTTAGTTCGAAGTTGGGGAAACTTAGGGCAGCCACTGCTAGACCACCAACCCTCGACACGATTATGGCGCTAACACGCCAGAACAAATAGAAGAAATGTCGGATCATCAGGAATACTACGGAAGAAAGGATTGGAGGGATCGAAGAAGTGGTAGGAGAACTACAAGCACTTGGCGAAACACTCAAGGAATGCTACAACGATGTTGGGACAACAATAGAAGGAACCGTGAGAGTTAAGCGAAGTAATGCACGTCTCGAAGACCACATTGAAAGGTGTGCTCTGCAAACTCCGAGAAGACACGGGGCGTCTCACGGGATTGAAAGTAGGCTAACTTGGTTGGAGACCGTTACTACAATAGCATGCTGAGGCAGGATACGGAGGGTGTAGAATTTCAAAGGCGTACTATGGAGAGTAGGGCAAATGAGGTCAATAACAAATTTGCGAATGGAGGCTGACAGGAGTTAGAAGAATGGAAGGCAACTCAACAAAGTCAACTTCGGGACAACATCGAAATGCTTAAATCTCACTTTGCAATTGTGTTAGGCGTTGTGATGAGTGGTTTTCAATAAAGCAGCTTGTAGTAGTTTTATGACAAACTAGAGCGAGTAAAGCGTATGCTATGTATCGGCCCTATGAGCCATGAATCTTCTTAGAATGAAATCAAGTTTATTATGACGAACAACTATGCATAATAAACAACGACTTGTGTACTATATAACCTTCTGTAAACTCGCTTCAACCACCTCCTTTCTTAATGTCATCTTGATAGACTAAGATTACGCTATATTCAGTCAATACAACCTGGAAAATACTTGATTGAGAAGTAATATGCGTTGTAACTTTATCTCCACCACGGTCCTCACACTTATAGAAAACTTATTGTAGTCAAATTCTTGTGGTTGAAGGAAAATGTTTCCAGTAAAGCAGAACATGACGCAAACCACCTTGAAATCTATTAGACGGAATTCTTGCAAGGATTGCTAACTACCAATTCAATCACAACATCAACAACCTCATCCAGGGGAATAGGGAAGAAAAGGTTGGTAAGACGCTCACATCGCAAAATTTATCTTACCAAGAATTGAGGCTGTAACCCACCACATTTGAGGGGAAGGAGCTAGAAGTTTGGCAAAATGGCTAGAAAGGATAGAGACAATTTTCGTGATGAACGAGTTGCGCGGACAATTGTAAGGTCAAGTATGCTACTTGCACCTTTGACACCAAGCCCTCATGGTGGGACATTTATGTCCGATTAGTGGGAATAGACGCCTTACTCCGCCGGTTACACCACGAAGAAAATGATGGTTGCGAATCTTTTTCAAGAAATGAAGCTGCGGATGATGGAAAGGGAACTCTGTGGACTAACTATGATAGGGAATGACCTCAGGGGTACACCAAATCACTTCGCGAATTAGCTCAAGTATGTCCTAATATGATAGGACACGAGGAAAAGAGACTCGAGGCATACTCTTGGGGATGTCCTCCCGGCTTCGAAAACGTTGTTGCATTAGCGCCCGCGTCACTCAAGAAGCTACTGGTGCGACCTTTGGATTGACAAGGTCACTGCCTCAAGGCAAGACAATGGGGCTTGTGGTAGCAAGAGGCTGGAATTATGATGGTGAGGAAGATCAAATGCAACAATCAAGCAACGTCAAGGGACGGTGAGGATTAGGGCTACTAAAAACAAGCGGGAAGTAAGGTATGCCAGGACAAAACCCAAGTGTAATATATGCCCATATTACCACTATGGAAAATGCCCAATACCTTGTGGGATTTGTAAAAGAGTTGGACATGAGATAGAAAATTGTAAGCAACTCTTTAGGGAAACAATGACATGTCATGGATGTGGAGAGAAAGACCACATCAAAAGCATGTGCCCGAATAGGGAGGGTGAGCGTGAAGACAGTAACCGTCAAAACAATTTCCTGAAGAAAGTGTGAAGAATTATTCAAGCTCCCAACGGACACCAAGGAAGAGACTAAGTTAGCTAGAGATGTTATTGTAATAAAGCTTAGTTTAAACTTCCAAGTCGTAGTCTTAAGAATCTACTTTAAGTACTTCTCTACGTAACCTTAATACTTGAACCCAAATAATATACTGTTGTTCTTATCTTGTTATCTTGATATATGTCCCCTCCATGACCGTTCTCATCATATCATTAAGGACTTCAACCATCTTGTCTTAATGAAAAGATTTCCTCCGAAGACAAGAGAACGTGATCTTGGATATTCGACTAGTCTCTCTATGATTAGTATCACTGGGTTGATTCAGAAAAATCCACATTCCATCAATGGCGAAGGCACTATTACCAATACCGATAAGACCAACTCAAACTAATACCTCGCAATCACGAATTCAACATTTCATTTCTAACCAAGTTGTCATTATTTCAAACATCTTGGTCAAACGAACTATAGGCCACCGACAACATTGGTCCTATTAGCAAATCTTATAAACTATCATACGAAACCGCACATGAACTTTTACAACATTTCAGCTGACCAAAGAATAAGTACACCAAGATTTAGATTATACCGAACAACACGTCACCAGTCCCCAATTATACATAGCACGATCACCTATGTATAATTCGGGAGGGTAACGTGCACGAGACATGGCTAAATTCTTGAAAATTCTTACCCGGTCATGTTAAAGGAAGTGTTTAACTCTCTATCACAAAATAGGAAGATTCGTGCCTATATCCCACGTCGACATCCTACCTTAAAATGCCATACACTTCACACTACACGGGGATAGAATAAGCCGTGCCACTGAGAGAAGAAATCTTCTATGAAGGAAACAAATATGAAACGTCGGAACCCTCGACAATGAATTACCCTATAGAACAGGCCTTGAGATCGCCAGGATATACCGGTTCATACTTAGTGTTTTACCACCTACACTGAACCAAGGAAGGAATAGATCATCATACACACTAGGTCAACCCAACAAGCACCTATTCACACGCAAAGAAATCGTGTGGTGCACACGTATTAGACATACGAGTATGAAAGAGACTCTACCATTTATAGGAGGCGCTTTACACAGTGAAAGCTATCGATTCAAAGAGGGAAATAATGGTGCAGAATGCTCAACACCCCAAATCCACGAGGAGCACAACCACGTGTACAAATTAGAATCGGAACCTAACATGACACTAGAAAAACCTAGAAATGTTATCCTACTACACCCGGAGTACGGTGTACACGACGCAAGGTCCTACGAGAGTAAAAAAAATTTACTCACCCAATTACCATGTGGCGCACCAACAATGGTAGTAAGCGTGAGATCAATTACAGCGTTTGTACTCACCCATTCAAAACCGTCATGACATATACTTCAAACAACACCTAGCAAACAAAACCGTAAAAGCGATCATTTCAAGTAGTGTCACGCAGCGGACGAACCAACAAGATAAAACTCTTCGACATAACCAAGGGTGAAATGGGATTAGTGAGGTACCGAAGGAATCTTATCCCGGGAACCAACGTTGAGACCACACCGAAAGGATTTGTAATCTCTTTAGGTGGAAACCTTATTAAGGCCAGGAGTTATACTCATCTAATGTCCAGCAAGGGTGTACCTTGACCCAAAGGACTATTATGAGTATAGAACACGAAGGTTAGTAATTGACCAATGTCAAACCGTACTTAACCTGTTCGAAAGGAAGAATTCAAAACAATCGAGAACCAAACAAAACCAACCGTGCAGCACCGAAAATTTCCAGAAAGAAATGGGAACACATAACAATAAACTCTAGTACCAAGGATCCTTATCAATTTAGACTCTACATGGGTACTGCTTGATCATCTCCTCAAATTCACCTATCCCTACCAAACAAAGAGAACAACAACATGAACAAACTTGCAATGATTGCTCAAAGCAAAGCGCTACAAGTTATAGCATTTCAATTCTCTCCATCCCAATTAGCGACAACCAGTCACATCAAACCTTGAAGACCACTCCAAAAGTTCTTGAGAAGTTATCTCGAAATAAGTACCACCTACGTCTTTTGACCGCTAGGCTAAATGGAAGTACCATTCAACCTATAGAAACTATACTTCGGACACGAGTAACTTGTTTGAGAAATGAATAGAGCAGTAAAATTTCCTTAACCAAATCCCTTTACAACGAAAGACCACCTCATAAGACACCGTAGGGTCTAGAGCGCAAA
The DNA here is from genome assembly GCA_910596185.1 of Chrysanthemum makinoi. Lineage (NCBI taxonomy): Eukaryota > Viridiplantae > Streptophyta > Magnoliopsida > Asterales > Asteraceae > Chrysanthemum > Chrysanthemum makinoi. The sequence continues at coordinate 32,329,357 of OU343225.1, read as the reverse complement.
TCAATCGTGTTGGAGAATTGAGATTAGCAAGGAACCCGATCCAATGGCTCCAAGCTTCTATCAAGGACCATCGATAATAGTATGCGTATCGAGAGGTTAAGTCTGGCGGCTCGATCGTCAAAGTCAATAAAAATAGGACTAAATGACACATAAGGTTTGAGTCGACGAAAAGGATTGAGGTGTCGACTCGGAAGCGTAAACCATTTTAACCAAGCATGAAAGGCTATACCTTGTTTCGTAAGATTTGTCGGATCCTCTCCAAGATCAAGCTGGTAGTTACCAACTCGGATTATCATTAGGACTACACGTTATGCCCACACATCCTAGTCGCACAACCGAGAAAGCCAACTCAGCTGGCGAACTAATTCAAGAAACTACTAAGAAAATTGTGCTAACCCAGAACCGTCTGCAAACAACATGTAATTATTAAAAGAACCGCGGACAGAAGACTAAAGCCACTTGAGTTTCAAGTGGGAGATAGAGTCATGATAAGATTTTGCCATGGAAAGGCAAAGTCCATTTTGGAAAAAAAAAAGTAGAAAGAGAATCTTCGTTACATTGGACCTTTCAAAATTTTCGCAAAAATAGGACCGGTAACCTACCAACCCGAAATGTCCACAAAAACTCAACTCTTTGCATAACATGTTCCACATGTGAAACTCGAAGAATTGCCTTACAACGAAACTCTCGCCGTTTCAACAAATGGAATTCAAACCGACAAAAGATCTCAATTTTGTCAAGAAACCCAATCGAAATATTGGGTCGAGAAATCAAACGGCATATATAAGGCCGCACTCTTATCGTCAAAGTTCGCTGGAACTCTCAAAGAGGTCCAGAATGCCCATGGGAGCGTGAAAATCAATTCAAGCGCAAATACCCACACCTTTTCTCCACTTCATCAAATAATTCTAACTAAAAACCGAGGACGGTTTTCTCTCTTAAGCGGGAGGATGTGACAACGGTAAATTTTCACCAAAATTTAAGCGATAATTAGTAATTTATTATTACTAAGCACAAGTCATTAAGCATGCATAAGCTTACCAGACCATTGGAGTAGTTAACTCGCATACTGTAGACCATTGCATCACTTTTGCATTCATATCATTTTATGAATATTCTATTTTTGTCTTATGATTTGAATTTGAAGGCGAGAGGTTATCTCGTTTACCACGATTGAACAGCTGCACGCCGAACACCATGATAGGGACTCGATAAAATAAATGACAAATGTCCGTGGTATGAGATATTACAAAGTTAAAAATATTTCAGACTCGTGACTATAAAATACCACGTTATAAAAGTTATCAAACAATAATACATCGGTCCCAATTTAATATCGCGGGACACAAAATATTTAACACGCAATCACTTAAATTGAACTTCTAAAATACTCAAACACAATTAAAATATAAGTGTAGCACAAGTACATCCAACAAATAAATCCTAAGTATACATTACATATGCATATACTTTTACTTACATTATTTTCCTTTACATATATTACTTTTAAAGGAATAATACTTTATAAAACATGAGATATCACTCTTTTGTCTTTCTCTCCCCACTCACGACAAGAACAAGCAGAAAGCAGAGAAGAATAAGATTTCACAATCTCATCTTCAACCTTCCACCTACCCTAGACCTGCTCCTCCATCTTCACACGCCTCCTAGGCGAATCTCTCCAAAAGAAGGCAACCCGACATATTCTTCCATCCTACCTATCTTCCTTCATACCATATTCATGTAAATCTTACCTCCCAAATCTCCCTTGATGCGCCGCTACTTTCGAAGGAATCCAAGGAAGATCAAAGTAAATCAAGAGTGAAGCAAAATCCATTCACCAATCTAGCTCTTAGGTTCAAGATTCGTTGGGTTTTGGAGGATAGCTATTTTCGGCTTCAAAACAAATTGCAAGATGAGAGAGTTAGCCAAAAACTACTCTTGTGTTTTCCTTTATTTCCAGTCGAGACAACCCTAGGAGAGTCACACCTCAAATCTCACCTCAAGGATTAAGAAAGCTCTAAGGTATTGAAGAATATTGCTTGGGTGTTTCCTTCAGATCGATTGGGTTTAGTCTTGATCTCGAGTTAGCTTTGTTCATCATCGTCATCGTGCCACATATCCATTGTAAGGATATGTTATTCCTTTTGTTTTGTTCTTGGATGTTTAAGTATATAAATCGATTGATTCTAATTGGTGTTTTAAGTATTGTAAATGGTTATAAGTTTTTGGGTTGGTCCAATATGTTCAACTGGTGAATCTTTTTCTTTAAAGTAAATTGTTCATCTATGAACTTCGGTGGTGCCGTTTGTATCATCATGGTTAAAACATTAGGAAAGTTGGCTAGGGGTCTAGGCAAGAATGTCTAAACTCAACTAAGTAGCTAGGAAATTTGTCGAAGATTTAATTGGTCGAAACCTTTGTATCACCACAGTGGTGAAATTTGGTGTAATATTGCGGAAATATTGTTTTTGGCATAAGGTTGATACATAGGTAAAAATCCACTAGTTTGAAATATTAAAAGCGGAAATAAGTCGACATCGATTATGTTGAAGGTTTAAATGTGCCTTGCTCCTTGTCACCCTCTTGAGAAACTTGAGTCGGAGTCCATGAACTTCGCAACTTCTAGCCATAAAGCCCATCTCGAGGTTACACATACAGAAAGGTGTTTACTACCTGCTGATCCACACAAGATCACAAGGGTGGTTTTGAATATTTATCATGTATCTATTTTGCTTGTGTTGCAACCCTATAGCTCACGCTAGGAAACCCATGGTGTCGAGAGCCTGCGAAATCAAAGCAAACTTCACTTACCATATTGGGTCAGTGGTGTCTCACAAGGGGGTACAATCAACTTTTTGTGTCATTACTCCGTGTCATGAGACTTGGCTAAACTAAGCCTTGATCTGAGTAGTCGAGATGTGTTTCGAGCACATCAGTCATGGCATCTTTAGTTTGAGTTCGACCCCGAGTTAATGGTAAATTGCAGAAACTCCTCTTCACCCGAGTATATCCTTGGCGCAAAGAGAGAAAAATCAGCGTGGTTATTTGCACACCATCTTGAGGTTCGTATGAAAGTTGGCGTCATTGTTGGATAGTTGTGAAGTCACAACTGAAATTATGTTGGTGTCAAGTTAAGTAACATGTGTAGCGTTTGGATTAAGATTCATACGCCTAAAAGCAAACTACAAATCCTGGTGTTTCAAATCATTCTCCCAACATCACGACAAACGATCCTGTTATCGTGTCTTTGGGCCACACAACCCACGTGGTCAATGAGAATCCACGAAGTACTAAGCAAACCAGCAAATAAAAACCCGAGTTGTATAGTCGAGAGCCAAGTCAAACCAAACTCGTCGTCCGCAAAATTCATAACCTCCCACTTCCATACATATATGTGCTCGAGTAAACTAGTGCAAAGATTTTTTTTAAACAAGTAAACTCAAATGCGGAACTAGAGACTAAAAGCTTGATCTATTAAACAAGTCTCATGTCAAAATATAAAGCAACAATGTATTTGGTTAGTCGCGATCATACTAAGTAAGACTTTGGGATGAAATTCTAATGCTAAAAACCAATTCTTGCCAAACTAATATTGTCAAACCGTGACATTTTAACATAAAATAAATGTGAAGGTCTTCAAGTTTAAAATGAGTATACCCTAAAACGAGAGACATTAGAAAATAAATAAATTACATTCGATTGTGGCAATACTATTATTTGTCAACTTAAATAAGTGTATATACATTTATATACTTACAAATAGAATATGGAAAGTATTTTACAAACCAAGTTTTGGATTTTAATACTATTATAGCGTCAACATGAAAAGTATATATATACTTTCGTACGTTTACTAGTAAAACCATTTAAGCATTTTTACAAACCAAAGCTTAGTTTTATTACAAATATAAAAAAAAAACAATTGGACTACTTTAAGTAAGTAATACTTAAGACAATGAACTAAAACATTGCCCTCCTTATCTAGGTCGCGTGTCGGTGCCGCTTCACAACAATCACTAATCCCACTTTTGGGTTGCACATTACTAAGGTGAGTTTTCATAGCCCCACTTTTACTTGATAAATTGTTTTATACATATTGGGGTGAGAAATATGCAAAACATTTTATGGACCAAAACTATTACATGATTACTATTACGTGGTTTAGCCTAAGCCCTTATGTCCCTAGAGAATGCCCTTTTCATGAACCGTCAATTTCCCATTGGGAATTGAATGTTATAAATAGATCTATTGAGGGTGCCTCCTCCATTCGGTTGGCCATGCTTAGGCCAAAGCGAAACGTATACCATGTCGGAACCAGTGTTGAGGGACAAAACACTTGCTATGGGCCCCATATTGTATGGCGTCTTTTAGCATGAGAAAATGTCGTAGTATCGGTTGCATGAACTTAGAGCTAACGTAATAGACTTTCATTCAAATATCATTATATTCTTTATAATGATTATATGATCTGACTTATGGTCCAAACTTACTGTGTTAACTTAAACCTATGAACTCACCAACTTATAGCTGACCTTTTAGCATATTTTCTCAGGTGCTTAGTTGTAATCATGGATGCAAGGCAAGAGGCGGATAAATGGTCGTAGAAATTTCTAAAGAAGAGCTTTTACAAATAAAAGATGTTTTTATATTGGGACCACAAAAATTATGGGGTATGCCCATTCATCCAAACAATGTTGTAAGATATTGTTTCAAAAGATTTTATGAAATTAAACGGAGTATGTATTCCGCTCTGTATTACTTGTGTTATGATTCACCAAATTCGTAACGCTCCCAAATAACACGTATGCTTCCGCTAAACCAGATTTGGGGGTGTTACATAATTCTTCAAAAACAAAAGGTGTTTATGATTGATAATTAATTTTCCTTAAAACTTCGTTTTATTGCAAAAACACTTTATATTGAGCAATATTCGATTGTTTTTCAAATCATTTTTCATCAATCAGTGAATCTCTATTCGCTGGTTCACTCACTTCGTGTTGTCTTCTTTGAGACGTTCTGGTTTGAGAACGGCTAGGCAGTGCGAAACCACTCAAGGAGATTCTTGAATTATACGATCCGCAGGCGGTACATGTCTTGATCAGCGAGCCGTGGGCGTGTACCTCAATTCAATGAAAGTGATCAAAACACTTTGCGCTTTATTGCTAATTGTTGTATGCAGGTACACCCGACGTTTGCAGCTGATCAGAATGGAGAGGTCAATCCATAGCCGCATGCTCACACAACATATTCATCTTTAAAGAAATCATGATAAAAGCATCATCGACTATGATATTCTCACTCAATGCTTCTGCTATGCTACTGCAAATATCATGAATCAACTAAAGCTTCCGCTACTCTGATGAAAAGATATCATGATCCAGAATGTGAGCATGTCGGTCCACTGTCACAACGTCACATAATGTCAACACCACAATGGAAGAGTCAGAGATTTATTCAAGCTGATGATCTCAAATCTAGCTCAAAACTCATCATCACGTGGATCAGATAAAGACCTCCACTTGAATTATTCAAACATGCAAAAATGAAGAATCAAAGACTACGGGCTACAGAGCAAAGAACTTTAACAAGAATCCAAGCACAATTTCAATGTAATATCTGTTTGTATTCAATGTAATTTGAGGTGACCTCCCTTAGGGAGAGATTGTTAGGATTTAGTAAATCCAGTTATTAAAGTGTCGGTCACCTCAAGTATATGTAATCGTTAGAAAGCTCGTAGTCGTAGTTATTTATTGTTACATAGTATTTAGTTAAGTAACACAGTGGAGGACGGACGGGTCTTTACCCACTGTATGCCTGATCCACAGCGCATAGGTTGCGTTTATGTAAGAAACTATAAATACCCTCTACCTCCCAAGGTAGAGGGTTGGAGCTCATAATAATACTTTCACTTTCTCTCACTAAGTTCCCAAACCTCTAACTTTTTCTCCCTCTAAAACCTAATATTATATGCCTTGTATGATCATGGTATGATGTGTTTGTGAAATCCAATATTTTTCAGTTGGGCATGCATATTTTGGGGTTCAGGGGGCAAATACTGATCTTAATGTGTTATATGGTTCCCTGTTATTAAATGATGAACTTGCCAGTAAATCTCCAGAATGTCCATTTGTAGTAAACGAACATACATACATGAAAGGTTACTATTTAGCCGATGGCATTTATCCAACATGGTCCGTATTTGTCAGCGTTTAGTGTTGCAGCGTTTGAAAAAGATTGAAAATTAAAGAGTTCAGAAATTTCTAGAAAAGATATTGAATGACCTTTCGGAGTCCTACAAGGTCGTTGGGGAATTATACGACAACCCACACGTGCTTTCGAAATCAACGCCTTGAAAAGAATCATGTATTGTTGTATAATGTTACACAACATGATATTGGAAGACGGAGAATTTCAAGTGAATTTTAGAGATTTGTTCGTTGATCCAAGTCAAACATACGACACTTGGGTCGAAGATGTGATTTACATGTTAGAAAAAGCAAAGAATTCGAGATAGAAAATTGCATGACAATCTTGAGAAGACCTTGTGAGCATTCTTGAACCTTAATCACTAGTTTGTAATTTTTATTTCTTGTTTACGTACTATTTTTATTTTTATGTACCTTTTTTTTTGTTTTTTAATTAAGGTAATGTGTGTGTGTTTTTTTAAATTAATGAAGTTTATTTTAGTTAATATTGTGTATGTTTTATTGTATGTAAATGAAAAAAATGAAGAACGGCATCACATTTTCTGGTACAACGATATGGCACAAAATGAGATGCCAAAAGGGTTTTAAGTCATTCGGTGTTTTGTTGATGTGGCATTGGTTTTGGAAGGCAACACGAGAACTATGGCTCAACGATACCTAATGCTCTTAGTGGCATGTTGATGTCTTTTTGGGTTCAATTTATTTTGTTCTCATTATATTATGGCTCTTTTCACTTTATATTTGTTTTGTTTTCGGTTCATTGAAAAAACACTAACTGATAGGGATAGAAAATGGAGAGAACATGGAAAAAAATTGGAGGGAACAAACAAAGAAAAAGACCGACAAATAATCACACACATTAGAGTAAAAGATATAAATGAGAGATAAATTAATAATAAAAAGAGTGATTAATAAAAGAGAAATAAGAGAGAGAATATGCATTTAATCACAACCATTAATTAGATCTAATTGTGTAAATTCATTAAACATAACCAATCATGTTTTTGTCAAAATTAGAGGATCTAATCCTTTGAGGTAGCCATGTTCACTTTTGCAACAAATTTATGTGCCAATAAAACAAACAATGAGGGTGCCACGTTGACAATCCATATCACACATACAACCTTTTCAAACAAAACCCCTTGACTCTGATTAATCTCCACAATTCAATTCAATTCAATCCAATCCAATCATACCACACCTTTTTTTTCATACATAAACAAACAAACCCCACCCCATCCACCAAAACCATCACTCATTTCTTTGTATAATTTAGCGGCAACTATCATTTAGGAGGACTTCTGATTTCTTTGATAAAAATGATGGTGGAGTTGTTTCTATGAAGTGCTTTTATCTATAGGTGAACCCCTCACCAAATTAATTATATGTTGTTGGTAAAGACAATTTCTTTTTTAGTCATTTGATTGCGATTGCTTTTCAATAGCTTAAAGTTGCAAACTTTCATCCATACCCCACCTCAAATTCACATAAAGTTTCAACCTTTTCAAGTTTTGTCCAATATTATTTAAAGTATGTGTAAAATCAGTCAATCTATGGTTCTTTAACTATGTGCCTTCGTGACATGTATACATACTTGAAAACCCATAGATTAGCTCATTTTACACTGAGTATTCATGAGATTTTGATGAAAAGGTTCTTATGATTGTTTGTAGAATAAAAAGATAGAATATATTTTTAGGTTGATTATTTTTTAGATTTTGTTGTAAATGATGTTTAGATAATGGTGAGATTTGTAGATGTTCTTGCGAGCTTAGATTTATTACTTTAATTGTTTATTGATTGATGTTTTGGGTTTTGGTTTTCGAGATTTTGCCAAGTCTATGAATGTTTTTTAAGATTTGAATTGTTTTTATATGGATTTAAGATTGCTTTTGATGTTTAATGCTTGTTAGTATTTGTGATAAGTGGCGATTAGCGATACTACTACCCTTGTTGGACGCATGTGTTGAAATGGAGTGAATTATGCAGTTTTGAGTAAATGTAGTATATGAACTTGTTTTAGTTTTTGTTTTGAGATTTTGAGCTTGGATGCTTTTTCTATATAGGAGTCAGTTGTTAGGATATTGATTTAAGATTGCTTTTGATGTTTGTGGCTTGTTAGTATTTAACAATAAGTGAGGATGCGACTGGTTTTAATACCGTTTTGTGAGCTCAAATGAGGTGTATTTTGGTTTTTAACATAACTTTGAGTTAATTATGAATTTAGATGTTCTGACTACAAATTAAGATCTCTACGTGCGGTGTGTTTGTATAAGGATGCATGTTTGTATGCGTTAAGTTGTTAACATCTCTCATTACTTTTAATATAAAGAAATTGCTATGCGTTTTTTAAGTTATGGTTTACTATTTCAAAATAACTACAAGTTTGCAGTTGATGCTAGTGTCGTGGTATCTGCTTCTTGATCAGGGATAAAAGTGGGCTAATCTTAGTCTTTTATAGCAGATATATGGTCTGAAACTAGTCTTATAAATACTAGAAAAATAAAAGGATTTTGGATTCATTGATATATTTTTGTACAAATAACGATAGATCAGATACTCAAGATCCCTATGAAGGAAAAGAGATTGATTTGGTGATGTAACACCTAGATTCATTGCTAACGTTTGTTGTCTACACGATATCTTCTTTAAGTAGTGCATTAAGGTTATAACTGTGTTGATTATAAATGTTCCTATTTATCATGGTATATATGACACTATTTTCATTAGATTGGTATGACGCCTTAAACATATGTGAAACTGATTTGAAATCTAGAAGGACTCTTCTTTTCTCAAACTTATGACTGATGCTTCCCTTTCTTGATTGTGCATTGCATTAGTGTTTCTGTTCTTTACCTTATTTTGTAGAGGCTCGCGGGTTTTTTTTGGGCAAATATAGTGTTTTTTTTGTGTGTATAAAATACGAAGATGTGTCTTGTTAAAATGATGACCTTTGCAACCTGTAATATTGATGATTTTTGGTTGTTTTGTAACCTCTGATATTGGCATTTTCTTAAGAAGTAACATTTTCTTCATAATCTATGTCTTGGTTTTAATAAGATTTGTTTGACCCGGAAGAACAAAATACGTACAATGACGAAAATGGGACGAATGAAAATGCATGATGGTGTTTCATGCTAATATGATAATATAATGATAAGAACATAGATTCCCATTCGCAAAGGTACATAAGGTTAGATTTAAATTAGGAATTTTGGATTAATTCCTTCTGAGTTAGGATGCATTGAAGTTAGATGCCTCATTTGGGCTTCGAGGAATATGCATTAGGTGAAACATTTGATGGTCATGGTGAAAAAGGCATTTGTTAGACTAATATGAAGAACTGAAGTAGCGTAGTTTTTTGAAGTTACACTCTTTGCATGATGAAAAGCGAAAACTAGAAATGTCAAAGTAACTATATTAAGGCTTCGAGAAGCACTGAACATTACAAAACTCCAAATGTCCCTGCAATGCGTGAAGCCTAATCCTCGGTTGAGTACATAAGAAAATACATTTAAATCCAAATTCAACATAAAAATCAAGTTGTATAATTTATTTGTTTAAGACTTGCATACTTAAACGGGTTCACGGGTTGTTAATTTAATTCTTGCTCAATTAAAACACAACTCATTTATTAAATGGGTTAAGCGGGTTAACTGTTTTTTGAACCAAACTTGTTTATCCTCAATCGGCGTGTTTAATTTGATGTGGATCGTATCGTTTATCGTGACGTGTCGAGAATTGCCACCGCAAATTTAAATCACATAAAAAAAACACAATTTAAATAGCATAAGAAAAAACCCTTAATTTTTTGATTCTTCGTCTTATTTAAATTTACACTCTTACCTCTTCAACTTTCATTTTAAAAACAAAAAAACTCCCTTCATAATCACATAAAAAACATTTTCACCATCTCTATTTAGAAGTGTGCTTGTTTACATCTCACCTCCTCATAACTCGCTTCGATGTGATTAGGTATTGTTGTTGTATGTCGTAATGTCCATTATGTTTTATCTTTACACAATTTTACACTTTTAACCCGTCAACTTATATAAAATGAATAAAAGCACCCTAAATTAACAACAATCTATAATTAAAACATCAACTATACCAATCAATTCATATGGTTTTAATTAAGTTATAAGTTAACTACATTTATACCATTGTGGTTCGTTGAGTATTTCACTTTTGGTCTAATTTTTTAAAGTATTGAATTCAGTCAGAAAGTTAAACATTCGTTTAGGTTTGGTCCAATTTTAACAGGCACCGTTAGTTTGACTATGTTGATAATTAATTAATAAGGTATTTTGGTCTCTTCATATATTATACTACCTTTTTTTAACATCATATATTATCTATACTACTTTATAATGCATTTAGGCCTTCTAAAATTAGAAGGCTTAAAAATTCAGACTTTTTTACTTGCTTATTATGGAAAAAGCCAAACCTCATTCCATGCCTAACTCCTAACCAAAAATTAAGATAAGAAGCTCCAATCATGAGATGACATGTGTCAAACTTAACAACTCCAACTAATTTCAAACAAACTGCCAACTCCTAACCACCAAAAATTAAGATAGGGCTCCATTATAAAATGACATGTATCGCTTCTAAACTAAAAAAATCTTTTATTTTCAAATTAAAATATCTTTTTATCTACTTATTTTTTTTATAATCTAATTTCACCATATTTTCTAAAATTTTATGCTTTAATTCAACATACATTTTGATATATTTTTATGAGTTTTTAGTTTTTATAGCATTTGGTCGCTATAAAAATAGCCATCCAGTCATGCGTAAAGTATTAGCGCGGGTACCCATCTAGTACTACTAAAGTGGTGTTTGAATGCAACTTAATTGACTTAATGTGAAAAAAATTTAATTGTTTGTTTTTCACAAGGGTGTGTTTGGGGAGGGCTTATGGAGGGGCTTATGGGGCTTGGGCTTATAAAATAAGCCGGCTTATAAAATAAGTCTCGTTTGTCATGCGAACTTATGAAATCATCTTAAAGGGGCTTAAAAATTAGCCCCATAAAATTTAAAAACTTTTAGGCCGGGCTTATGAACCATAAATTACATATTCTACAAAAATATCTAACATATCAGTAAAACACATTTAATTATATCATTTTATTAATTTTGCAATAATAAGCCCGATGCGGCAATTTAAACAAGTCTACAAAAATACAAATTTCAACTTGAACATAATAAAAGCCTTCGCGCATATTATTCGCCAAACATACCCTTAATTAAAATAAATGACTTAAAATAATAAGTGATAAAAGTGAGGGTATCCGCTTTAATAAAAAAATTAAAGAGAAAATCTGAAAATAAGCCAAAATCTTTTTTGAAGTCCCCTTTGTGGTTAAGTTTTAACCCATGTCCAAAATAGTCAAATGCTTATTGGCTCAACTTAATTTCGCCCAAATCGCCACGTGTAAATGAAAGTACACTTTTGTACATTTTTTTATTATTTGTACTTTCATTTAGGGTAGCGTGGCGATTCAGATGAACTCTTGAATAAAAATCACAAAACACATAAAAAAAGATTTTGCCTTATTTATAAAAGAGCCCCACAACGTGTTTCCTCAACAACCGCCATCTCCGCCACCACCACCCATCGCCATCACCACCCTGCTGCTCTAACCCTTTAATAAATTCCTTCAATTTAAACAAAATCCCCAAATTTAACTTCAAAATTGTTTGAAGAAATGAGAGATTTTGTGAGAAGGGTTTTTTGTTGCTTCTAATCACCGATTATTTGGGGAATAAGGGGTTTTTTCGATAATGAATAAATGCATAAGTTAAGCATAAGGTTATCCTGATTGTAGCCAATATAATTATTTAGAGCAATTTGATTTTGTGTGATAGATAGCTGCCATGGGAATCATTGGGATTTAGGGGGTGTTTCGGTGAGCTTATTTAAAGAGCTTAATAGTTTATTGTGTTTTAATAAAGCAAAAAAGCTTATTGAATTTTTTCTTATTTTAAAGGGCTTATGTATTTTTGAAGGGATGATTAAGCTAATAAGCTGATTCCATTAGTTTGGGGTATTTCGAAAATGCAGAAGTTTTATTAACTCTTACCTTACCTAAACGTCCCCCTAGTATATTGTGAGCATGATTGAAGGCAAATATTGTATGTTGTTTTGCTTGTACTGAGTTATCCTTCAGAACAGTCTGTAACATTGTGATCCGAGTTTTACTACTCTGTGTAGGCTTATTTTAAGAGGTTAATAAGTTATTGGGTATAAAAAAAGTTACAAAGCTAATTGAAGGTGTTTGGGTAAGCTTATGTCAAAGTGCGTTATACATTGGAATGTATTTCTTTTTTCCCTAATTATCATTTGTAAAGCAGCGTGCGTTTGTGAGAGGGATACCTGTCATGGGAATATGGGATCTAAGGGGGGTTTGGGTAAGCTTGTATAAAGAACTTACAGGCTGGGTAAGCTTATGCCAAAGTGCTTATTAGTTACTTGGGGGAACAGGGGTTTTTTCGATAATAAATAAATGCATAAGTTAAGCATAAGGTTATCCTGATACGTTACATCATCTTGGTATCATTTGGGCATCAATGCATGATTGAAGCCAATATAGTGTATGTAGCCTTGTTCGCCTCGAGATAAGAACCACATCGAGATGGTGATTAGAACTATGGAGTAATTGGGTTTTGCCAATTATATTAATTGGAGGTTACTTAGATGAACTTTGAACTTAGGGGTCTTGTTTTAATCTTATTTTGGGCTTATGATCTTATTTGGTCCGTCTTATATCTCATTAGCTCATCTTTATCCGGCTTTTTTCTATCTTATGAGCTTATCTTCCATCTTTAAGTCTTAATAAGCTCACAAGTCTGAAAATAAGCTGGAAAATGCGGGCGTATGAGATTTAAGCATTGTCAAATAAGCTCATAAGCCTAAAAATTAGCTTAAACTTACACCCTTACTTAGCCTAGTTTTGGTTTCTCTATATCTGATGTGTGGTATTAGTATTTGGATAATGGTTCTTCTTGAGTGAAAATAAGCTCACAAGCCTAAAAATAAGCTTAAACAAACATCCCCTTATAATTCGTTGTGATAGTCTAGCTTATGAGCTTATAATTGAATTTGTTTAAGTTTATATTTGGGCTTTCAGCTTATATCTCATAAGCTCATTTTTTTCCGTTTTATAGTTTAGCTTAGGAGCTTATCTTTCATCTTTAAGTCATAATAAGCTCACAAGTCTATAAATAAGCCGGAAAATATGGGCGTATGAGATATAAGCATAGTCATATAAGCTCATAAAAATAAACAAACAAACATCCCCTTATTTAGCCCCAGTTTAGTTTCTATTTGTTTGAGCTCCAAAATACACCCAAAAGCTTTACGTTTTTTCTAAAGCCTTTAAATACTTGTGCAAAAATTTTGTTTTCTTGTTACTTTAGAAGGGACCCATAAATATGAATTTTCTGAGATGGCACTTACTCCTTAGACGTATTTATTCTTGCATGTCACAACAAAGTATGGAATTGTATTATGTGGTATTAATTTGTGGTGATTATGATTTAGGTGGTCGTGGAGAAGACGACTAGACCTGTCCTAGCTGTGCGAATGTCAGATTTTCTTTTCTGAAAACTTGCAATATGCGCAACTGTACACAGCCAAGACCAGCTGATCATAACTCAGTAAGTTACACATATCGCAGTAGCTATCGTTTTTTGGCTTTAAGAAATTAGGCGTTTATTAATTAGTCTTTTAACGAAATGTTTGTTTTACAGAAATCTGCTCCAAGGCAAATGCCGACCCCACAAGGCTACTCCTCGTCTTCTCTTACGCTGGTTCCGGTGCACCCTTTTCAATGTATATGGGTGTAACATCTTATGCTGCTTCTCCTTTCAATGGAACATCTATGCCTCCTTATGATGGTTTTGCTTATTATGACAACTACAACAGTCGTCTGCCTTGGAGGGAACCCTTATCGTCCCCTGCAACTCTCTGCTACACCCGCTTATTCAGGTGGGCCTATGATAGGAACTGGTATGCGTTTTTTTTGGGTTGATTTTGGCCTTTTTATTGTTTACCGTGTGTTGTTTAGAAGTTATGGTATTCTGATACTTATTTTGTTCAATAATCTTATTCGGGTTGTTTGGGTCAACCCGGATGCTAAATAGGGTTGGTTACCGGGTAAGATATTTTTGGTTAACTCTTTTTTCTTTTTTTTTTTTTTAAATATGGCTTTTTTTTAAAAAAATTATCTATCTAAATTAGAACAAATAGGCAATTTTATGACCATTTTACTCACATTCGGGTTGGCTCAAACCCGAATAGCACCGACCCGAGTGGACCCGAACCCAACTAACCCGAGTTCAAATAGGGTCGGGTATGTTATTTTTACCCTCGACCCGGTTTGACCCGACCGAGTAACGCTACCTGCTACTATGTGACATCTTGCTGAAACTGGAATTACATCTTTTGCAGGTGCGTTGTATGGTTTACCTCAGCTGATGGAACAATTGGTTTGCGTTGCCTATTGCTTAGGCTGCCATGGTATGTCTGAATTTTGTTATGTCAATCAACTAAGGGGTTGTTTGTTTCGGGGTTATATAGCCGGCTTATGACTTATTTGGTTTTAGGCTTATGTTTCATAAGGTCACTTATATAAGCCGAAAAGTTTCAAAATAATCCACAAAAAGTGAGCTTATGAAATATAAGCCTAAAACCAAATAAGCTAGAATCCGGAATATAAGCATAACAAACCCCTAATTGCAACGAGTAAATTTGATTATTCGTTCACCTACTCCCTATGTTAACAACATGTATATAAACATGTGATGCTATATTGACCGATCATTTGGTTTTTGAATTTTTATAGGGACCTCGGCCTGGATTTTTCCCAGAAGAGCCATCTCAAAAGAAAGGTATGTTATATCTAGCAGATGACTGTAATTTACGATCTGTTTTTCATTGTTTCACTTGCTTCTTACAGAAGGAACACGAGAAAATGACTGGGAATGCCCAAAATGTGGAAATGTCAAGTTCTCCTTCAGAACAGTCTGTAACATGAGGAAATGCAACTCACCTAAACCAGGTTCCAGTAAGTACTTCATGTATATATATTTGGTTACTTGTTTGTGACGTTTGAGTCTGAATCTTATATATGTATCGTATTTTGTTTCAGAAGCAGATATGCCAGAAGGGAGCTGGAAGTGTGACAAATGTAACAACATAAACTTTCCTAAAAGGACCAAATGTAACTGACAGAACGGTTCAGACAAACCATTAGAATCCCAGAATTCCCCTACAGAAGAAGAAAACAATGATCAGGTCTGTATTGTTTTCGCATGCCTATGGTTCCCATGAATGTAAAGCGGAAATACTTTCTAGTCAATTTCTTTCTTTACCGATTTACTTTCTCGTTTGTTTATGATCTTGCTGTGAATTATGCTATAATGAAGCACATGGTCATCCGTCTATTTTTTATTAATATGTCTTTATGTATCTACTGTTCCAGTGAGTACTAGGACATGTTTAAGAAGGTCCAGAGTTGTCCAGCTGTTGCTCAGTATGGGTCTGAAAGTCAGCCATGTCGTCACGTCTTCGTCTTCCTGTTGCTGCGGTTATTGAGTTACCTTGCTTTGTGATTTGTGTTGTCATATTGTAGCATATAAAAATCGCGATTTGTGGTCTTTAAGAGATTTTTTACATTTACATGCATGTGTCACCCAGTGAGTTGCTGGGCTAAGTCTTCTCAGAAGGTGCTGTACCTTTTCAACTGTGTGTCGTCTTATTTATTAGATACTTATCATCGAGTTGCATAAACAAATATGATTGTGTGTGCTTGTTGGACCAGAATGAGATCCTGCAATGCTTGACTAGTCTTGAATTCATCAGCGGTCCCCATTTATGGTTTCTACTTTTTTACTTGGCAGTCTTTTAAAATAGATTGGAGTACTCACTCCCTAGTCGGTGACTTTCTTTTTGCTATTTTCTGATACTATGAGAGTGCAAAACTGGTAAATCCATTTGGTTCAGTGCGTATTTAGTTTGGTATAATCCAGTGAACCATGCTCATTTTGGCCATACACAAGTCTTTGATGAGTAGTCAAAAGTTTGTGGTAAATTCATGGCATGGTCTTGTTTTGGAATGGATTACACAGTCCTATACACCCAAAACACTTGAACGAACCCTGGCGGGGTGCGGTATAACTTTTCTAATATGTACTTTTAGTGAGAGTGTCTGGCTGAGGTGAAGCTGACAGATTTTATGCAACTGGTTAAAGTTTTACAAACTTTCGCAACTAGCCTTCATTACAAACCTTCGCAACTAGCCTTCATTTAGTGAGAATTACTTGTGTAATTTGTAACTGAACGCTTGTTATCACATCAGCGTCAACTTTCTTCATGAATAACTTAGTGTAATAAGGCGACCAAGGTAACTATCAAAACATAACTCACTTAAATACAAATACACCCCACAAAATCATTTAATAAAAGCATCCACACACAAAAATATACCACACGACTCGATCGTTATATCGACCAATCCTCCCAAAAATCACTAGACGCCGCATTCAATGGAAGGCGCCGTAATGGGGGAGACACGTCCTTTTTGACGGGTGACTGTACTTTGCAACCATCCATTACGGATGGTCTAAATATTCACATTTCCGACTCAAACAAATTCTAACAAATAAATTTGAATATATTAACTAAAAAAAAATTGTTTATGAATCTTTTATATTTGTATATTAGACTTTAAAGTTTAAACTAAAGAGAAAAAAAAAATACATAAATATGTCATTGATCCATGTGATACTATTCAGTAAGGGTAAGGGTGAGCATCGGTTTAAACCAGACCGAGACCGAATTCGACCCAACCCTAGACCGAGGACCGGACCGAATGTGTTCGGTCCGGTCCGGTCCAAGAAGGCATAATGGTTGGTTTTTACGTAAGACCGGTTCGAACCGAACCGGACCGATAACGAAATAAGAAAATATTGGGACCGAGACCGGACCGATGGTCCTTCGGTTCGGTCGGTCCGGTCGGTTTTCTCGGTCTCGATCGATCTTGGGTCTGCGATGCTGAGCCCTACTATTCGGTATTCACAAACAACCCACAACCGTTAAGATTAAATTCACCACTTTAAATCTCAACTGTTGATTCATTTCCTCTTCTGAATAAATAACCTCTAAAATCTTCACTCATTCTCTCACACTCTTTGTCAGTGTTCTCCCTTCTTAATATATTTATCAAAAAAATGTTTCTAGTCTTAAGCACTACCCAAGATCATCTATTGTTTACGCTTTTATTTTTTGAAGCACAAACAAAAATGTTTCTCTCTTTGTTGAAATAGGTGATCTCGAATATTAAAAGATGTAAAATCATCTCACTTTATCATTTACAATGGTAGTATTTTACCTTAAAAGTATGATATAAAGCTTCATGAACCAACAGTTTGTCTGTAGTCCACATTTGTCCTTGCCAACTAGTTCCTCAAGATCGAAGCATTTGAATGGATGCGGAATATTGTCATGGATGAAGCGAGGGAATCTGGTGAGAGTGAGAGTCTAGGGCCGGTTTGGAAAATAGAAGGTGAAAAATGCTCTTCGATTTTAGAGTGAATTGGGTTAATTAAGTGCCTATAAGTTGGTAATTCTTTGATGCTAATAAAAGAAATATTCAAAAAACAAAGGGGATGATTTGATAGGTGCACTACAAAAAAACTAGTTAAAATTTTCACATTTTAAAGGCCATTATTACACGGTTAAAATGTGTAAAATTATAAATTCCACACTTGCTCATGTGTGGTAATAATGGATGTGACAAATTTTGCTACACATATAAGTGTGGACATATCTATACTATATAAAATGGAAAAATGGTCAAAGTGGAAAAAGTGAAAAATGTTGAAAGTTGAATGTTGAAAACATGGTCAATGGAGAGAGAAATAAATAATATAATTAATACTCTTATTAAAACACCCCATTTCTTAAAAGTACAATAATTTATTTACATTGTACCCCAATTAAAACATCTACCAAATTAAAACAACCAATTGAACCGATACAGGGTTGACCCGTTGAAACCGATACCGGTTGACTGTTGAACCGAAACCTGGGTTGACCAGGCAACCCGGCGTGGTGACCGGTTTAATGGGCATTTTTTCGACCCAACCTATCGGTTTGACTCGGTTTAAATCGACTGTTTTTATCGACGGTTCAACCAGTTGAACCACCCGGTGAAATCGGGTTTCAAATTTGACAAAATTATATGAGAAATGATGAAGTAGTTGTGGAACCCGTGACAATTTTTTGAAAGGAGAGACCAAGTAATTGTAGTTTTTGGTTTATTTTTCTTTGACACATGTAATTTGTCATTTGTATAATGTTATTTTAAAAAATGTTCTCTTACTTGAATTTAAAGGTATATATGAATCGTCGTTTAAAGTTAATATATATTGTATAGCCCTTTGTCCAGTGTATCAATAATGTTATGTAAGTTTATTAAAATCACAAATAATAAATAGTATTGTTTCTTTAATAATTATTTGTACCTAAAACAAATAGCTTTGAACAATGCATAAATATCTATACAAATTGATAGTACAAAATAATCATATATGGTGATATCCAATTTGCAAAGTTGCAATTTTAAAAGCACACACCAAATGATAAGCGTTACACATGTAAAAAAATAGTTATCCTTTGCCTAAATTCTTGACAAAACAAGAAAAGCGGTCATGTGCATTATCCTACTAAACTACAATATATTGCCAACTACATATCTGGTTGCTTTTGTAATGTTTTAATCTATTATTACTAAAAATCTTAATAACTTAAAACAATCCTATTAGAAAATATACTCACACTTAGATCGACATAATTTTTAAAAACTATATATTTATCTGCTATGCAACCGCATCAAATTGTAGTTATTGAAAGCGATTCTCTAATTCTACAAATACGTTTGTTGAAAGAAACTTATAGGGTCTGGACTTTCAAAAAGCTGACAGCTGCCATTTGGCGAGTACTACGTCTAATTATTCAAATGTCTATGGTTAAAAGTGTGGAACACTCTTTAATGTCCACACTTAAAAGTGTGGCAAAATTGCAAGAAGATGCTTACAATTAAAAGTGTGGCAAAAATTGAAAAATGTCTACACTCATAAGTGTGGATATATTTTTTGGAAAAATAAAATAAAAAGAAATTACATACAAATATCTAATTTTTCAAAAACATAATGCAGGAACAAAATATAAAGAACAAAATATAACAAAACTGAAGCAAGAACCAATTTTCGATAATATACAATTTTCCGAGAACAAAATTACATACAAGATATTTCAAATGTCTGCACTCATTAGTCAAATGCTATTTATTAATCAATCATTTAGCATGTTTTCGATAATATACAAAATTACATACAAGATATCAGTAATCTTTTCTTTTTCTACCCTTGAGGCAGTAGTAATGCGTGATTCTGAACTCTAGAAAGAGAAGGTGTTCGCATACTAGATTGCCACAAATTTTGCCACATTTTTGCCAAAGGCACCTGTTGTCTTTGGTCTTTGTTGTTCTTTTCTCACGAAAGTGTGATCATTCAAGTGATATGAAATATATGAATATCACAAACAGATATGATCATTCAAATGAAAATTATAATATCTTCACTAATAAATTTGGAATCTAAAATTACCAGTTTTACCCATATTGCTCAATATCACTTATGCTAGGGGTAGTCACAGGTGTCGCCTGGAACTTTCTACTAATCCAAGAAATCACAAACCAACATGTGAATACATTAGCATACACAACATACAAGGCCATTTAGAAAAGGGATAAGTTCTTGACATGTTTTATGATAAAATACCTGAGGCAAATATCGAAGATACATCTTGCTCAAGGGCGCCTAACCTCCCGATCATACGCATTCTTCCATGCCACTAAATAAAGCTAAAGGTTCATAACAAACTTAATGTCAATTCTTAAAGCAACAGGACCCTTTTACGCACACAGATTTACTCTTTCGAAAGAACTAATGATTATCTTCAATGTTGAAAATTGATCAAGGGGAAACTTGTAAAGTGTATTGTAATGATTTGATGATAGTGAAGCATTAAAATGGATATCTATACTACTTATAAAGCATGTTGACACTTCCCTCCTATTAATTTTTTAAAACTTCCTAAAATAGATTTTAAGCAAATACAAATAAACAAGCATCATTTACAAGTATTTAAAGCACAAATAAAATTAAAAAAACACAACTCAACACATACAATTAATACATAATTTAATTAACCCCTTCACTAAAATATACAAACTCATAAAGCTAAAGGTACAATCATCATAAACACAAACTTTTAATATCAAATATTAATCAATGTAATTAAAAGGTGTTGTAAAAAGAGAACATGGGCCCAAGACATTCCCAAGGGTGACAAGCTATTTGTATTTTGTTTTATGAGCCCAAACTATGTTCTAACCAAAAATTATTTTTAAAAAAAATTGTCTTGGTTGAAAGTCACTATATGTATGTGTTGATGCATACATTAATTGTATATGTAGCTTAATTAGTTGTATTTGCATAAATTAGATTTATATTATCATTCATTTGTAAGATTATTGTTAGAAAGAAATGTATGTAAGAACAACATTTGTTCACCACAAAATAATTACGAGGTACCCGCCCGCATCGCAGATACGTGTTAGTATCATAGTATTGACATGTAATCGTGTCCCAAATTGGGCAATCCGATTTGGCATCATGTAAATAACAACCACGTCATCTTAAGATAATAGCAGCGTAACATGTATATAAAAAGCGGAATGAGAGCAGTCAAAATATCTAAGGGTTCCATGATTCTACAAACACCTAAACAATATTCAGACTCTTACGTGGAAACAACAAATCGTATTTCAACAAAGTCTTCCTCATATGTGTCCCCATATCACACACTAAAGATACCTAAGAGAGGAGAATATATTCGTATACATGTCACAAGTAACAACAAAACCATTGCGTTTTGATACAACAAATACGCACTTCTAGGGGATTGCTTATGTAAGCGCTTATCTGCTTATTTTCTAAGCAGATCAGTAGTTTTAACTAAAATTGTTTAAATAGAACTACTTATCGGTTTATATTATGGTCAATAAACACCTAAACACAAAGCAGGTAGCAACTTGCTTATCATTAAATAAATAACAAATTTCAAATAAGCAATTCCAAACATGGGGTAACCGTGCTCAAATTACATCTAGAACAAGCAGTTTGAGATAACATGTCTCAACCCCAAAATAAGCGGACAGAATCCAAACTACTTATCTACCTAAAAACAAACTTCCACTTTGACCGGTCAAAGAGCTGAGGGTTGTGAAGAAACACGCAATTCCAGACTAAATAAAGGTCACCAGACCACGTGCTCATTTTCTGGGGCTAGGTCCCGAGAGAAGGTCATGGTTTACCTGTCGATTAAAACCTTTTGAGGAACACATAAATAAAATTAGAGAAAGAAAAAAAAAAGGTGAGAAAAGCAATCACAAAGGTGAGAAAATTAACAAAGTGGATAAAAAGATCAGATAACTCTATTCCATATACTCGTATCTAATTGTTTTTAGGCCAGCTACGAGAGTGCAAAAGTGATTGAAATAAGCATGTTCCAAGCTGCTTTTTTCTAAGTTGCTTATTATACCCCAAAATAAGAAGATAAACACTTTGGAGTGTTTGGATAACCAAACTGCTTCTGATTATCTGCTTATTATAGTGTAAACTGCTTATAAGATGAGAATGTAAGTGGTCCAAACTACGATATTCGAGACTCAACTACACCACACAATCTATGTGATTTGCATCTATCAGCAATCATCAATCGAATGTACATACTCTAAACATCAAAATACACAATCAGAATCATAATCACTTACAACAACCCTATGAATCAATCAGTTATCATCAAGCTTAGCTCCACACTCGAAAAAGACCTTAATCGTTTTTATCAACCAGTGAAACATCCATAGACGAAAACGACTGCAAATCATCAACCGCAGGTCATACATACAAAACACGAAGTCTAAATGCCGAAACAATCACACACGGAGTAGAAATAACCTAACGCATCTAACGCCAACACATTCACAGCTCCAAGCATACAATTTGAAAGAAAACATAAACAGTCACAACATAATTTCACAAGTTCGATAACCTATTATTTACAATTTGACATGAATCAGAAGAATGAATTCTAAAAAGTAATAATAACAACATGAAATTAAAATAAAATTAGGGATTAAAGAAATAATACATACATGAAGATTGACCTGATAATCGGAACAGTAATGATCGATATGAACAATTTGCCACCACCGGTACAACTTCTGGTACATCAACAACCGTTAGATCTGGTGCCACGTCACGACGTGAGGGTAAGGATGGAGATGATCGACGATTACGAAACAGCGATTACGGCAACGATTACAGCGACTAGGGTTTTGATTTTATGATTTTAGGGTAGGGATAATCAGATAATCAGATAACTGATCGATGTAACTTTTTGAGTGGATAATACATTTTTGTGATTTTATAACAGTATACTTTTTGAGCGGATAATTCAATAAGTGTGGTTTTTTTAACAAGTGTGGTTTTTTTTGCGCAGTTATTTTCAGGTGCAAAACCAAAAACCGAACCTAAACCAAAACCGAAGAACCAAACCAAAAACCGAAACCGATTGAAAACCGACGGTTCGGTTTTTATATTTTGAAAACCGAAGTTTTGGTTCGGTTTGGTTTTAGCTTTAAAAACCGATCAATAGAAACCGAACCGACATTTAAAGTCAAAATAATATATATTGCCTTGTTGTTCATAAATAATAAGTATTTTATCTTGATATCTTCCTATTACAATATTACATTACCGTTGTCAATGATGCATTTCGAATGTGTGATAACTCTGCTAATATTTTATTTCATAACAATATACATAACATAAATGTGCTTTAAGGTTAAAAAACATGGGTAAACAAATGTCACAACACATTAAGTTTGAATGTTAATGGTTGTTCCTGTTGAAGATGGTGCAATTACATCAAAAGATTGCAGAACTTGTTCCAACATCACTCTTTTTTCGTTTACACACTCTTCAATTGTTTCGGTGTACCTTTCAAGCTCTAACAAGTCCTTGGAACTTGGAGGCAACTTTGAGAATGTTGGCACTTGATTTAAGATGGTTCTTTACCCGTTTTAGTACCGTTGTACCGGTACCGGTTTAAGATATGGTTCTATTTTATGATATATGTCAAATCTACTTTGAAAAAACAAAGCTAGATAAATCGTATAGAAACCGAAAAAACCGAAAAACCAAACCGATAACCGAAAAACCAAACCGACACAAAACCGAAACCGAATGGTTTCTAATAATCAAAAACCGAAATTTTTCGGTTTTTGTTTTATACAAAAACCGAGCCAAACCGAACCATGCTCACCCCTAGTTATTTTTATTACATAGCATTTTTGAAGTGTTTTGTTACACTTTTAAGTGTAGTCTTTTAAGAATTTGTTTTACTTCAATTATAAGTGTAGCGTTATTGTAATTGTCCACACTTATATACATGAAATATTTTTTAATAAATTTGTGACACCTATAAATGTAGTAGAATTATGATTCATATAAAAAAAAGTTCACGGTTGACTATACCGTGAAAAAATAAGTGTGAAGAATTCAACTTTTTTTTGTAGTGGTGGTGGTTGTTATGATGGAAACTATTTTGTAATGCAACCACACAAATTTTGAAAAGATATGCTTTATTTCAAATCCTTAGCACATACAATTACTCCGTATGATGTTCATGTAAAATTTGTATTCAATTCCATTATATAGTATTTTTGCTACACTTGATGTATTTTAGCATTGGATTAAGACTTATGTATTTTACAGTATATTAAAGGGTAAAAGTCAAAAATGACCAACATACTTTTTATGATATACCTAAATGCTAAACATATCAATTTAACTACCAACATGCTACACCTAAGTTCAAATTATATACCAAAGTGATAAACATGTACAAAAATACGCTTATGTTCTTCATCTTTCTTCTACTACATTTTCAAATCCATATTTCGGCCACCACCTCCGGCTACTGACCACCATCTCTTGCCGGAAGAAAATTATGCATTATATTTTGGCCATTACCTTTATTTAGCCTCATCGTCTTTCCCCTAACTAACCACAAGATTTTCACTGTTTTCGGTTTCAAATCTTGAAAGATCAGTGGATGATGGGTTGTACTTAAGAAGCTTATAAACCTGATATTTTGAGTTCGAATGTTTTTATTTCAAAAATCTTGTTCAAAAATCGATGATGGGTATGAACAGTTCTTGCAATATCGATTTTTATGGGGTTTTCTAAGAAATATTGATTTTTATGTAGCATAAAGGATAAAGGGTTTTTGCTAGTATGAACAGGTGAGGAAAAGAATAAAGGATTGTTGAAATATTTTTGTCATTAGGTGATATTTAGTTTTTTGAAGATTTTTACAAATTGTTGACAAATTAGTGTTGATGTGTTGCTGTTGAAGGATTGGGACAAATTTAGCAATTTTTGGTTATTTAATGATGCGTTGTTGGTTTTACTTAATGTTGGTTGAGTTGATGTTGGTTATGATATTGTAGTCTTGTTTTTCTTGGTGGATGTTGCAAGTTAAATATGCCGGATAGCTAGTGTGGTAGTCAGCGACGATGGCCGGAATCTGGATTTGAAAAGGTAGAAGATGAAGATGAAGAACAAGGGTATTTATGTCAAATCATGTGCAAAGTTATTCATAGTGGTACAAAATTTAAACTTATATGTAGTATGTTGGTATTTAAATGGACATGTTTAGCATTTATGTACATTTGATAAAACATGTTGGTCATTTTTTGACTTTTACCCTATATTAAACGCACTATATTAGAACTCGACACATTCATCCACAACATTTGATTCCGTTGAATCTATAAAAAGCAGCCACTAAACTCGGGTAATAATATTGAAAATCAACACTACAATATGTGTCGAGTGCTACATATCTGAACAGTGGTGGAGATAAAGGGGGGTCCGGGGGGTCATGTGACCTCCTGGCGAAAAATATTGTAGTGTAAATTTTAGAAAATTTCCACTATAATGATGAACCTAAACAAACTGATTTCAATACTCACAATGATGAACCAACAGTAATAAATCCACATACACCATACTCTTGAGTATCCCGTTTCAACCACTACTAAGAGTGATACATTTCAACCTGATCTTGTTTTGACCCATTTCCCAACCCGTCCATGTTTCCATGCGTTATGTTGTAAAAACCTTTTCGGTGTGCGATATTAGTATCTTTCTCATACGTCATATAATTTGCATGAACTTGTTACCTTTTATACAAACCATTAAGTTGTTGCACAAAGAAATTTAATCTTCCGTCTCTTTTGTACCCACTTGGGCCTAATGAAGCAATATTTCAAGCTATGGGACTGTCCAGATTCAACATATGAATTGCTCTCAGCCTATGAATTGAAGTATGAAGCTAAAATGAATATCAAACTAATAAAGTTAAAGGCATAATAACTATCTTAATGGGTCCTATGTGGGAAAAATGAATATGTACTGCATATAAGCTCCTAGATTGTTTTATTCCTAAAACCAAAACATTACTTTTGTAATAATATTTAGCATGATAACAACTATAGGGGATTATAATAAAACTGGGCAAAAAACATTCCGGGTCAACCTGATCCTTACAAAAAATGTTCTCGTTTTGACCCGTTACACAAGCGTTAGACACGCCCATTTTCTCACCCTTACGAATATTTATTCAAAGAGCAGCCAGACCATCTAAGATGTTGCAAAATAAAGTTGAGGTTGGGTGCAAATGGCACGACATCCGGTTCCTAATGCTTATGTATTCCCGATCCCTTTAGGTTTTGCAGCGTTATGGAAGAAAACCGAGGTGATGACGTTCCAATTCGACCCACATGATGTCAGCCGGATCATGAGCTTTTTCAAGATGTCGAGTTACTGAGAACTCACTTCCCGATCCTTTCGTAGAGCTTTCACTTGTAAGTAATGAGTGCTACACCAGTCTCCACAGTATTTGTTAGCTTTCCATTGTAGATGTTGAGTAAGGTTAGATGATCGGATTTAGGCACGAAAAACTTTGCATGTGCATCATCGCTTTTTTCTGTCTGGGCTTATGAACTAAAGAATACAGACGGGACTGAGAGCATAGATACATCTTTATAACTTCGTTTACACAACTAAATTCTTCACATGTTAAAAGCAGTTTAGCGAGATCTGGGTCCAATGGGAATTGAGCCATTATTAGCCCAATATCAGTCAGACTCCCTGTGTTGTTTAATGCTTCCAATACCAGTCATTTTTAGTTGATACATGTAGTTAAGAATGTTAAGTCTAGGTGGCGGGTCCATGAACTCGAAATCAAGTATATTGTCGATTTTTCTGAGTTAGTGTAATCTGATAACAACTTTCAACAAAATTCATTATGCAGATACACCATGGTGTTGCACTAAGATGTCAAGGGGACTTGAACTTTGTTTATTAAAACAGTTTAAACAAGAACATGTAACAAAACAACCATAATCTCCAAGTACATGTTAGACAGACGACTTAAAAAAATACCAATAAAATAAAAAAATAAGTGTACTTGCAGTAATAAGACAAATTTCATAGATCCATGAAAGGATACAATGATGTAACCAACAAACTTTGCTCCCAATTTTTCAATTTTGGGTCAAACATGAAAACTTTAACTTTTAATAAAATTGAATCATAAACATGTTTCATACATATGATAAGTCATCATGAATGTGAATGCCCTCTTACATCTCTTACAGTACTTATGCAACAAAAAAAATAAACACACTTACAAACATATTTGACAAAGTAACATTTATGTAACTACGACATGCACCGCTCCTTGCTGCAGTTACTTTCAAATTTCACCAAGAAAGCTTGGTATTAGACCTGAAAGCGTGCAAAAATAAAACCAAGTTAGTGATGATTTATTAACAAACTCAGGTAAAATCAGATTCTACAAAATGGAGAACGGAGTTACCTTGTATATTTTGAAGCACATCGAGAATGCGCTGCAACTCGTTGACAACAATTTCGATTTTCATCCGTTGTATGGGAATCCACAGAGCACGATACCCCAATCTTGATAATTGCAACCAAACATTCTTCCACTTTCTTTGCATTCGCTTCCGTACTTTGCAACACGATTGCATCATCATCAATAACATCGATTACATGATCCGGTAATGCCATGTAAGCAAATTTATGAAGGCTAAGACCATCGTTGAACATGTCATCTGTCGGCTTTTTCCCAGTCATCACCTCTAGTAATAATATTCCAAAACTGTAGACATCCCCGGTACTTGTCATCTCACTCCCGAGACCATACTCTGTGAATTAAAAACAGTTAGTTAATTTACAAAATGTAATTTGTAAGCTAATATAAGCATCATGGAATACTACCTGGAGGCGCATAACCAATTGTTCCTTTAACCCCGGTTGAGCTGTTTTGGTTTAAGTCTGTACCAAGCAGTCGTGCTAAACCAAAGTCTCCTACATGAGCCACCATATCATCATCAAGTAGAATGTTACTAGGCTTCAAGTCACCGTGAACAATCGTTGTTTGACAGCGATTGTGAAGATAATCAAGTGCTGTTGCAACATCTCTGAGAATGCTTATTCTTTGAAGAAGGTTCAGTTTCGACGTACTTGCACTTGAATGAAGCCAGTTGTGTACACTTCCATTGGGCATAAACTCGTAAACCAGTGCTTTAAAATCATTGCCTTGGAAATGGTGAAGTGAATGGCTTCCACAAATATCTTATCATCTTGAGAATACCAAGACTTTTAAGAGATTATAATATTTTCAAATATCTATGTTTAACGTTCACCACACTTAAATTGTGAAGGGAATACCATCCACAAATATCTTATCAGCTTGAGCAAAACAATTTTTGATTGATAATATCTATTTTCTATGTAACCCAAGTAGCACGACATTAAGATTTCATTGTAAGATATCAATCATGCAACAAGTAGAAATAGATATTTTCTCAGCTTGACAAAGACAATTTGATTGATAAATACAGTAGCTATTTTCTACGTGTATACAGAGAAGACTTTTAAGAAGACATGGGATTGGAGGTTTGGTTATTTCTTTGCTAGTAAATTATAATTTGAAGGTATTGCGTTTCTTTATTCGAGTTCATTTGCATATATGCACATAAGCTGTTTGGTAAAACTTTAAAGAGTTTAAGAAGAAAAGAAAAAAAAAAAGTTTTTTGACAGCTTGATTATATTCAAAATAACAATAAAATTGAGATTTCAACATTATCTGATCTTAGAAAGCTAATAAGATTAACTTCCAGGTTAAACCTTGAGCAACAGCACAAAAAAAAGTTTAAACTGTTTTATGTGGACACTTTAATTTCAGTGGTTTTGCTAAAATATGTTATAAGTGTTTTCAATAGAAATCTGCTGGTGGTCTTGGATACTAGTTATTTGAAGTTATTTGTTCTACGGTCTTGGTTATAAGGAATGATATAGGGTTAGATTCCTCTTCGGTAATGGTTAATGGGTAATTATTTGTGCATGATCAACTGGGCTTGTTATATTGGTGTATCTTATCCCAAGCAGGTCAAACGGGTAACTGGGTAGGCCAGTTCAGACAGCTAAAAAAGTCCCCCATAATGTTTCTAAATATTTAACTATTGAAGGTAAAATAAGTTACACAAAAAGATTGTTTGGCCAGCCTAACTGTTTAAACTTGTATCAGACCGACCCAATTTGACCCATTTGCCACTGTCACGTATTTTATAAGATCCGTGTACTGTTTAAGTTCTTAGAAGCTTGTTTTCTATTTTAATTTATAGGTGGTTGCTCCAATGGACTGGCCACAAGTGACCAGGTACAAGGCACTAGTATCATCTGCACAGCTACACAGGCTTAACTGATAACTGGATTAGGTAATCAGTTAAACTATTTAAAAATAATTTCAATTTGGTCTTATATTAAGTTTATAATAACTGGATTCTTGTTTAACTCGTTTGCAGGGAACGTTTGATATCATTTAAGAAGTCAACTGGACATAAACCTCACCGCGTAATATTATAGGTGGCATTTCATTCCATATCCTATCCTATCTTAGTGATATATTCTACTAATTTTTTTCTGTGTTAAATCTAATAACCATATTGAATGTTACAGGTGTTGCTGAATAAAATGGACAAGATCCGCAAGGTAGTTCTCCTTTCTACATTTATTATTATAAAACACGTCAAAAGAACGTCTGTTCTCTTTTTTAACATATGCAGTTGGGTGATACAACCAGACTTGTCTTTCATTGGAAGGAAACTACAGGCCACCAGTAACGTACATTCATTATAAATTTTTCAGGAACTGTTGTGGACACTAATTAAGATATGTCACCCAACCGAGTTGGATTTCTATATGTGTAACAACATTACAATATAATCGAAACATGTCAACCATTTTAAACTAAAATCTCCAAAACAATATGATAACCAAGACAGACTCACGATTTCACATACTGAAAAAAATAATATAAACATAAATCCTTACAAAGATACTTACAAGATAACTCATTTTAGCATAAATCCTTTGGTTCTATGAATCTTGGTGACACTTGAAGGAATACGAACTTATAGGATAGGAGAACTTATTTGACAGCTTGATTAGATTTAAAAAAACATTGAAATTGATATTTTAGCTTTATCTGATCCTAGAAAGCTAATAAGATTAATTTCCAGGTTAAACCTTGAGCAACAACACAATAAAAGTTTAAACTGTTTTGTTATGATATGTATATAAGTGTTTTTTATAGTAACTATTTGTTGCTCTTTACTTAAAATTATAAGAACATGCATTGGCTTTTTATCCATAGTTTTGCATGTTAACGTTCGTGACATGCAATTGATGAAATGAATGGCTTCCACAAATTCCTTATCATCTTACCAACACTTTTAAGAGATCGTGATATTTTCAGATATTAATGTTTAACGTTCGCGACACGTAAATTGTGAATAGAATGCCATCCACAAACTTCTTATCGGCTTACTCAGAGAAGACTTTTAGGAAGACTTGGGATATGGAAGCTACACTTACATTGCATGTATCGTAGACAAGTAATTAACGAGTGTCGTTCGTAGCCGCACTTTGTTGCGTACTTCTAATGTCCATTTATGTAATTGTAAGTGAAATAGATCGTATAACATCATAAGATAACACTCAAAACTCTAAACACTTTATGAAGAAGAATTAATATATTTAAACGAAGAATATGGAAAATTTTCATATTTTATAAGAAAGTATAAATGACAGTATGTTGCTTAGCGTGTTTAAGTTTATTATATACATTAATAAAAGGTTAAGGAGAAAAATTATTAAAGACAAAATACTTATGGTGTGATGGCAATGGCAGGCACGACCATGTTCTGCTATCTGTCTTTTGTGGATAGAAATCTGGTGGTGGTCTTCGATACTAGTAATTTTGGAATTTGGTCTTGGCACTTAGCTGGTTGGTATTTATGTTTGAAAGGTCCAAAATGATGTTATAAGGAATGAATGGTGTTTGGACCAGCTCAATATCGGTTCAAGGGCTAATTCAGAAGTGGAATTTATAGACCTGAAGAGTTTCCATTTTAATTGTGGTGTTTTGAAGGTAATTTGAGAGGGAAGTATGTTTTTGATGTTTAAAAATTCAAGACAAGATATCGTAATGGTGGTAAGAGTATAAATTTTCGTTAATGGGTAATTATTTGTGCAGGATATATAGTGTTTAGGTGATGGGTTATATAGTGATATGGGTCGGTTTGGTATTAATTTTGAAGGGAAGTGGTTGTTTTGTAGATCGTGGGCTGGACATATCCTAACTGGAAGACTAAAGACATTTTTAAGTTTTATAACTATTTGATTTATAGCCAATGTTTTTTGTCTTGTAACTATTGTTTTTTGTTTGTTAGCTTACTAGCCTATACGCCTTAGAAATTCACAGGTAGCTAATATAAGTTGTTGAATAACTTTGAAATACAAAGTTATAGTTTATGAAAAAGAAAGCAAACAACTTTGTAAATCCATAACTTAATTTGGAATTTAGAACCGTTGCAAATTAAAATGAAATCTTTCAATAAGAAATCATGCAGTAAATCCATCACTTAAATTGGAACCTTGCTGTAAGAAACTACACATTCAAATGAAACATTGCAATAAGAAATTACACTCCATTTAACTGTCAATGTTTGGATTCCAAAAGTACAAAAGAAACATTTCTAAATAAAGTCAAAGATATAACAAAGAGTATCTAACAAAAACTGAAGTTGTACAACCCTTTTAAGCACAAGTTACAACCGCATAATGCACACTACATGTTACCTATTTTCCCATCCAACAACCCTAAAAACCAAACCAAACTCCCAAGTTCAGGAATTTTGTACCTAAATGGAAACACCATCAAGATTTCTGGACCATTGTTGACATCCATTGTATCGCTCCTAACATCCGCTAAAACATGAAGAAACTCGAGGAATGGGAATAGCCGCAGGTCAGGTTCGTGACAACCCTTTGGAGCGCTTGCGATTCTTTAACGCGGAGCAAGTATTTCTTTTAAGCAGTGTATTTTTCCGGTGATAACTCTTTGTTTCTTTGTTGTCGAGATGTCGGTGAAACACCGCTCTAAACCCCCTCGCATCCTTTGACTAGTAAGTGAAAGACAAAATCGCTTTCTTCACC